>PYXC01002370.1:3952500-4097500 GCA_015244755.2 Tenualosa ilisha
AAAATCTGCTCGATTCCTCCACCTCAGCAGTGGGAACACTCATTAGTCCAAACCTCCAAACAAGGTCGACCACGGGCCCCAAACCAGCTCTTCTTTTCTATTCATTTATTTCTGATCCACTGTTTTCCTCTCCTTTGACCTTTGGGCCGTCCACACGTGGTACCAGTGGAGCCAAGACACTTTTGAGTCACCTGTCATCACAGATGTCTGTATGAGATTATAACTGTTATATAATGCAAAAGTTCCCCCTGCCACAAAGTCCCATCGCACCTTGACAGGTAAACCCCTTTAAAGGAGGTTTTACCGGTAATTACAGGTGTGGTCATCACATACCCTGTACTACTGTTCTTAAGATTCTTAACTATTGTCCATGGTGTATATAAGTCTTTGACTGTTTAAATGTAAGATGTGATGTACTATTATAATTGTGTATAGTATTTCTTAGAGATGTTTATTTTCTATAAAATGAATATGTTATTGCCTATAAAATGTTATTAAAAACAATGAATTAACATGTGTATTCTCAATCATGGAGCTTATGATTTAGTATCAGTTATTTAACCCAAGTGTTCAGGTAAGAAGCACAAACATACAGTGAGCCAACAGCACAAAATTAGTTACAAAAACAGAATTTTATTTACATTCCGAAGAGTCAAATCAGTAGAAGGGGAGGAAAAGACATACAGTAAAAGTTTCCAGTTGACAACTTGTTCAAACGAAGAGTTCACAGCGAGCTGGTAACTCCCAGACAACATGAGCTATTCTGTGAAAACAACACACAGGCATGGGCGATCACTTGATAAACTCCGGTAGGCCTATGAACAAAGGGCTGATTTGGAAATCTCAGGGCCGTGTGGATTCTGTTCCCCCAATCTCCATGTAAAACTAAACGGTCTTTGGATACATCATGACTCCATGAGCAAAATGTACAAATTGTGTGTTTGTTTAGTTGGGATGGGAAGAGTAAACCGAAGTGTTACACCCTGACTCCTTTCACTGGGCTAAGGCAGCCGACGACCCCTCAATGACGCCGCTTCAAAGACAAGTTGTTGTTTTTTTCTCCGTCTCAGACTAGTGCAAAAAAAAATCTTTGAATACACAAGTTGGATTCAAATCGTTCAGACATATCCAAAGACACCGACGACCTTTTTCTCATCCTCAGAACTAACACTGTCGTGGGTCCAATTCTAGAGCTCCCATTATTCTTAAGAGTCTACTGCAAAATACTGATGATCTGTATTCTTTTCTTTTACACAACTTTATAAATACACTTTTAAAATATGTACAAAGAGAAACACAAATTATTCTATTCCAAATAAGCACAAAAAGAAAAGAAAAACAAAGCCTCAACTTGTGTTGAAATCATCCTGGCAAAAAGTAGTGCAGACACGCTTGCAGATCATCCTGTTCAGAAACTATATGTTTGTATGTACTCACTGGGGGTCCTGCTGCCCTGCAGTACAACAGGCAAACACACAGACCAACGGAAGGAAGGAAGGAAAGACTGACTGCTCAAGTATGTGCATCTATATCCATATTTTTTATACGGTTATGGAAAAAGAGGATTTGTTTTAGCCCCCTTCAGAAAGCACTCAAAAGTCTCTAAATCCTGGGCCCAAGTTCCAGTTCAGCCACAGTAATCAACACACCACCCGGTGGCCAGAGCAGGTCACTGCAGTGCAGCTCTTGGTAGCCCAAAGAATTCAAAAGTGACACAACTTTGTCTTGAAAGAGAAGCTATAAATATGACAACATCAAAAGCCGTATCATATAAAAATGCAAACTCTTTAATATAATAATAATAATAATAATAATAATAAATGCTTATGACATTCTTTTATATCAGAGCAGGGGCTGGCAAGTTTGAAAATGTCTGACAGGGTATTGAAGTGAGACAGAAGGGCAGGGGCAGGTTACACACCCTCACCTAGGCTGGACTCATCACTACAGGCCTACAAACAGCAAAATGTGATGGGGAAAGGCCATATACCCAATAATGTCAAGAACAACGGTCACAACGGAAATGTGTGTTCTGAGTGTGTGTATATGCGTGTGTGGTGCGTGTTTGTTTATCATACATGGCATTTGTCCAAGTGAATCATGTCTGTGAGAAAGTGTGTGTGTGTGTGTGTGGGAGAGTTGCTTTGTTTAGGTAGAGGTGACTGTAGTGCCACTGCCCAGTTTAATGATCATCTGCTGGCAGTCGTGGAGGGTGCGTTTGTCCCCCAGCTTCTCCAGGGTGCGGGCAGCGTCGGCCAGCATGCCCACGCGCTGACCAGGCGCCGACAGGAAGGAGGGGGGCAGATAGCGGCACGCCAACATCACCGCCTCCGCCTGCTCCCGCTGCCCAGGCCGTGTCTCGCACTCCTCTGCAAAGAGCATGGAGAGAGGGATAAAGAGAGAGAGGTAGAGAGAGAGAGGAGAATGAGGTAAAATATGAGTATGTGCAAGTACCATAACCTATTTTGTGAAAACACACACTTTCCTTGCTGACTCATAAAAATGCATCAAAAGATGGAGATATATACACACACACACACACACACACACACACACACACACACACACACACCTGTCTTGGCTCCAGGAGTGGTGCGGCGGCGCAGGCTCCGGTCCAGGAGCTGATGTGTGCGAGTGGGGCTCGCCCCGGCCATCAGGCGAGCAGTAGCCTCGTGCAGGAACAACTGCAGAGGAAAACAGAGAGAGAGAGAGAAGACATGAGCAAGAATAAAGGAAAGGAGAAGGCCCAAAAAGACAAACGAGTGAGCCAACAGTGGAAAAAAAAAAGAGGAGATATAAAAAAACGGGGGAAGGAGGAGAAAGCAGAAAAAAAGATAAAGGGAAGGGAAATGAGGGTGAAAGAGAGAGAGAGAAACAGAGAGAGAGAGAGAGCGCAGGAGAAAGCACAAGAGAACACAAGGGAGCAGAAAGAACGGGAGGGAGACAAAAAAAGACAAAAGGGAAGAGGAATGAGGGTGGAAGAGAGAAAGAAAAGGAGGAGAGATAAAAGGAGAGCAAGAGGCAAGAGACAGAACAAGAGAGTGCAGAGAGAGAGAGAGAGATACACACAGAAACAGGGAAAGGGAGAAAGAGAAAGAGAGAGAGAGATGGATTTTAGCTTGCTGGCAGGCCTCCACAGAGCTCCCACGCTGGCTAATCTTCTCCTCTCTCTCTCTCCTCCTTTTCTCTCTCTCTCTCTCTCTCTCCCCCTCCCACCATTTCACTAAGAGCTTTCATCTGCTGCACACCGCTGCTAAAGCCTCACATCCATCATTGATGCAGCCTTCTGCTCATCCGTCTCGCGTGCTCAGCAGAGGATGGGAACAAATGAAATTAGAGTGAGAGAGAGAAAGAGAGAGAGATAGATAGAGAGAAAGAGAGGAGCGGGTTACACTGAAAGGAAAAAAAAAAACAGAAAGACAGAGCAAAAGCAAGAGCGGAACCAGTGGTCGTTTGTCCCACTAAAACAGCGGAGAGAAAGAGGGGGAGTGAGGGGACAGGTCTCAGGTAAAGTGTGGATTAGCATTGCTCGCTGGCACCCTTCTGGCTGTCAGAGACAGAGAGGACATATGGTGCACTTAGTGCCGAGCCCGTCAAGCCTGTCCTACTATGGGGGCAGTACAGGCCCTCTGTGAGGGGAAGAAGGCAACACACAGAAACTGCATGTAGCCCACAAGGAAACACAACCTGGGCCTGTCTGCCTGCCCGTGCTTTGAGTAAAGTCCACTGGAGGACATCATTGGGCTTTAGTATATATAAGAGTGGACACAGATACCAATAAAACATATATGTGTGTGTAGTAGTCTTGTGTGCATTATTGTCTGCTATCTGTCAGTTTTCAGTGAGGTCATTTGTGTGTTATGCAACAGTGGGTGGAAAATTCTGCAATGTACTGTATATAGTGCTGAGAATTATTCATAATTTATTGGCAATTATTAATTTTGATCATTCATAAATTGACTACTATTCTGTTCATCACTACTTATATAATCCATCTTGATTTTTGCTGTAAAATACTGAGAAAAAGGCTTTAGTGGCATGGGTTTGCACTAATTTCACATTTTAATCAATTTGAGTTCAGATAATGTCGATGTAAAATAATGTCAAAGATGGCATGAATGCCTAATCCCATAAGACAGCTTTGGAATTGTCTGGAGCACAAAAGAACAGTGTTTTGAAAGTTAAGACGAGCACATCCGGAACGTTCCGGAAGAATATACCCAGGAGGTGTGTTTGTGTATCCACAATCGCTCACCCTGCGCATGGCGGGCCGGAAGCTCTGTGCAAGCTTCCTGAGGGAGCTAAGATCCTGCTGGAAGCCGTGAAGCTCTGCTGGAGACGCCTGCTGGGAGGCTGAGGATGAGGGTGGCGCTGGGGCTCCCTGGCTCTGCAGTGCCCGCCACACATTGGTGCGCGTCACCAACAGCAGATCACACAGCAGCAGCTGCACCACCTGAGAGAGAGAGAGAGAAGGGGGGGGTGGTGGTAAAGAATGTATTTCTATTTTTTTCATATCTTTCGTTTTTTAAGCTGAAAGAACACCATTCTGTATCTCTGTATGTCTTTTTCAGTTATGAGGACTTTTCAACTGTAGCTAAGTGCTCAGTTAACAAAAATGCTAAGAACATTAAAATTGATCAGACTAAACCAATTAAGCATGAATAATAAAACCATAATTAATGTAGCTAAAATGATCACAGTTCTGAGCTTCCAGGACAATTAACATCATATGCAAAGTTTAACAGCATCCTGTTGGGTCTCGCCAAAAGAATGAGAATCCCACTGTTCCTCTGCAACAGAACATATCCACATAGAAAGAGACACAAAATGAGCAAGTATATGTGTGTGTGTGTGCGTGTGTTTGTGTCTGTATGTGTATGTGTTTGTGTGTGTGTGTGTGTGTATACGCATACTCGAGCCTGTGTAGTGTCTGTGTCTGTCCCTCCAAAAAAAAGCTACATAACTGAGAGAGGAGAGACAGAATGTGTGTGTGTGTGTGTGTGTGGTGTGTGTGTGTGTGTGTGTGTGTGCGCGCCTGTCTGTGTCTATCTTACAGCTGGGGGGGAAGCTGCATAGTGGTCCAACTCTGTGTTGCACTGCAGGAACATTGCACTTGCTGAAGATCCATGCAATGCAACTACAATGCACCACAGCTCTGGCCAGAGCCTCTCAGTCCAGCCACTGCGCCTCTGCAGCTCCTCAGGGTCACCACTACTGCATTCTGGGTAAGATGTGCGCACTACCAAATGCATTCCTATCATATGCCTACCACAGAGACACCCGGTGAATTACATAACTAGGAACAGTGAATATGCTCAAGAGGTATGGTAGCTGTGTGGTAAGTGAATGGCGTATTGTCCAGAGCATAAATGCATAGGCTTAAGTGTATATAAAGAAAAACTTAATCAATATGGAAAAGAAAAAAAAACAACCTAATCAATTATTTTTTTTGGAAGGGAATGTCAGGAGTCCTGCTGTGTGTGTGTGTGTGTGTGTGTGTGTGTGTGTGTGTGTGTGTGTGTGCGTCCGTACCTTGTCCATGGCATTGCAGTGGCAGTGAGGGCCAAGGTTGAGGCTGTCTCGCAACAGGCCGCTGGCTTTCTCGCAGTAGCTCAAGCTCAGCTGGTAGTTCTCGGGTCTGGCCAGCAGGGTGCGCACTGCACGGAACACACTGAGGGCTGCCTTGGGCAGTGGGCTCCTAAAGGGACAGACAAGGAGGAGACGAGACACTGTGACCACTAGGCCTCCACTCAGCACAACCAGCCTACGGTCTCATCTGATTAAACTTTTACATCCCTTCATAATGTGTCCAAACACCACAGGCACACAGGGACAGACGCGCACACACACACAAACACACACACACACACACACACACACACACACACACACACACACCCTCTTGCTAGACTCTGATGAATGTTTCATGAAGTCCCGTTTTTCCACTGTGTTGCTGTGATGTGCTGAGACAGACTGAACTACCAGCTGGCAGGTGTAATGGAAGAAGTGATTCCAGAGGACCAGATAATTCAGCATAATGTATCGACACTGCTGATGCATGTGCGGAGCGTTTTAGTGTTGATAATCTATTATCTCTGAGAGCTGTGAGGCTATAATTTTAGTGTGTGGGTGTTTTGAATGAATGCCTTTGTGTAAAAGTGCTTGTGGGCATACACTCGCATTCTGTGCTGACTTGAGCACGTCTGATATTCTTGTGTGTGTGTGTGTGTGTGTGTGCGCGTGCGACTCACTCGGCCGCCTGCAGGCTCCGTGGCAGATGCTCCACTGCTGGGTAGAGCCTCTCGGCTGCTGCGTCGTCTCCCTGCAGCCAGTTAATGAACACGATAGCCACGGACGACCACCACTTGGAGTGTGGGTCACAGCCTGCCAGAGAGAAAACCAACAACGTTGCCTCACAACTAATAGTAACAAACAAACACTTCCACTTATGAAAAAAGGAGTGAGGGTCAGCAGTAGGCAAAAAGAACACTAAACAAAATTTAACAACTTGCTGACAGTGTTAGTAATCTACACTGTGAGTGATGAAGACTCACCTGTAACTATGGCCATATTGGATCCAATGGCAAAGCACTGGGTTGTAGCTCCAGCAGCGTCTGAAGCGCTGGTCAGCAGCTGCAGGTATTCCAGGGCATCAGAGTACTCACTGAAGGAGACACACACACACACACACACACACACACACACACACACACACACACACACACACACACACACACACACACACACACACACGCACAAACACAAACGTCAGTTTCAGACGAGTGAGAGAATCAAACATTCTGTAGTCAAAAGCAAGCTGTGCATAATATGGAAGAGAGAAAAAGGAGCCCTTGTTTGACAGAGGGCCTTTGTGCATGTCTGTAGATCTAACAGGGATGGTGGTGTGTGAGAGAGGGTCTGTAGATCTAACAGGGATGGTGTGTGTGAGAGAGGGTCTGTAGATCTAACAGGGATGGTGGGTGTGAGAGAGGGTCTGTAGATCTAACAGGGATGGTGGGTGTGAGAGAGGGTCTGTAGATCTAACAGGGATGGTGTGTGTGAGAGGGTCTGTATGTAGATCTGATCTAACAGGGATGGTGTGTGTGAGAGAGGGTCTGTAGATCTAACAGGGATGGTGTGTGTGAGAGAGGGTCTGTAGATCTAACAGGGATGGTGGGTGTGAGAGAGGGTCTGTAGATCTAACAGGGATGGTGGGTGTGAGAGAGGGTCTGTAGATCTAACAGGGATGGTGTGTGTGAGAGGGTCTGTAATTCTAACAGGGATGGTGGGTGTGAGAGAGGGTCTGTAGATCTAACAGGGATGGTGGGTGTGAGAGAGGGTCTGTAGATCTAACAGGGATGGTGGGTGTGAGAGAGGGTCTGTAGATCTAACAGGGATGGTGTGTGAGAGAGAGGGTCTGTAGATCTAACAGGGATGGTGGGTGTGAGAGAGGGTCTGTAGATCTAACAGGGATGGTGTGTGAGAGAGAGGGTCTGTAGATCTAACAGGGATGGTGGGTGTGAGAGAGGGTCTGTAGATCTAACAGGGATGGTGTGTGAGAGAGAGGGTCTGCCACGTACCCCTCGCCCTCGTTGGTGGGCTTCTCCCCACGTGGCTGGGCCACGCAGTACAGAGCCTTCTCCAGCAGGTGCTCCCGGAAGGCCTGAGTCACCTGGGCCAGTGGGTCCACTAGACACGGGTGCGCACACACACACACACACACACACAAAGAAGGAGAAGATTCCAGAATTTAACACATGCTTTAAATACACACAAATGCATACAGACATGCACAAATGACAAAAAGAAATGCAAGTAAACAAACACACACACACACACACACACACACACACACACACACACACACACTCTCACTTACTTCTGGTTTACACTGTCTTCTTCAAGACTAAAGATATGCAAGACGTGGTGACTCGGAGGTAGAGGTGGACAAACCTGCATTTCCTGCCTGGCTGTAGATGCTCTCGCGGGGGGAGGTGCGGACGGTCCAGTCCCCATCCACAAAGAAGCGGTGACCTAGGGGATGGCAGAGCCACTGCATGGCTGGGGGGACACTGCCACTGGGGGACAGACAGGCCTGCCTGGCACTGCTCAGGAACACACGCTGAGGGACAAAGAGAGAGGACAGCGGGTGAGTGTGTGTGCGTGCGTGTGTGTGTGTGTGCGCGTGTCTACTCTGACATTCAAGCACATGTCGTAAAATGAAAAATGCAAGGGTCTAAAATACATACATTTACAAATAAATAGTTGTAAGGTAGGTAACTTACAGAGGTGAAGTGAAGGATTCTGGGAAGGCTAGCCTTGACGCGCAAGGCAGCAGACACGTAGATCTCGGCCAGTGTAGCCACAGGCAAGCAGTCCCCGGCACATTCCGCCAGATTGACAGCACTCAGGGCCATGTGTATGGCCTCCAGGTGGCTCCCGCATAGTTTACCTGTAGGGATGGGGGATGTTTCCATTAGTATGACCTCTGACCTCTACTGGTGGCTTTCACTCATTCAATCATGACACACATCTGGCATGGAGCAACATTTTTTTTTTTCGAGCTACTTGACAAAAACGCACACACACCAGATGAAAGGAGAACACACTATCAGGTTTCCATTGTGTGTTCACAACCCAAGTCCCAACCCAGCCCCTACCCATGTATACACACATACACACACAAAAATGGAGGACAAGACAAGCTTTTCCTCTTTACCTCTTCCTAACCCAGCTCACCGGTCATGTGCAACTGGTGCAGACGGTGGTAGACCAGGGCGGCGTCGCGGCTGCTCTTGCGGGCGTCCTCCTGCAGGGGGCGGTTGTGGCGCAGGCGTCCCCCAGCCCTGGAGGCCAGCCAGCGGCCTACCCACAGCCGCTGCAGGCACAGACGCAGACAGGCCCACAGCGCCGCGCACACCTGGTCCAGCTGAGAGATTGGCAGTGGGCGGCCCAACGCCTTCAAGCACGTCCACAGGTTCTGTGAGGCCTGGGCAAAATCACCCTGCAGAGACAGGAAAGAGACAGAGCAAGGAAGAAAAATTAGAGATTGGGACTATTGGGAATATCGTGAATTTCCTGATAACATACAGCTCATATCATAGCCTACAACTCAGTGCACTGTTCTTATTTTAGAATTAAAGTGAAAAATCAAAGCATTCAAAAGAAAAACTATGCACTATGGATCAAATGACTCCTGCATGTGAAAGTAAATATCCTGTGATGGTCTTACTTTGCATTCAAAGGAAAAAAAATATTCAAAAGCATTTGTGACTAATCATAACTAAATCACACAGTATATGTAAAGTTCAACACTATGGTCAGTGTGTGCTCTTACCCGAGCGAGGTCCAGGTCAGCCTGCTTGCGGTGTCTCCAGAAGAGCACGGAGGAGCCGGAGTGGGGTCTGGTGACGGGTTCGCCGTAGACCAGCAGCCGTACCAGGACCCCCACCACCAGCACCCCATTCAGCATCCACACCAGCAGCGTGGGCAGCATCCAGTCCAGCCAGCCCTGGGACTCCGCTGGGGAGCAAGAGCCACACAAGGGGGTCAGTCACAACACCATCATCTCTCCACACCATCTCCATGTCATGTTATTTCTAATTGAGGTTCTCATTCAGGCAACTACATATGAATCGCTGTTCACTGCCTATTTAGAAAAAATCAAGTCCTTCTTTTACTTGCAACATCCATCACTAAACGATGTTCACATGGACATGGACATTAAACAATGCAGTGTCCGCTGTGTGTGTGTGTGTGTGTGTGTGTGTGGAAATATAACTTCACGGGGTCTATTAAATTAGACTATATATAGCAGACTAGAGCAAAATTACATAACAAAGACATGACGATGAGCCTGTGTGAGGAAGAGAGCGAGAACAAGGAAGAGAGCAAGGTGCTGGCATCTTACCTGCACTATCCATGCCCAGGACACTTCTGCTTGAGCCGTGCCCACCACCAGCAGCAGCAGCGGAGGAGGAGGAGGAGGATCCGACGGGGTCGCCCCCACACAGCAGGGCAGAGAGCGGGTTGAAGGAGAGGAAGAGGAAGGTGAAGACGCACAGGGCCATGCGGGCACGATCCAGCATCCCCACACTGCCTGCCCCAGCCCGCTCCATCTGAAAGAGAAATACAGAGAGAGAGAGAAAAAAAGGGAGGAGAGAGCGAATGAGAGAGAGGGAGAAAGCGGGAGAAAAGAGAACACAGGGAAGAAAATAGGTCATTAGCTTTCAAATGTACACTGAAATCTATAACTGAAGAGTTCATAGTGAGTGAGCAGGCATGTTCCATCACTGGGTATATGCTATGCTGCCATACAAGCTTGTACATAGGTGTCCAACTCAGCATGAGATAATCTACTTCATAAGCTAAAATAAAACACGCTACATGCCCAAGTAAAACGGATCTGCTTTCAAGATCGAGCGAATGACTTATTGAGTAGCATTTCAAGATTCTGTGGACCGACAGCCTCGTTCAATAAGAGACAGACATTCTCTGACCCCCCTCCCCCCCAAACACACGCACCCTGCACCTTCCCACCTTGCTGTCCTCCACCATGGGGGAGTCGGGCTCCGAATCGCTGATGGAGTGGGGGAAGGGGCTGTTGTCGGGCGAGCCGCCCTCCGAGGGCGGAGGGGTGGGGAGCTCGTTCTTGACGTCCACGTTTGGGCCGTCCACCTCCATGGCCACGAGGTCCTTCAGTGACTCTGCAGCAGGAAGAAGGAGGAAGAGGAGGAGAGGGTGAGCAAGAGGACAGACATTCCGTGGAAGAATATGGAACTTGGAGGGGATGAAGTCATGGGCCTTACTGTTCTTCTGGGTCACCATCTTGAGAGCCATGTTCTCCTGCTTGAGCTTCTGGTTGGCCTGCTGCAGGTAGCGGATGTAGTCGATGGCCTTGCGCAGCACTGCCGACTTGTTGAGCTGTGGGGTGGAGACAAACCATGAAGTTCCCATCAGGAAAACAGGAACTAAATTAGTACTTGATGTACACATTTTCCTGCGTCTACTAAAACTTACAAAAATAAATTGATGATCTTAGACATTAGTTACAGTATTTTATGCGTGAGGAGAACAGTAAGAGAGAGAGGCAGGACCGACCTTGGCCTCTGTGCCGGCGACCAGGTCTTTGAGCTCAATGATCTTGTCGTTAATGGAGGAGCGGTAGCGCTTCTCAATGGCGTTGTGTGCCGTGCGCTTCTCGCCCTTGTGCGGCTGGCCGCCGGGCTTGCTGCTGATGGCAATGCGGTTGATGGGCAGTTTCTCCGTGTCCACGACGACTGGCACTGTAGTAAGGATGGTACCTCCACTCATTAGAGCCTAGATAGATAGATAGATGAATAGATGGATGAATGGATAAACAGATAGATAGACAGATAGATAGATAGATAGATAAACAGATAGATAGAAAGGTGGAAATGAAAGGAATAAAGGGAGAAGACGTAAGAGGTGTTCAGCAGAAGAAAATCTTTCTCTTCTGCCTGGCAGAGGGAGCACAGCAGGGATGCTCAAAACTCCAAGCCAGTGTGTGTGTGTGTGTGTGTATACCTGCAGTGAGGTGCTCTGAACTGGTGCAGTGGTGGAGGTCAGTGACGTGCAGGGCGTGGCCACGGTGGTCACCATGGTGTTTGAGTCAGGCTTGAGTGTGGTGAGCAGCAGAGACTCGGCCTTGATGAACTGAGGCTGCAGCAGGACCTGAACAGGACAAACAGGCTTTGTTGAGCTCAGAAAACACACACACACACATTCAGAAAAAAATAACACTTTCACATAAACATCCACACAACAGGCAACATTCAACATGAGGGCATACAAACGCACACACAATACCAAAGTTGATCTGTCCCTGTGATGACAACAGCAAGTCTCTTCGCTCAGACACATTCAACTCACTCATATACATGCACTCATTCTCTCTCTCTCACACACACACACACACACACACACACACACACACACACACACGGGGGACATACTCACTGGGACCTGCTGCACATGTGTCGAGATGGTCTGCGTGGGGGGGCTAGAGGCAGTGGTGAGCATGGGGGAGCTGGGCAGACTCTGCACCTGGGCCTGGATGGTGACCGGCTGGACACTCGGGGGCGAGGTGGACAGGCTGGTGACCACTTGACATGGGCTGCCCTGGTTCACCGCTATAGAAGAGCACAAAATTGACACACATGCTGTCAGGCACCCAAGACCAGCAACGTGACACAGCTCTTATAGGCTCCCAGCACAGACAGCCAGAATAAACCTTTAAAAGCCAGCATCATGCTACAGCTACATCGTACGCAATTTAGACCAACAACCAGGTCCATATCTCCAGCTATTCACATAACAAGAGGTCTCAAAACAAACGAAAGGGCTGAGCTTGGTCTGACATTACAACACATTGCAGACTACCACAGCATCATTACCTTGACTGCAGGCTACACCTGAACCATTGGTTCCTGAGTGATAGCCGTAGCCATGGCAACAGGCGGGGCACATTTTCCCACATCATGTCACGTTTATGACTCTGTGCCTAGCTAACCTTTCACCGGGTCACCACTGTCGTAGACACTCAGATAACACAGAGTGGGTGACAAGGTCAACAGGTGATTAGAGTGTGGAGAGGGTCACTGCTAGGGCACTAATACATGCAATTGACATTACACACAATGTTAGTCAGCCTCCCCTGGCTGGACTCTGAACCTCTGACTCCAACAACACACAGCTCTCCTGCTCTTACGTCAGAGCTCAAGCAGGGGGGGGTGTCATATCACACCTGCATGCAGATGTACACATACACACAAACATACACACTCACCAACAACACATTTCAACGCAGCCTCTGGTTCAAAATAACCATGTATTTCCACTCTAATACCAGGAAGACATGGATCTCACACACACACACACACACACACACACACACACACACACACACACACACACACACACACACACACACACACACACACACACGCACCTGTAGCAGCACAGCCTATGGTTCAAAATGCCCATGTGACTCCCCTGCTGCCTGCATATTGGTGATGTGGGGTCATCCAACCCTGCTAATCTGTCAGGCGATAGTGAGTGAGGTGGTGGCGTGATGTGGCCCACTCCAGGCGGTTAAGCCTGTTAAATGCTCTTAATGAAACACTGAAGGTGTGGAGTGCCATGGAAGCCACACACACGCGCGTATGAGCACATCTCCAATGTCCTGCTGTAAGTGGAGGCCCTGGAGGCAGGCACGCGCACACGCACACACACACGCACACACACACGCACACACACTGCATCAACAGTGATGCAAATGCAAAGCTAGAGTCACCTGATATTTAACAAATGCTTTTCCCCTATGGCAAAACAGACTCGCAATGGCAGGTTAGGGAACCAAACTCACTTTGACCAATTATCAGACAGTGACATCACTGACGCTCTACCACTGCTCACAGCGAAAGCTCTAACTTTCCAAAACACAATCAGCTCTTTGAGCCAGCAATACCAGCTCCACACCTGCCCAGTAGCTGTGATGTCCCATCACAATAAGATAGCCATCAAACTTTTCAAGACAGCCTTTTTCTGTCAGGCCAGTTTATTTACACCTGACAACTTATGAAAATATCACATTAACATTCAGGAAAGCACATGCCATTCAAAAAAAGTACTGGTCGAAATTCTACTAAACGGAGGCTAAAAATTACAATCGGCTTGTGATTAGGGTCAAGCTCATTTTGGCCTAATCTAACGATGCGATATCCAGAAGGGCACTGAAATACATTACAGGCCAAGACCATTAATTCATAAATGAGCTTCCTAAAATTACCATGGAAGATGATTAGATGGTTTTAATTTGTGCATAATAGTGGCTAAATTGTTCAGGTCAGCCCTGAAGTGAGCAGCAATTATCTGAGAATAACATCTGAACTGACCTCTCCTTTGAAAAATAAAAATGCCAATGGCTTGGGGTAAAAAAAAAAAAAAAACTTGCCACAATACGCTGTTGACACACTAGCATAGCCTAGCATAAACCATTAACTCACTTTTGGGATTTTTTTCTTTTTTTCTTGTTGGCAAATGTCAGTACCTGCTGCCTTGACTGTATTCCAACACTGGACAAACTAGAATATGGAAAGTTCAACTGGTTATATTTCAAGCCTTCGTGCCATTTTCAACCTGAATGAGTCACTCTCTTTCTGTCAGGCATGCCTGTCCATCTAGCACACATTCAAATGAATGCGGAGGCATGGTGCTGGCACTCTTTTTCCTCCACCATAATTACTGACAACAGAGGCTCTGATCCAGCTGCTCAAATAACGGGAGCAGGAAGCCGTGGCATTCTCCTCTTTCAGATAAACCTCCATTTCCAGCCAAATCAATTACTCTTGGGTTTTAATACAGGAACCCTGCACCATTCACTTCTCTGACATTCAGCTGAGACAGAGGAATGAACTAGAGACCTCCAACCCACCCCACCCAATCAAATCCCAGTATACCCACCTGGATATGCAGCCTGGCCAGGGTAGACAAGCTGCTGTTGCTGCGCTTGTTGCTGGGGAGGTGAGGGAGAACTGAAGAGAGCCTGGGGGTTAGGGGGACTGTAGGCTGCCGTCTTGCCTGTGAGCAGGGGGCTTGGAGCGGGCACTGGTACCGTTGCACTGGCAGACTTGGCCTGGAGGGTTGCCGTCTGCTTGGGCCGTGTGGACGCCTGGGCAGGCGCTGGGACCACCTGAGCCAGCGGGGACTGCTGGAAGGTGGGAGGCTGGAAGAGCTTGTCTGGGGACGTGGAGCTGCGGGAAATTGGGGGCCCGAGCAGGGCGTCCAGGTGGGGGCTGCTGCTCAGGATGGAGGAGGTGGTGGAGGTGGTGGATGAGGAAGGGGTCAAGGATGGGGGGGTGGGGGGCAATGGAGCGGTGCTGGCAAGAGACAACGCCGGCGGCTCCGAGGCGAGGGGAGGCCCTGAGCCAAACTGAGGGTGGTCGAACAGGCTGCCAAACTCCATGTCTCCATGGTTGTTGATGAGCTGAAGCATATCTGGAATAGAAGATTAGAGGAGATCTTCGTAAACAAAGGGGCCATTAGAAACTTTCACAAACAAGGTGCTTATATGAATGCCCACAGTATATGAGGACACATGTAGTCTACCACCATAGGAAATCAGGCAAACCCGAATTAACACAAAACATCCTAGAGGCATTCACTGAACACAGGATTCTTTTTTGTCTTTCTCTACAAAACCCTTATACGTCAATATTGTAAATATGACCAGCTTGGTGAATTAATGTAAAATTTACACTTTGGGAAAAGCCAGTGTGGTTTCCATGAAACGGGACACGTGATGGTGACATGCTGTTTTCTCCGGCAATGCAAGTTTCATGGTTTAACTTAACAAAGCCAATAATGACAATATGGTGGCTATGCACTTTGGTAACTGATATTTCTCTGGATAACATTTCTGTGGTGGCAACAAGTCTCCCAGACACAGTCACTACTTCCAGTGGCAACAGGGATATCTTACACAAAATGAAAATGCCACTCTTCAATTTAGATAGGCAAGCCAATAGCACACAGAATACACCTTTCTGTGAAACAAATTGATAGGAGGAACCTAGGACATTTTCAACCTAATAATTCACTTTAACTAGCTTGACCTGTATAAGTTAATGTAGGCGAGTACTGGTAAAAAGGACATGATGGAGCAATTTGCATGTGTCTGTGAATAATTTAATTTTAAGTCATAGAAGACATCAATGTGACCATGATTTCTTTTCACTCTATTTATAGAGAAATCCTTCTCACAGACACTACATCAGCAATGTGACCATGACTTTCGAACTGCTTCCTTTCACTCTGTTAGAAGGGCAATAATTTTCACCGAAAGTACATGAATCACAACACATAGCCTCTTTTGATTTTTTATCTCTTGCCATTTATGCAATATTATGACCACGGTTGATATCTTTCTTATCATGATTATTACCTCTAATGGAGAGATAACAACTAACCAGAAAAAAGAATTATAATATCCGAAGCGACACATGGCAGCCGAGAATTTGTAAACCAGTGTTTTGTATGAGGTGATCGCTCTCGACCAATGAGAGAAGACTATGGCGCCTTGCTATTCAGACCAGCCCCTAAGAAAAGGGAGGTGGGAAGCGCGCGTTAACAGCTCAAGCAGTCGAGGTTACTATCGGTCACTGGCGTCATCCTCAGCACGAGGTTACTCGCGGTCACACTACTACAGTAGGCCGTAAGGTCCATGCAGACTTTAGCGTGTAAATTCTTACCCAGGAAAAAATGTATCGTTACTGAAAACAGTAATCGCAAATGTAATAAGAAAGCACTGTATGTAATTTAATCACTTCACGTTACCAAACTTATAAACACCAAAAGTCATGTGAAGGGGGCGGGGCACAGTCAAAATCACAACTTCGAGGCATTCATTAATGTTGAATTCATCATGAATTAACCAACCAGTTCAAAACGGCTTTAGTGCATAGTACGGTATTAAATTAAAGGAAATAGCTGCAGTTCACGTCAAACGAATGTGTCCACTGATTCAAATTAACATGGTAACTTCGCTGGCGTTAGCTATCTATACCCAATGTTAGTCCAGTGACAACTACCTAGCCAGCTAATAAGAGAAGCAATCCGCGGAAAGTCACATGTGCATTCTGACAACGTAATGTTGCCGTGGTGTTATGTTACTCCCTTTAAACTCGGGCGTTCAGGAATATTATGAGGATCGAGGGCAAATCAACACCAAACTCTACATGCTGGTTGATATGCAAACAATAGAAAGCAGTTTTAAATTATTCGGATAGCCATTCGAATAACAGGCTAAATGAAGTTGACTCGAACAAACACTCTGACACTGACATAGCTGGGCTGATAGCTGGCAAAGTAGTTTCTAACTTTTCAGAAGATAAGCTGTCAAAGAAAATTTAGTTACATACCATCAATATCGTTCAGCAGAGCCGTGTCAATATCACTGGGATCATTCAGTGATAGACTTGGATCCAAATGATCCAGAGAAGGATCGTCAAAGGACAAGTTATTCATTTTCAGTTCCAAAACAGCGTTAGCCAACAAGCTGACTCAGTCACAAATCCAAGGTTTGTCATACAATAATCCACGAAACCTGCGATTAAAAGTTAAACTGACATTTCGATATGTAGGCTTTGCTAAGACGCCCTATCGCATGTTAAAGAAGTTCATGGGTGACATTCCAACTTGTTTGTTGATCTGTCAACTATCTGTCCTTTCCTGTCTCCATTCCTGCTAGCTATCACACAAGGGGAAACTTGTCTAAACAGAGTTGAAAGAGTGCACCAGCATGCTTACGCGCGGGGGGCAGGGGCAAACCCAGGAGGGCTGCAAAGTAAGTGACAGATATCTGTGTTAACCAATCAACGTGCACTTCATGGTGCGCATACTTCCGATACGAAGATGGACGAAAACCAGTCCTTTTCTGTACCTTCAGTACAAAATAGTGATGAGTTCATACAAGTTTCAACAGTGATTAACAACTTGGCAACGCCGAGAGAAAGCGCCAAATAAACTGATGTAAATTGTGTTCCCTTGTTTCCGTCTGCGAAATGGTACCTGATCTGAAATTTATTGCGTTCTGGTGATACATTATGGTTGCACTCTCACAATTTGCGTTACAGAGCTCTTTTCCGTAATTGTTAGTTTGTAACACCAAGACAACAAGCTTTGTATTTTCAATACGACGTTTGTTTACAAAGTTTTCTGTTCTTTCAAACCGTGCGTGATCATGAGGGCTTGTCTTCTGGGGCCAATCACAAATAACTAGGGGGAGGGAATATGTATTCAAGTTTGTCTGGCTTGCAAAGGTGGCTCCGCCCGTAGAACCAGAGGAACTAACCAATGAAAACTGGGAAACGGAGTGGGGTGATATGACATCACAAATGTGACTCCCGTGATTACATCATGTATTTCTCCTAGAATAATGAACCTACACCAATTTCAAAGGAGGATTAACTTTAATGTTGAGAGTCTATGCGAGTCCACTACCAACTAGTTGAAGAAAATTGTGTAATGTGCAACAAAATTTTTTAAGAGATTTTACCAGGATTACTATAATAACTGATTCTCAGTTAAACATGTATTGTCGTTTGGTGAACAGGAGTAAAAAAGCGAAGGTGAAGTGGGTCAGTGACCGGGAGTAGCCCAACACGTAGAACAACACCCCGATGTAATACAGTAGGCAGTCAGCATGAACCCTTTGTTTGCAGATAGTCTCGACTGTCACAAGGCCTGTTTGAACTAAATGCTGTGCAAACGATGCCGAGAGGGGGGAAAAAAAACTAAAGTTGAGCATTCTCTTGCGCTAAACACTAAGAAAAGCACTCCCTCCATCCCCACAAGATGAGCGTAGACGGGATTCTGTTTGGAGTCCCCGGTTACAACAAAGTCTTGCATGATTTCATATTTAGAGTAATAAATGTAAAAGGAACATTCAGCTTTTTGAACAGTGCTAATGACAATACCAGGCTTTTATATTGCAAGCTGCCACAGTTGGGGTAATATTCAGACCTAATATGATCACTTGATGTTCCAGACACATGTAACTACGAGATTCATGCAAAATTGCTCCATATTGCATCAGACATCCATGGCCACTTGCCATGGATGTAACAGTTTGTGACATTCTCCCACTCCCCTCACAATGACCTTGAACATGCACACACACATACAAACACATACAGATAGCAGCCATACATTGCTAGTGTTTTATTGGAGTTAAGTATGAGTCAGACAGGTTGAAGTCTCACTTAAGCAAAAGCGTCCATTGTTTGGGTCTTACACAAACCTCTACAGCACATCTGAGCCCCAGATGTCAACACCTTTTGGAATCCCATATAGCATAACAGTTCATCAGGCTGGTATTCTTTTTGCAGAAATTACATTAGTTATTACGCAAAACACACTTGCAATGTTGAGGTACATTTGTAGGCACACGCACGCCCCCCCCCCCCCCCCCCAAAAAAATCCACCAAAAATAACAAAACAAAAACAAAAACACGCACACATTTCAGCAATTAATGAGTTTGTAAAATGGAATGGGGGAAAAAAAGGGTTCACAATCTTCCCATTTTCCACAACTTGTCCAAAGACACTCAAAGAAGAAAAAGCATGGGGAAACTGCCTTGCTTAAAAGAAACAATTTGCAAAGAGCCTATGTTGATTTAAATGATGCTCACTCGACAAAGGACAGAAAATAAAAATCAATCCATCATGACTACAAAAAAAATACTGTTTCATTCAAATAATCTGACACATTAAAACATGAATCCATAGGACAGATGATTTAACACCTAAAGATTTGATGTCACATCAGTAACATTATTAGTAAAATATTACATAAATGATTGCCACCTCAGCCACAAGCAGATAGTATCAGATACAATAAGGAACTCAGTTATCAGTATTTCTGCTTTAGAATGTATACATCATTTATAATAGTTTTTAGCTGCTGCTGGTCAGTGTTACATCTAATCTTAGAATAAATACAATGTCACTAAAGAGCAGTGTGAAATTTCACTGATCACAGAATGCTTTTATCAAGGTACATCTATGGCATCCTGTTAGCACAGCTAACGGCATCTATAGCTGCTAACTGCTCCTTGTTGTTTAGGTTAAGACACTGGCTGTTGCTACCTGTGTTCAACACAATTATTTCCTAAATCAAAAACTATGGTCATATGAGAAGGTCAACATAATTGACCCCGAACACTCCAGCTGAGCAAAAGCTTTGGGATTCTTTGAAGGAGGGGAATTGGAATCGGGTGCGTGCGGGAAACACTCAGCCCTGTTTTAGGAATCACTTGCATCATCTGGCATTGCATACCACAAAACCACATCAAAAAGTCAAACATAAAAAAGTACACAAACTAGAGTAACTAATTAATGCAGTTAGCTAAAGTTCAAACAAACAGATCAGCGTATTATACATACTTTCTATACATTTGTGACGTATACATATTGATACAAATTTTACAGTAACCATTAAGCCATGAAGTCAGTCAAAAACAAGTTTAGACTTTACAAGTAAAGTTTAGAAAATAAATTCAGTGCTAGATTTATTTATTTTTTCTTTAGTCTCAGTTATTGTTATGTCTTGACTCTTATTTTACTAAACTAACATTAATTAGATTCAGACTGTCCTTGTATAAATATTTTCTTTTAAATGACCTGGAACTGAGCTACAATGAAGGGACAAGTCTGAAAATCAAAGTGCAATCAAAAGTCACAGATGTTACTCTTCCCTCAAATACAGATCACACTGTAATATAACAGTCTAAAGCAACATCTCTATCATTGTCAAATGTGCATAAGACTTTCTTTTTTGATCCGCAGGACTTAAGAATGAAGGAAACACAGTGAGGAATTCATGAAACTGTGGATTCTTAACCTGGCCTGTCTGCTTTTACCTTATGTAGCCATAGCAACTGAGGCCAAAAATGAAAGTCTGGGCATTTCGCTCTGCCGGATTCCAACAGGATTTAGTGGCATCTGACAGGGAAAAAAACCCTTCATCTCTGACTCATTATATCTCCAGTAAAATGCATGACTTCCCCACTGTGTCCCTCGTCTGTGAGCTTAGCTAAATCAGTCTAGACTCTTTGGTCAACTTGTTGTTGTTTATTTACTTGTACTTGTTTACTTGTTGTTTAGCAGTAAGAACTGTATTTGTCAGTGGAGATGTCTACCCCTTGCCCAGAAGGGCACACAGTGAGAGTGAGAGGGTGTCTCTGAAAGTGAGTTCGTTCCACTCATTCTCTTTTTTAGTGGCCCACATAGTTTGGCTCCATTCTGACACATTGCTGTGACAGAATAGGGAGGCACAGGCTCAGCCACATTTCATATGACAGTGGACAGAAACAGAGAAAGACAAAAAATGAGAGAGAGAAAGAGAGAAAGAGAGAAAGAAAGAAAGAAAGAAAGAGGTGCTAACAGAGGGGGGAGAAGGAATGTCAGGAGGATTCAGGGGGGAAAATGTTAAAATTAGATCAAATTCAAAATTATTTTGGTGGGGCAAAGAGACCAGGAATGGATGCCATACTCAGTCCATAGCTCATCATGGCCTGACATTAGTGCAAGTAAATAGAAGAAAAGAGTAAAGTAACGCTCGTCAAACAGGGAAGCAGTTACCATTTCCAAAGTCCTTCCTTCCTCATTTCCCATGAGAAATGTTCCACTGGGACTCAGGAGAGGGGATTCTCTCTGATGCTACCAGCTGGGGAGGCTGTTAGGATGTTAGCTTTAACAGGAGGTCCTTAACGTCCATCTCCGCTCACAGTGTTAAGTGATTTTACTTCATCTCACCTCACAACGTGGGGGCTAGGATGCTAGGTGACAGGAATGCGTTACACTGTTACGCTTGGAAAACGGCTGCTGAACACTTTGCAGATGATTTAGAGGCTAGCATGGACAGCAGCGAGCTCCCACGTCGGGCAGACAGACTAGTGGTAGCAACTTGACAGCGGGACGTGACGTGTGGATGGAACCGGGGCCTGTACATGATAGAGAGAGATTAAAGAGAGCAGAGATGGGGGAGAGACACAGGAGCAGAGCAGAGCAGGACAGAGGTGAAGGGGAGGGGGAGGGAGGTGGTGGGCAAACAGAGTCTCTACAAAGCAAAGAGGGCGTCTTCTGTTCGCTCAGCCTTCCTGCGGCCCGCGCTACTGCTGCTGGTGCTGACGGGGGGGCTGGGCTCTCCGCTGGGGACGCACGGTAAGACTGAGTCAGCTACCTTGGCCCGCTCCTCCAGGAACTTGTCAAACTCTGGAAGGTGGAGGACAGACAGAAGGTGTTCACAAACAAACCCCTTGAACCTTTTTATTATCATGATCGCCTATGTAATGATAGTAACAGATCCTGATCAATACACTATGTCAACTTGCCAACTTATTATCAAAGAATACAATGCCTTTATTGCACTTGAAAGGCTTCTGACTATGATTCCCATGTGTAATCAGTGGAGAACTTTTTTTAATAATGTAGGTGATAGCGGTGCAGGTGTCAACTTTATCAAAGAGGCTCCACCTCTTTCTTGAGTCCTACCTTCACTCGTCACACCTTCCTCCTTGTCACCTTTCTGGATGTTAGAGAGAAGAAAGGGAAATTACTTGGTTGTTGTCAATCAACAAATCTCACAAATGATTCAGATATGGCAGAACATCAGTGTGGAGTATTGCCTCCAAACGCACACACACATGGTTGTGTCCTTCAGTGTGACCGAAACACTCCAGTTACCTACCGCTCCCGCCGACCACAAACACAGCTCCGTGTCTGTCAGTGACAGAAACACTGGTCTCTGTCTCTCTGTTTGGACACAACAAAGCTGGGAAAAAACCTTGAGCTGGGAACTGGCTGATGTGTACATTAACTAATGTTTGCTCTGACCATCGTATCCACATTCTTTCCCTCCACTCCAACATCCATGTCTGTGTGGATGGCTTTCCTCAGACATTACACAAAGTCCAATGCAAGTCAGTTCAATGCACGCCAATCACCTCAACCACCAATGAAATGTCCCTGGATCCATTATTATACAAGTCTTACCCTCATCAAACAACCTGTTAATATACTAGCATGTGGTAGTATAAGGAGCGGTGGAGTAATGTCTGGTTAGTGCAGTAGAAAAGTGATTTGACTTAGAAAGTATTGAATGGGAAATGTTTTGGATGAATGATGGAGAAAAAAAAACAGAACTTAAATGGGTTAATCTGTGCGGTGGGTGTGAAATGTTTTGTTATGATGGTGATAAAATTGTGGGAAAGAAAAAGGAAAAAAAAAAATAAAAGTTAAAAAAAATAAGAAAAAGAAAAGAGAGGAAGCATGAAGAAAAATCAAGGAAAAAAAAGAAGTCTCACCACATCAGCACAGAGCCACTCCTCAATGTCATCCATGACAGAGGACTGCGAGACGGGAATCTAAGGAGCAAAGCGCCATGGACAACCCCCGCAGGCCGGAGAAAGCCACAAGAATATAAACAACAAAAATAACAGCAACAAAAACAACCACCCCAAAGAAAGACGACAAATACACAACAGAAACACAAAAAAGAAGGGGGGGGAGGTATCACCAGAATGTCTTAAGAAGAAACCAATGGCAATAACAAAAAACAACAACAAAGAAAAACCGTTTGAAAGAGTAAAACCACACACACACGCTCAAACCAGACATGCACACGCACATACGCACACAGGACTCACAAGCGTGCACACGCACACACACACACACACACACACACTCAAACACACAGCACTAGCACACAGATGCATGGACCCGGCAGGTCATGCAGAGGCAGTGAAGATGAGAGGGGAAAGGAAAACAGCTCCGGAGTAGTTCTGGGGGTGAGTGTGTGTGTGTGTGTGTGTGTGTGTCTGCACTCACACACACATACATACACACACACACACACACAGTGCAAAGTAGAAGAATGACAGACAGACAGACAGACAGACAGAGAGCCTTTTTGCAAAAGAGAAATGACAGTAGAGTCTTGTGTGTTGAATGCAAGTGAATCAAATGCAGCCAGATGCAGCCAAAAAAAGGACTCTCAAAACACAAATCACCTGAATTGAGCCTTGAGAACAAAAGTAGAGTGATTGTGAGTGTGAGTGTGATTGTGAGGAATGGGATCTGCCATGAGGGTTTTCTGTCCTCTGACATTGGATAATCAAATCAGAACTCAGATCTGACTTGCTATTTATTTGTTTCAACTGTCCTTAAAGGAGAATGTCAACCCATGCCCCTTTTGCTTGGTGTCATCAAGTGATATCAGCAGGGAAATAACATAGGACAACTTAGAGCAAATTGCGGACCAGCAGCTCAAACGAACCAATGGGGGCAAGTTAATGCCGCTTCAGTCTCAGTTTCAGCTGAAGTATGTCTGTTAAGATGCTCATTCATCTAGGTCATGGTAGTCAAAGTGCTAAGTCGTATGCAACTGAACTTCTTCTTTTTTGGAGTTTGAAGATGTTTCACCTTTCTAAAAGGCTTCTTCAGTTTTGATCTGATGGTAGAAAACCACAAGGTATATCTTTGGACCACTGTGGATGGAGCTGTGACATGTAGACCACAACCCTCATCATGTGACAACATTTCAAGTTCCAAAAGAGGTCTAGTTGTATTCAACTTAGCACTTTGACGGTTTTAGTTGAACTTGTCACCATAAGTTGCCTTGAGCTGCCAGTTTATGTTGACTCAAATTTTCTCTTTCCTACTGACAGCACTCAATGAGCTCAAACTTTGAGTTGAAAATGTCCAGAGTTCTCTTTTAAGATTTGTGTCTACAGTAGTAACCACATAAAGAGATGACCAACTTTAAGGTCTATTAAGGTCACCGACCTAACTGTAGTTATAGTCTACTTTTAGCTTTGTTTGAGTTCAATTCAAATTCTCAACTCACACAGGGCTAGCATGTGCTGCAACAGAAGTGTAAGTGTGTGAATGACACATGTGTTGTGTAGCCTTTAAAAAATCCATAATTCTGTGTCAAAATCAACTGTTCATAAAATTAAATCACAGACAGCTGTTACAAACTAAAGGTTTGGAGCTTACTAAGAGGTTATGTTGTGAATTACACTACATTTATGTTAATGATATTAGATCATGACCCTATTCTAGAGTTACTTTTAGATGAGTTAGATTATCACTAACACTAAAGTTGAAATTTTCTCAAATGTTACTATCTGGATCAGTGGTAGATGATGATTCTCCTGCTACACAACAAATCAGTGTGAATATAGCTGGACAATACATAATATAATGTGTGTGTGGATCAAGTCTCCCTCTCAGTCAAAATGATCAGTGTAACTTCTATAGCATGTAGAACCTATTGTCAGCAACAAATGTGTAGTGAATCCAGCTTTGTCTTCTTCACCAAATGAGAAAAAAAGGTTACCCAGTTGGGTGGCAGGAGTCTCCACACTAGTTAGAGAGATGAGACTGTGGGGTGACCCTTATTAGGAGTTAGTCGCCAGCTACACCAGCTCTAGTTCATGTAGTTTTGGGTTGGACGGTTCACTCCAGTTACTTTTGTTGTTTATTAAGTAAATGCTAGCCTCAGCTTGTTCCAGGGAGAACAAGCGAGTCTTCATGTTTGTTTAAATGGTGCACACATGTAGTGGGGAGGATATGGGTCCCCACCCTGACAGTACAAGGAACAGTATACCACATCATGTTGTTCGAGAGAGCCAGAGAAGAGCCAACAGACCGAGTGGAATGACGTGCTTCTTTTTTCTGACTGCTTTTCAGTCACGCAGCAGCACACTAGTTAGAGAGATCATTGGTTCTCCTATCACTTCCTGAATTGGTTCCCACTGCTACTGTCCTTCCGCACATGTAGTCGCATAAAGCACTACACCGAGCACACTCTCAGAATACCATCAGTGAGATGACTGCAGTACTATAGGACGTGCTGAGATGTAGCTGTTCAGAGAAAATCTTCCCGTGGCATTGGGCCTGGCTGAGAGGCTCTCCTCTGGTGCTCTGTGGCTGGCTGGGCACTCACCCCTGTGGGCCGCCTGGATGTGTTGCTCCACCATGAGACTGGGTCTCTGGATTGGGCCAGTTTAGCTTAGCATGGCTCTCCCTTGTACTGCCCAGGGCTGGCTGAGCTCATGGTGATGGTGGTGGGAGATGGTAAGTGGTAAGGCTTGGGGGTGGGTGACTGACATGATGGGGTAGGATGGGAAATGGGGTATGGGGTAGGTTTTGGGGGTGTTTGGGGGGGGGGGTCACTGGTGAAACTCTCACCATTCCTTGGGTGATGAGCCAGCTGTCTATGGGCTCCATCTCTGCGCTATCATCTTTAGCACTCAGCTGAATCAACAACAGAGAACACCTTACACATGTGAGACCACACACCCATACACACACCCTCCCCAACAGTCCTGTAGTCCAGCACATAACTCTACTTTATGCGAGATTTTACACAACAAAATAAAGACTGGACATCTTCACAACTACACAAAAGAGAAACAAAGAGGGCTCTGTTTCAAATGGGAAGGGTTCAGTCTAAGGTCTAATGTCTGGCTCGTGGCAGAGAGACACTAAAAAGGTGAACTGATGTTTAAACTGACGCAAGTCGACCTTTGATACATGAGGTGAATACAGTACCAGTGTGCTGCCAACCTGGCATTGACCACTGACCGGGTACATGATATCAGAAACCACCAGATTGGTTACTTGGCACTGCGTATTTTATGCGAGTCATTTTATGTGAGTCACATTTTATTGTGGCTCTCCAAAAATGCTTGTGAACTCATTGATCTACACCATCACCACGCCTGCTACACGTTGCTCTCAATCTTACCTGATAAATTAGATGGGCATAATTCTGCTCACCTGGGTTCTTTATTAAGATAGTTTTGGTGTATCCATTTTTATTTTCATGGTCTGATTTTTTTTGGAAAAAAGAGTGGCCAGATGTTTACCAACAGACTTATTTTCCTAAAGTGGTTAAAATCAATGTTTATCATCTGTGCTTAAATTTAAAAGAAAAACTTTTTGTACCTACATTGTCTGTGTATGTAACTATTCACCCCCCAGTAGACTGTGCCTACAGGCTGTGCCTGCCCAAATAGCTATTCATAGCAAGTGCAAGGTCAGAGGACCTCCACCATGTGAATTACTCAACAGAGACTGGCTCTTTTTAGGACTACCACCTGAATTACACAGTGTCTCACACGATGACCTTGGAACTGATCAAGCAAAAAACTCATCGATTACAAATTACACTTTGTGGGGAAAAAAAAGAATTGACCACATGAATTAAGTAGCCTTCACTGCTATGTGGAGGATGGCACACCCCAGGCAATGTATACAACTCTCTCAATGGCAGCTTAAAGACTTGTAGAAGTTTGTAGACTGGGAAAAGTGCACAGATGAATTTTCCAAGCTGAAGAGTGATTTTTGTGAGTTATATTGGACTGAGTATCATCGAAAGCCATGCTGAATCAATGTGACTTAAGAGGTCAAACAGTTTTTAAAGCTCTGCACCTTAGAGAAGTTAGTCACAGCTTGAGCTCATGTGCGTGTTCTTGTGTGGAATAAGATATCAGATCACAGGAAGGACGCCTTAACATGCAGAGAACCCTCCACCCCCACCCTTCTGCAAAGCCCGAATGCACCAGTGTCGGAACCACAACACCATCACTAGGAACCGCAGATTGCGCACTCCAAAATCCAGACAAGGACTACATATCCCAGCATGCTTTTCCCAACTCACCCCAGCTGTGTTCTGCTGTCTGACGTCCAGGGCGGAGGCCAAGCCTCCGAGTGCCTGGGGATCTTCATATGTCATGCTGCAGAGGAAAGGAAAGGGAAGTCGGTCAGAGGGCCATCAACACAGCCAATGAGCAGAAGTGCACAGTCAGACGAAGAACCAGGACTTGATTCAATGAAATCACTTTCCAAAACACATTACACTACAAAAAAGTGGCATTGAACTATTCCATTTAATCTTTGGTTGAACGTACAGCGTCTCTCTTTCGTTACACAAAAATAGCGTGGAGTGACAGGTCAACCATTCCTCAAGCGAGCTTAAAGTAGTGAATATTTGAACATTCTTGAACAAGTTGAACATTGTAGGTACCAGAGCATATGGCACACCAAGACAGAGAACATCAATAGCTCCACATAGTCCAACGCTTCTGCATACTAATTATCAAAAACTAGACCGGTGCAGAAAGGTTTACTGCCTGTTTTTATATGCAGCCTATGGACATGTCTCTGATGAAGGTGCTATGATCTGCCCTGTTGAACGACTGGAAGGAGACGATGAGTAATGGATTTTTAGAGCCACTGGATGCTCCTACTTTTTGCGCTGCTCTGCCAAAGAGCTGCCTCTGGTCTGGGCAAACATGTCAAAGTCATCCTGCTGCGGCTGCTTAGACGGGGCGCTGGAGAGAGTGCTCAGGGTGCCGCTTACACTGTCTGCCATGTCTACAAGAGAAAGAGAAAGAGAGAGAGGGAAAAAGAAAGAGCAAATGTAAAAAAGGGGGATGTACATTACGCAAGTCAATTCCAAACTCGACTACTGATAACATGCTGACACATTCTTGTGTCTGACAGACACTCCACTTTAGTTGAAAAACTAAGCCCTCTAGCAAAATGAACTTTCTATGTGCAAATTTGATGCTATGTACACATTTAGATGGGTATCCTACAAGCTGACCAACAAGTGGAGGCACTCTGAGGGAGCAGGGTTGGCCTTACCAAGTCCAGCCAGCTGTGTGGACAGGGTCGCAGGGCAGGGGCAGGGGCAGGGGCAGGGGCAGGGGCAGGGGCTGCAGCTGCAGGGGGCGAGGCTGTCGTGGGGCTGGACGAGTGAGGGGTACCACTGAGACGAGGGCTGACAACCGCCGGCGAGCCGGGACCCAGATCTATGAGGTTATCCTCAGTGGCCTCGTTAAGCACCTGGGAAATGCAATCGCACAGGCACATACACATATGTAGGGAGGTACACACACGTACGTATGTACGTGCACACACACACACACAATGTCATAAAAATAACACTACATACAATAAGTGCTTAGGCATTCCCATCAACAGAATAATCTACTAATCTATGACAGTATGAACATTTCAAAGTGATAAGGAAAGCAGAGGGAAGAACAAAAGAAAGGAAGCCTTCAATCACAATAAACAGACAAATAATGGATATCAGAGAGATTAAAGGACGGCTTTGATGATACTACGGGCGTAGAAACAAGATGGCGATAAACAAAGAAATCAAGAGAGAGACAGAGAGAAGGAGACAAAGAAAGAGAGAGAGAAGGGTGGGGGTACAGACACTGAGAGCGAGAGACAGCACTGGGGATGTGCTCAGTGGCCTTGGAGTCCAAGCTGTGTGCACAGAGTCACGTAACACTGCAGAGACTAAGACTAGGGCTGCTAGTATCTCAGGGTAGCACAACAAAAAGAACTCGGCCTGCTCCCTCACACTGACCCATCCACCACCCCCTGGGAACTCGAAAAGAGATCAGAGGGTTCAAAAGCAGGGCACAGGGAGAACTACACTACAGGACAGGAGCTACAGGGGAAACAGCCTTGATTATGTTTGACACGCACACACGCACACGCAGTGTCAGAGCTCAAACATAACACATGGAGGGGGATCAGGAGGTTACTGAATGTATGTACACATATGTATACAGGCCCTGTTGGAGCTGATGACCCCCTCAAGGGTCACACACTACATGGGCTTTTCATACTTGCCTCGGTTAGCTGGCCAGGCAGATGGAAACATTTGAGAGAAAGAAGCACGGGAAACAAAAGAAGCACAGCACAAGCAAGAGACGTCACAACAGAAGCCATGCAGGAGAATGCAGAGACCGCAACAGCCATGCAAGCAGGATACCATGCAATATATGCAGAGTTTAAACTGTCACGTATTCTGAGTTTTGCCAATGAGCATCATTCTCAGCATGGGAGAAAAAACATCTGGCAGGATATGAATCATTACCGTAATTTCCACATCATTATCTGAGGATAATACATTGATTTTGCAAACTTTCTTCATCTATGAGGTTAATACCTGGGTGAGGGCTTTATACAGGATTACATTTCTTTTCATCATTCTACTTGATCTGATCTGATTGGTTCAGTGTGTAATGTTTAGTAAAATGAGGTCAATGCATGGGTGAGTTTAATACAAGTTTAATACAAGGTCAATACGTGGTTTTGTTTTAGTTTTAGTTTTAGTTTTTTAGTGAGGTTTATACATGTTGTTGTGGCTTATATTTGGGAAATTATTGTATAAGCTTAATGTGTTATGGAAATGAAATGCCTCCTGGTTGAGGCTTTTTGTGTCTAACTGCAAATTTTGTGTGTTTGAAGGGTAAGCAAAGGAGGGGAGCCTCTGACAATATTGATTTTTGATTCGAGAGCAGAATAATGACCCGTGGCAGTGAAATTGCCCAATCCTAGGGAGGTCTGCCTGAACACACATGGCTATGTGTCACAATGCTTACTGAACAATAGAGGCTAATCAGAGAAGATGGAACAAAAGAAAAGAAACCAGCCTAGCATGAACAGCACCTAGAATCTACACTGAAACTCACATGTTTGTCCAAGTACCTGTTTCCTGATTGCCCAACCGAACCTCGTTCTTCAATTATAAAAGGTCAGATTGTGGGCCTTTTCAGCATGGAATAAAACTTACTTGCCTTCGTGTGTGAAACTGCAACTGGGCTTTGTGTGTGACCATACAATGTGTGAGTGAGTGAGAGTGAGAAGGAGAGAAAGAGAGAGAGAGAGAGAGATTGTCTGATGTGGTGACTGCAACTTACCCCATTTTTTTGGGCAGCTCGACCAGAACGGTACCTCTCATATCTGGGGATGAGCAAAAAGCACATGTTCATTTGAGCTACATCACAGCCGGGGAGAGTTTCTGCCTGAGGACGGTGCCTGATCAAAGTAGACTAGCAAAAATTCTTTCAACATGACAATAGATCTCCAAAGGAATCTGATTGATGCTCTTGTAATTTACAAAACCACTGAGGCATTCTCTTAAATGTGAAAATGTCATAGTGCCAGTTTTCACAGTTGATATTTTGTGTGAGACTACATTTTCTAACCAACTTACAATATCTCACTGGGAGTGCTCAATGTCAGTATTTTAGACTGGTCATAAATAGTCAGACACACACACAAATAATAGGCTGACTATGTAGGATTTGCAGTGACCCCAACAAATCCCTTGTATGAAATGGAAGTGTTTTTCTATTGGAGAGAAGGTCGTTCTCCCCACCTCTCATAGCGCAGGAAGATATTGTTGAGGTCGTCATTGACGTGCAGGAGTTCTTCAGTCACCTCCTCGTTGGACACGCGGGAGATGAGCTCCACGATCCTGTGCTGCATGGCCCTGCACGTCCTATTCAGCTCCTGTATACACAAACACACACACACACATTAATACTTCATTTCCTTATTTAGTATTACATTTTCTTATGTAGTATTACAACACACTCACTAACTCTCATTCAAGAAATTGCACAGTATAGCATTTAAAATACTGGTTGTACACCAAAAGTACGGCTTGAATTCTGAGCTGAGCTCTGTAAAAAAAAAAAAACATATAATGACTGACATGTGGCAACAGTGCATAAAGCCTGTCCACCACTGACTGCGTGCCTGTGAGTCTGGACTAGTGCTATGGCTCCCCCTGCAGGTGTGAGATTACCTAGCACCCACAGAGGGAAAGGTAAAAGGGAAAAAGCATTAAAGATCAGTGGAGGAGAAAATCAATCTGAGAGAGCCAGGGAGTGAGGTGTGTGAACAGGAGGTCACCAAGAGAGAAAAGCCAATAGGTGAGCAGTAGGGGAGGTGAAACAGATGTGGAGAGAGAAGGGAGGGAGGGAATGGGTGAAAGAAAGAGGAAAAAAGACAAAGTCAAAGACACACACACACACACACACACACACAGATGCGTGTGTGCTCACACATAACACAGACACACACAGAGAGAAAGAATGCATGGAATAAGAAACAGACCTGGAGCAGCTCGAGGTCAGACGCCTCCTCCTGTCCCGGCACCATCTCCGTCAACATCTCTGACATCACTTTGGCGTTGCCACGGACGATGTCCAGTTCGCTACGCAACCGAGCGATCTGAAATAAGACAGACAGACAGCTGAAGAAAAAACCCTGACATACAGAGAGGTAGCCCATCTTCAGCACACACAGCTCTACACGTTCAGGTATCTGAGGGCAAATCTTAACTAATGTCCTCACAAATGCACATGAAAAAAAGATTGCCTGTAATGACTGCATCTGATAGAGAATTATTAAGACGTGAGTAGTAAATGGTAAACGGACTGCATTTATATAGCGCTTTTTTACTTCTACAAGTACTCAAAGCGCTTTACAGAGTATGCCTCACATTCACCCATTCACACACATGCATTCACACACCAGTGGCGGAGGCTGCCATGCAAGGTGCCAACCTGCCACCGGGAGCAATTTGGGGTTCAGTATCTTGCTCAAGGACACTTCGATGGGGTCAGGCAGAGAGGAACTCGAACCTGCAACCCTTCGGTTGCCGAACAGCACCCCTACCACCTGCGCCACCACCGAGTAGTACTGTGACATAAGACCACTTATGAGAATGAGCGTGGCACTACTGCTGGAGCGTGTTATTTTCTGGGAAAACACTTTGAGCTCCAGCCAGAAAGGAGCTCAAAGAATAAAAGGTGTTTTATGTTCTGTTCTAAACTTGACATTGTTAATGGGGCGAGTGAGTCAGTGAGTGAGTGAGTGAGTGAATGTGAGTGAGTGAGGTACCTGTTCAGGGTTGGCATTGATGGGACCCTGAATGCTGGGGATGCGGGTGGGGGAGGCGGTGGCTGAGCCCTGGCCCGCCAGAGAAGCTATAGGTGGGGGCTGGGAGGTCACGCTGGGCACCTGGGTGAGGTTCGGGGCCTGGTACTTAAGCATGGCTGGGTCCACCTCTGGAACACCCTGCATCACAGAGAACAGAGAGCAGCACATTTATGTTTACATGCATGCTTACATGTAAGAGGCAACGGTAAGGGAACATATGACCATCTCAGATGATGGGTGGTTTTGTGTGTAGGTGACATGTAAAACATTCTAGTGTGTACTGAGTAAATGCTCACCCTCTGTGGTGTGTGTATGGGTGAGAGTGCGTCCAGGTCGGCCATGGGGAACTCAATGCCTTTCCTCTTCAGCTCCTCGTAGATGTGGACCACACCGGTCAGGTCTGGACTGCTCCTGAAGGCATCTGCCCATGCCTGCCCAACACAGGCCCAGTGTAAGACCGTTAGTCTCTCTCTCTCTCTCTCTCTTTCTGTCTCTCGCGCCCACACACACACACATAAACACACACTTAAAGACTTATTTATATACTCAGCCCCACTCCACAGAGGCATACTCATAGATCTTTCACTCTCTCTCGCTCGCTCCCTGACACACACTCCGGCTCATACATAATTACACTCCTGTGGCCTGTTTCACACTCTCACACTAAGCCCGTCAGCTCCAGATAACAACCTCCTCATGACAGGGCGAACCAGAGAAACAGACACCAGACAAGAGGAATGGAACAGAAAGACAGAGAGGGGGAGAGACAGAGATAGAGAGAAAGGGGGGGGAATGGACAGAATAACAAAAAAAACCAACTCAGAGAGACTCGGAGAGAGAGAGAGAAATAAAGGTGGGGAAAAGAGGGAGAACCTCCTCTCCTCTCAGTCTCACCTGGATAAGGGCCAGCACCTTGTCCTGGACTATGGTGGGGGGATTAGACTTAGGGGAGATGATCTTCACCAGCACGCCGTCTATGAAGTCCCTGTTGGCCACCAGCACGTGGAAGCGATGGCCACAGTTCTTCACACACGTCTCTAAAACCTGAGAGGTTTTCACCGATCAGAGCAAGACAGGCAGACAGACAGAGTGAGGTGGGGGGGGGGGCAGGAGACAAAGAGGGGCCTTAGTGTGCTGAAATGCTCAGCACTGGAGATCAATGGTTTTAAAAACGCCCCGAATATCAAAGACATCATGTCTATGCGCCTGTTGCAAGATAACGCTGTGAGCACCTTGATAAATAAAACAAATCCATGCTGCTATGCATAACCCATTAGTACAGCACTTTCTGCCAAAACATTGTTAAAATGTCTCTGTTAGCTTAGCAGTAATGCATCCACAATCCCCAGGAAATGCTTTTTTTTTTTTTACAAAGACTATTTTTGAAGCTTTAAAAGCTTTAAGTTACCCGCAGCTTTTGAGAACTCTGCAATGTAATGCATACCGACTTGTTTACAGAGTACTGATGACACTTCCTCTGAAAAAGATGCTTTGCTAACACTGGAAAAAACAGCTCTGGGCACATAGCATGCTACTAGGGGTTTTAATAAACTTTAACTCAGTGACAGGTGTAGCCAATCACCGTTAAGGCCAGCATCACTTCTCGGAAGTTCCTGTTTCCGTTCAGCCTCTTCTTCACCGCTCGGATGGCGTCTTTAGGCCTACAGCAGGGCAGAGGAGAGAGTATGCAGTTAACCCTCCGAATAAACCACACCAACCCACAACCAACACTTAAACTTCTTTTGTTCCGTTTCGACAAATATTCTATTAAATTAACTACGAAAAAAATCAAGCTCATTTAAAAGTTAAAAAAATGATTAAGATGTCAACTTGAGCATGTCTACAACAGGAAGTCTGCATCCAAATTTCAGTGACACAGATGGTTTATGTTTATGTTTACTTGGCAGAAACTTTTATCTAAAGCAACGCACAACACAAAAACACTACATTAAAAACAAAATGTACTTGGCTAAGATGACACAGATGATTCACGAATGAAAGCATCAGCAACACTCAGTCCACTCTTAATATCTGATGGACAAGGGTGTCATGTTTCCACATCAAAGGTGTCAAAACCCCTGTCTAAAAAAAGCTGAGTCACTGTCCCACTGCCACACACAGAAGCATATATCTGGCATGGGGGTAACCGAGTTAACTCTTAATTTTAGACTTCTCAAGAGGATTAAGTCCACATGTGAGAGTGACACACTAGAGTCTGAAGCCCGATTTAGCCGCCGCTGAGCATTTTTGGGATTCTCGGCATCTTCCCACTTCGCACAAGGACAATGGCCATGGCCAGACGGACACTGACCTGGGAGGTTCACGATACAACACGGCCCAGTGTTCACTGGAGTCAAGCAGAACAGAGCCAGATCTGTGGGTTTGTGTGTGTGTGTGTGTGTGTGTGTGTGTGTGTGTGTGTGTGTGTGTGTGTGTGTGTGTGTGTGTGATACAGAGACACAATGAAAGTCAGAGGGGCAATGAGATAAGGGGAGCGGAAAAGGGTATTTTTGTGTGAAAGAAAAAAAAAAGACAGAGAAATGAGGAAGGAGAAAGTGTGTGTGTGTGTGTGTGTGTGTGTGTGTGTGTGTGTGTGTGTGTGAGAGAGAGAGAGATATAGAGAGAGAAAAAGAGAGAGTGTGTCTGATACAGAGAAAGAAAGAGAGTGATAGAAGGAAAATGAGATAAGGAGAGTAGCAAGAGTAGTGAATAGAGACAGGCTGTGTGTATGTGTGTGTGTGTGTGGTGTGTGTGTGTCAGACAGAGGAGAGCAGTCTGCACAAAGTGAGCAAGTTTTTGTGTTGAAAGAGTAGAGAGATGGAGAATAGAGTGGAGTTGAGTTAGTGACTGACTGAGAGAGGGAGTCTGTGTGTGTGTGTGTGTGTGTGTGTGTGTGTGAGTGAGTGAGTGAGAGAGAGAGAGAGTGCCCTGAGGGAAGGCCCTGGCACTGGAGATTTTTATCCCATGAGACACCTGTATGCCGAGACCCCTGGGGCAAAATACATTATGACCAGACTGGGCCAAACCTACCTAGCTCATCTCACAGATACACACATGCACACATACACACACACATACACACTCACTCTCTCTCTCACTCGAATACTGTGTTCCCACTGCCATATACACAGACGCTCTTTTACACACACTGACTCATATCAACTCTGTCTATGTCTGTCTCTCACCTTTGCAGGGACAGAGTAACCCACCCACCCACACACACCCACATACACACACACACATACACACATCTCTCTGCTGAGCCTTGACACTCACCCCTCCTCCGTCTCGTTGATGATGTCACAGATCTCCATGTTGAGCGTCCAGTCCTCACCCTGCAGGGAGCCATCTGTGGCCTTTTCTGCGCGCACACACACACACACACACACGCAGACACAGACACAGACCCACACACACACATTAGACATTACATACAGTACTCTAGCCATGACATATGAGGTAGCCTAGCCCTTAGTGAAGGCTGTGAAAACCCAATAGTAACTGCAGATAAGCACTCACAGTGCTTGAGGTGAACGGACAGGGAAAACAGAGCTTTCCCTGTCCACACTAGCCAGTAGCCACTGACTGAACAGCAACAAACAGACCTGCTTTGTGAGCTGGAGACAGAGGGAAGATGGCGAACTGCAGGGGACGCACCTGATCGTCTGTCTGATCGGTCAGCCTTCAGTGGATTGGAGCTGTCTGGCTCAGTAGACAGGCATCACACACGCTGTGTGTTGGTACGCTGTGCTCTGTGTGGAGTGTGTTGCCACTGTGCAGTATACTGTAGCTGGTACTTTGGATGTGTGTATGTGTGTGTGTATATGTGTGTAAAACACATAAGAGCACTGTAGCGAGAGCAGTGAGTGCAGTGAACTGAAGAGAGTTGGAAGTCACGCCTGTAGCCAATCTGAACCTTAATCAAAGGCTGTGTCCGAAACAGGAAGGTAGTGATTTGCTAGCTTGCTGTCTTCACTGCCTAACAAGTCACCTGTCGTAGGATGCATCAAGGCACCGGCTAAAAACTTTGTTTCAGATGACCTAGCTAGATAGCTAATTAGAACACAGTCTTTTTGTTTAATTGTTCAGGAACTGTTGCCAACATACCAACATAGCTGACTATATAATTCAATAGCATTTTGGAAGCCAAAGGCAGCATGAAGGATAAGGTAGAATTTTATTATTTTATTTAATTTATTTATCTGATTGAGACATGCCTTGATGCCTTGACGCCTTGATCCTTCAAAGGCACCATTTTTTCCCGTTTCGAACAGAGCCAAGATCTGACTCACAATCTCCATGAGCACCTCCACTACTTCCTCATTCCCTTCACAATACTACTGTATGTGTGTGTGTCCGTATGTGTGTGCAAGTGTAAAAGTGTGTGTGTGTGTGTGTGCGCAAGACATGTGGGAGGGCAGGCATTGTATGCTGGGAAATGACACAAACGGCTTGTTGTGTCCCTCCTGCTGGCTGGGAGGCATTGAGGCCTCAGTGGCGTGGGGAGAGTGCTTCTGGCACTGGGCTTCATTCATTCGCTCTGATATCATTCAGAGGAGAGAAGAAAGCACCAGCACAACAGGCCTGGAATTCACACTCCACAGACAACTGTGTGTGTGTGTGTGTGTGTGTGTGTGTGTGTTCTTACTCTTATATTCGCTCTCCATCCCTCTCTCTTGGCTGGTTATGAAATCCATTTGCCTGACACTGGGCCCTCTGCCACTCTGGCCTCCACTCTCTGCACTATAAATGTAACATGAACCCATAAAGTCAAGCCAGCCCAGCCTAGCCTAGCCTAGCCTAGCCAGCGGCCTGCCACCACTGCCCTCTGCCTCACAACATCACAGGAAGGACCATTGACAAAGAAACGGCCAATAAATGGGCTGCCCCTGGGGAGCGCAACCCCCGGTCGGCGACCGGCGGCCAGCTTCCTGTCCGAGCGTTGACGGCTTCCTGCTGAGTCACCGAGGCCAGGGTGGGGTGAGATAGACAGTTAGACGTAGGTGGGTGTTGGGGGCGCATTGAAGTCTGGGGTGGCATGCGCCATGTGATGTGCCTAACCTTAGGTGACCTGATGACAGCGAGTCTGAGCCAGACTTCAATCGGGCCTGCCTATCTGACTGCCAGGAGCTGACCAATAACACCGCTGAGAATACTGTGCTGCTGCTGCAGCTACTGCTAAGTAGGTCTCGCAAGTCTGGTCAAACTAACTCACCGTCTGTCCTGAAAGCCTCCCAGAGTTATTTGGCTGGGGTGACTTGGGGGATGGGGAGGGTTAGTTTTTTCCAGAGCTGCCTGACTGACTTGTTGGTGGGATTGACTGTCTAGCACTAAGTGGCTGGCCTGTTCACTGGACCAGCTGTAGGGCTAAATCTCCCAAAAGCAACTCCTAATCAACCTCAGATGGTACTACTGTGGCTCTCATTCAGGGGCTTTCACCACACACACTTCTCTGGAAATAATTTACAGACACATAATAGGACAAAATGAAGTTGATTACATTACAATGCCTATTTTGGTGAGCTCCTGAACTTTACAACTACAAAACTAAAACCATTTTTCAGGAATGTCTTTATTTTTCCCCTTGTGATTGTGAATAAGTACAAAATTCCATCACCAGTCTCTGACTGCAGACTTCCAAAAGGGCCTTGTGTAGTTTGGTATTATGTGTGCGTATATAGGAAGTTTTCCATGACCCAAAGTGCAGTGATGCAGAGCCCAATTGACTCACTTGAGAAAGCACACACACCCATACACACACACACACACACACACACACACACACACAAACACACATCCACACACCTCCCCACACACACAGAGAACGCACCCCTGCCTTTCTCCTCTGCACCGCCTGCCACTGTGCCTGTCTGAGCAAAAGCAAAAGCAAAGCAGATGCAGAAGAAGCTGAGGCAGAGGCAGAGGCAGAGGCAGAGATTGATGGGTAATGATAAGCATGCAGAGCTCCAGTCGCCCGGACACACATCTCTCAAGAGTCCCTGGGGGTGGGGGTGGGGGTGAGGGAGCATATTTCTCCCACAACAACATCTCTGCAGCCATTTTAGGTAGTTGTCTCGCACGCAAGACTGGTCTGTTCCACGAGTGTACCCGGGAAGGATGGCCGACGAGGTTGACCCACATAGTGGCTCATCAAAAGACAGATGTAAAGAGACCCTTCCCCACCATGGAGCACTGCATAGCTCCAACATTGTGTTTCCAACCCCATTAGGCAACTTGCGATGAAAACAGATATGAAATAAATACTGGATGAACCGTAAGATAAACGTCATATTTGTGAAACCACATGAAAGAGCCCATCTGTCACAGATAATTAGGCCAAGGATGCTTTGAGTTGGCAAGCTAAATATCTGATGCAACTTCTTCAACCCCCACCCCCACCCCCCTCTCTCTTCCATAGTGCACAGGCTCTACTTTTAATGATCCAGTCTCACTTCCAATGGCAATCTGGGAGCCAGAGCCAGGATTATGGCCTCTGGTATGAAAGCACACACCCTTCCAATTATGGCCCCACTGAGATCTCATGCCCTCCAGGGCCTCAATTTCAATCAGCAGACGAATCCTTTCGTCTGACGAAGGGGCTGACCTCTTCACTCCCTCTGCCTCTCCTCTTTCATCTCTCATTCTCTCTCTCTCCAGATGAGAGATGTGCCTTATCCAGCTGGAAGTAAAGGCAAGTAAATCCCCCCCACCCCCGTGTCTCCACACACACTGACGGTTAGGGGTAGGTTTCATTACAAGGACCACAAAATGGCAAAATACCAGTAAGATATTAGGAAATTCTAATAAACTGGGCTTTATACAGGCTAATTAACAAGTTATCCTAAATTGTGCCAATTCAGATCCTGTGGCACAACCTGGGGGTGAGGAAACTATTAGAAACAACACAGGCTGCAGGGCAATAAACCAGTAGTAAGCTTTACATCAGCATTGAAAGTCAACACATCCCCAGTTGACCCTTTTAGACATAAATAAATCTGTAGGCAGCAATATTGTGTCATTTGTTTACCCTCTTCCTTTCACTGAGTCAGATTTCAGATCGCTGCCACATAGTAGGCTCTATGACCAAATGATTGATCTTTCCACTAGGTCACAAATAGCTTGGGAGCCCATTAGAAACTATAAATTGGCTGCCAATGGCTTTTGACGTGTCATGTACAATACAAAACCGTGATCATTCTCCTTTTCCACTCCCCACCCCCCCCAACAACTATAGAATGGGTTTCTGCAGCAATGGTCTGACCTGTCTTATAAAAGCATTCTAACTAGACCAGCCTAACTCTAATTCTTAGGATAAAGCAATCAGATGCAAGAGCACCAACACTGCAAAGGAAAAAAGGCAGTAAAACACTAAGGACACTAACTGGTCTGGACATTCAGGCTGTGATGCTAGGCTAATTAAAAACCTTTTCAATATTTCACGGGATTTCCGTAAAGTGTGCCTGTGAGACCTCCTGGTCAGAGCCGGTGTCAATGTTTTCAGCACCATGGAGAGCGGAGGTCCCCTGCAGAGCAGGCCCTTGTCTCAGGTTCCCCAAAGGAGGATGAGTTTCTCTTCCCCGTCAGCACACAGCTAGACAAACTGCTTTCATTCTCTGTCACTATACTAAAGGTAGGGGAGCTTTAAGGCCACCACTGGGTGAAACTCGGAGGCATTAAGTTCAGCTGAGTCATCCTTTTTAAGCGTTGAGTGTGGCTATGCAGCATGTGTCTCACTCGGCTAAGATGCAACACCAAGGACACACGGGTCTCAGTTAGAACAGTAATCACTGTCATGAAGGGGGGGGGGGGGGGCACAACCAATGGTCCAGGCAGGCAGAAGACACATGAGCTGTGAAAAGTGTCCTGTGTACGCTACTTCGACTCCAGCTCTCTTCCCTCTCAAAGACCTTGCACGAAATGCTAAAGAGAAGGTTTGACACAGACACAGCACAGACAGAGGGAAACTAGGATTCCTCCAAGACAAGGAGAGCAATGAGGGGACAAATAAGTCTTTACAAGTGCACTTCAAAATCCGCATCTCCACTTCACCTGTGGCTCTTCAAAACAGCATGAAATGAGTCACTAAGTAAGTGGTAATGTATTGTCCTCCGGTTATTACAGGAAAAGGCAGAGGGGTCTTGATTCATCCTTAAAGGAAATATTTCCTATAATGACCGGAGAACAATACATTATCCCGCTTATTATATGGCTACTTGCCACACAATTGTCTTTTAAATTTAATTGGTTGCCGTGGCTTCCACAGATAAACAACTAGTTTTCAATGCAATGCAACTCATTCTTTAGAACGCAGCTGATCTCATTTCACTTTCAAATGTGATAAGTGAATGATCCCTACTCGCGGAATGATATGCAGATATGAATCTGGAGCAAAAACCTGTTGCCATTAACAGCAGTCATTATACTTACGCAGCGGTGATTATACAGAAATAACTTATCTCCAAATGTTGGGAAGACCCATTCAAAGTGAATGGAACCTCCCACAGCATTCTGGAGAGCTCTATAATAAATAACAATAAATAAATGGAACATGGGACTGAGGAGGAAGAGGTGGAGGTGGAGGAGAAGGAGGAGGAGGAGTGACACAGGTTCAGCTCCTCAGCTTAGCTGTAGAATGAAGAGCATTAGGACTTAACCAGCTCTGGCCACTGGGATTTCTCCAGTAATCGCTTTCAAGTGGATTTAAGAGCAAATAAAGGGAGAGCAAGCAGGAGCGTGGGAGCAGGGAGAGGTGAGAGAATATACAAGAGGGGAGAGGGGAGGAAATATACAAAATGGTGGGCCATGTCAGTCAGAGGAAGGGTATAAAACAGAAAAGAAAAGAAAGAACACAAAAAAGAAAGAAATTGTGTGGGAAAGTGATGAGGTGTGGGTATGAGAGAGAGAGAGGGAGAGAGAGAAAGAGAAGCACAATCAATTGTACAGGCTGCTACTGGGGCCCTGGGAGCAGAGGAGATTGTGCCTGAGGTCTGCTCAGTGAGCTGGAGTCCAGGGCTGTTGTCACGTGGATGGGAGTGGCAGGCCGTGCCATCCTCTGTCAGTGACGCCTGCCAAGCTGGAGGCTGTGCATCTGCAGGCGACTCCATCAGAGGACTTTCCTCCTCCTCCTCCTCCTTCTCCTCTAGGCAGCACCAGCCTCTGCCACCATACAGGGCACTGGACTGAAGTTGTAAGTTCTCTTAAAGCCCCTACATTCAGTATGTCTACACTCATCTTCCCCGTAATCCCTCACTGTGTAAGGTCCAGGCAAACTAATCTGTTTAAAACAAACAGCAGAGGAATCTCACACGTGCACTCAGGAAGTGTTTCACTCAACGGCACTTGCAGTAAACTCTAGATAGTGTTGCCTGTTTGTTCCGGTTTCTCATCATTGTGCCTAGTAGGCCTAGTTGTGGGTGGCAAAACAAAAAAAAAACCACAACCACCAAACAGTTTCTCTAGGGGGTCAAGTCAGAAAAGAGTTTGAGCTCACACCAACCATACAGAGGGAGAGAACACAGTGTTACAATAGGAAAAACTCATCCAGCCTCGCAGGATGGGGGATACCTCTTGCCTGCCCTCTGCACAGTCAGAGGCTTGCAATACCTCCGTTATCTCGGTATACAGCTGGTAGTGCTGGATCCAAACTCCCAACAGAGAACATCAACAATGCTGCTTGCAAGAGAGAAAATGTACTGCTGCAATGGTTCTGGATCTTTAGGTGGTCTGCCCTTCTGTGTGCTTACATGTTACATTTGACTTGAAAATATTCATGGTTTGTATTCACATAATGTGCATTCTGTCCCAGAATAAGCAGAATAACAGCATAACTGCACAGCATGCTATCTGATGCAAATATTCTAATAAATAGCCTAGTATCTGGATCATATTATTTTTAGCCTATGTGGAGTAGCTGTGTGACATACATGATCAGGATGGTATCTTATTTAAACAAAACTTTTGGCAAAATGAACATGGTCAAAAAACGGCTGGTCAAACTGATTTTGACAGTAAGTGGTCTGAGGCAGCCAGTGCATTGTGTCTTTAAGATAAGGTACATAGGCTCTCTCTGAAACATTGACTTTATTGTCATTGCATTATTCAGATGCAGAAGTAATGAATCCTTTAACCAGACACTGCTCATAATCTGTGTCCCTGGCGGTAAGGAATGTGTGAGAGAGCAACACCATCTCGTTAATTTCGGCAAATGACCCACCCCTTGGCATGGATTTTAGCTTTGGCCAGAAAAACATTCAAGTGTCGTTCATGGGCGTTGGTAAACAAAGTAGAGAGAAAAAATAGAGAGAATAGAGAGAAACAGCTTGTCAGATAGAAACTTGATTGCTGACGTACAGTTAATCAAATACAACTTTTACATCCGCCAGACAAAATGAAGGATATCGTTAAGAAGTGTGTGGTAAAACCCATCCAATCCTATAACTTACTATGACGAATGTATTTGCTAGTTTGCTAACCCTGCTTTCCTTAGACCTACCAAGCTGCTGTACGCGAGGATGTAACGTTAGCGAACGAACAACGTTATTGTTAGCTTCTGATTACGATTCAGTAACCCTCTGATTCGGCTCTTAGAAAGGATATGACAGAAAGCTAACTAGCATAGCGACACGCTTTAACATAAAGCAACTAGCACAACATATGCAAAATACCACGTGGATGTCAAGAAACAGCATAGCAACACATGTCAACAACTTAATGACAGGCTGTCAAGACATCACTCACTGCTAGCCTGCTAACTGATCAGTCAGCTGCTGTATCAGACGACTACAAAGCTAGCTGTCGTCAGCTAGTAAAGCAAAATGCTAACAGGATGTGGGCTCCAAAATTCTCAAAGGAGCCGTGAACAAGCACACGGAGTGAGTATACAAATAACCTTCATTTTAGGGAACCGTATTGCGATTACATTATTTGTCTACAACCCAGTACTTACCAATGCACTGCCCAACTGGAGTGCTGTAAGGATTCCCCAGCAAGAACTCCATCTTGATGACAACAAACAGGCAATACGGAGTGAAGGCAAAAGGTGGGAGACAGCGCGATCAGAAGTCCCGCCTATAGAACGCTGTCATTGGAAAATACACGACAGCCTTCAATGTGACTGGATAATTCACACGTCGATAACGTTGGAATATATGCTGTGTTCAATAAACTTCTTATCCAAGATTTTTTGCAAGAGCGATTGGCATGTCAGGTGTTTCATGTGAATAGCAGGTTAATTAAATGCATTGATCACGAGTAGGCAAAAATACCCGATAAACTGCAATAGTGACATCTGTGGAACGTTACAGTTTAGATTATTTTTATATATCTAGATGTCAGTCTGATCGAAGAGGTTCCAAAAGACCACTGAACAGATTGCAGAAGTTTTGTCTCTTTTACAGAATAAATAGAATACAGAGAGAACATAATTTAGGCGACGTGACATAACCCCATAAATCAAATGAGAAATTTTCGTTTGCCATGAAGTGATTAGGGCAGGCAGAGGAAAGATTCTGGAGCGCTCCGTACATTATCTTTGGATCAGTCTTCTTCAATTCACTCCTCTCTAGAATCGTTGGTTCAGATCGCCCTGTGCGTATGATTCCCGGTTTGGGCAGTTGTCCTGTTGCTATGCAACGGTTTTGCGCGTCCTTCTCCTGCGACCAACTCTCTTGTGCGTGAGATACATGATAGAAGTTAGCTAGTTTTGTAGCCAACAAGTTTAATGAAATTAATGAAACCTGACCTATAGTGAACATTTTAATAATACGGCAGTTTTGCTGCCTATGTGAATGCTGATTTATTGTTTTAGATTTTCATAACTAGGGCGACTTAACGTAGCTTTCTTACCAGCTAGCATAGGCTGTGTAAACTTGTATGATGTTTTGTGGGGTAAATTATCTGGTTTGCTGAAGTGGTTCCAAGTAATCTCGATTGTTTATTGAATGATAAGAGAGTAACAAGTGGGACATGTTCTTTTTTCAGTCAGAGCAGTTTACAGCCAGCCAGATCGACTAGCAAGATGAGCAGGTTATATGACACCATAGAGCCCAGTGTGGTGAATGAGGAGATGCTGCAAAAGGCTATTGTGGAACAGGGTCCGCAAGGCCAAGCAGGGCGCATCGCTGCAGAGGAGGGCATCGAATATGACGAAGTAACTCAGTTGCGACTGGAATTTTTAAGTAAGGATGAAGTATGTGGATGAGCATTTTGGCAAATAAGCTATGCTTGTTCATTGCACAGGCCTGGGGACTGTTGTAATTGCAACTAAAAGCCTACTTCTGTAATTGATAATAGCACGTGATGAAGGCACTACATAATTATTTTCTGCTCTGGTTGTGTCCTGCTCAAATTTTATTCACTTTTGACCACTCTGTACTCTGTGTCCACCATAATCTATCCTATCCAGATATTTTAAAGATAGATCATCTATGGCAGTTTACATGTTTGACAAAGCTTCATCTTGACAATAATATCATAGAGAAGATTGAAGGATTAGACAGCCTTGTCAGTCTTGTGTGGCTTGGTAAGTAAATGCACTTTTGTACAAATGCACAGAATTATTTATAGTAAAAAATAATATAATGTCCAGGGTCGATTAACCTTTTAGACAATAATTACTTTTGTGCTACATTGCATGTACATCTCTCTCTCTTATAAACCTAAACTTAAACATGTAGCCTATGACATTTTGAAAATAATCCCTCTCTCTCCAGACCTTTCATTCAACAATATTGAGAAACTTGAGGGCCTTGATAAACTGGTAAATCTACAGGATCTGAGTCTATTCAACAATAGAATCTCAGTTATTGAGAACCTTGACAACCTTCTGAGCTTGCAGATTCTCTCAATTGGAAACAACTGTATTTCTGAACTTGACAGTGTAAGCCAAAACAGTGATTGAATAATTTTTCATGAAAATCTGAAACCTGAAAATTCTGACAGTGTTCTTGCCACTCATCAGTTGAATCACCTTCTTTAGGTGCTATATCTCAGAAGATTCAAAGACCTACGCACACTTAATCTTGCTGGTAATCCTCTGTGTAAGGAGGAAAACTACAACATTTTTATTGCTGCTTACCTACCGGACTTGGTCTATCTCGACTACAGAATGGTGGATGAAAATACAGTGAGTGTCGAATAGCATGTATGTAAATGACTTAGTGTGTGAGAGTGCTTCACTTTATATTCTTCCTCTGTGATCATGTAAAATCAACTTAGATTGAATATTGATCTTTGTACAGCATGAAAAAGCATTTGCAAAGTACCAGTATGCCATAGAAGAGAAGAAACACAACGAGGCTCAGGAACAGAAAGCAAAAGATGAAAAGAAGAAAATAGAGGATGAACTTCAGCTGCATAAGGTTGGTACTCATTTCATGCAAAAACTTTCCGCCACAGTAAATACCTGATAATTACCCTTTACAAATAGCATGTTTTCAAGTTCCTATGCAAAGTTGCATTTACTGGTAATATGACAGGAAATTAATGGCATGTTTTTTATATAGCAGTCCATGGCAAGACCTGCCATAGTCATGCAGTCTTTGGAGAGTAATGTGTGCCCTACCTTTGTGCTTTCCATAGGATGCTTTTGTGGAGTACTTGAACGGGCCTTATTTGTTTGACAGCATGTTTGCAGATGACGCTGAAGCAAGCAAGTTGGCTCATCTCCCTGGTGTGCCTGACTTGTTGGAGTCATATCCTTGCTCTCCACAACATTTACTGAAAATAAGGTTTTTGCACAGTTCTGTGTGTGTTTATCTTCCAGTGTTTTGTTTAGTGACCATCCTGTTGATAGGCCTGGACTTGAAAGCTTTGACAACAATATGGAAGTAAACAAACTTATAAATATACTTCTGTGACCTATTGGTATCAAGACATATAGTTTAAAAAAGTGAAAGCCTCTGTAATCTGTTGGCCTTGACACACACCTACTTTCAAAACTCAGCTGGTGAGTCAGTGCACCCAGTTGTTCGAGGCTGGCTTAGCCCAGCACCGGAAACGAGACAATGAGGTCAAGACCTTTTTCACCTGTCACCGAGAGGCTGTGGTCGACAACCAGGAAACGGCCGCCAAGATAGTTGCAGAGTTTGAGATCCTTCGGAGACAGGTATGACTCCCATACCTTCAAACAAGAAATGAGAGCAGCACACATTAAAACATGTATACTTCAAGTATGGTGTCAGAGTGCTTGGTTCACAATGCTCTACTGAGAATGTAATAGTGTTTACTAAGAATACACAACTATTTCAATTGAGCTTGATCCTTGTAAAAAATCCAAATAAGTAACTCACTATCTGTCAGTCAGCGAGTTTGTCATCTCAGTTTGTGTAATGTGTGTGTTGGAGAGAACAGAGGTTAAATGAGATGCAGCAGATGACAGACGTTGACATGCTGGATACCCTGATGGACCAGCACAATGAGGAGATCAACGAGCTCTATGAGAGTCTCATGACCCTGGAGCTGCAGCTGGTCGATCAGCTCGAGGTGGGTTGCAGGGGGATGGGGACATGGATCCTTTGGGTTCCCCCGAATGTGCTGTGTCCTGTCTTACTCAACAGAACAGATGCTGAGATCAGAGAGCTAATAAGAATCCTACAGCTCACTAGATGTGAGTGTCTGGAAAGTAACAGAAGTTAGCAGCAACACATTCTGGAAACTCACCTTAGATGAAGTGCTGGACCGTCAAGTGAGATTAGAGTGAAGCAAGAGTTAAGTTAGAAGATGATACAGCAGCTAGACACTACTGTGCTTGTTGTGAGAATGTTAATTATTTGCAGCGTACAGGAAAGTTTTGGTGTTAGTAATAAAACACAGGAGTTATCTGAGGATTGTAGTCTTAGTAGGCATTGTGCTTTAAAAAGGGACAAGATCTAAAACTAGCCCACTTGCCTTTGCCTCTTAGGATATCATAAAAGACTTCGAAAGGAACATTTCAGACATGACTGCAACATTTGTGGAGCATGTACAGGGAGTATATCCTTTAACTGTTTCATGTTCAAGCAAGAAAAGGCTTGTTATTCTTCTTCTGTTTGTCATGTTAAGGAATTGTGCTGTACTGTGATAATGCATTAAGGGAAAAGACAACAATATTGTGTAATTTGTTTATAGCTGGAGCTGAGTATACAGGTATCTTAGATTTTCATCTATTCTATTCTATCAAATATTATAGTTTGAAGTTTAAATTAGGATAAAACTCAGAACATGTGGACTACAGTTTGCTTTTGTTGTATTTGTTCACTGCCAAGGGATATTTTTTTAACTCACAAAGCTTACTGAATTAAAGGTATGTAACCTTAATTGTAAAAGATTTAGCTTATTAGCTTGGTTCCCCTTTTATTCTGAAGTTATGTGTCTCTCGGGGAATGTCCCCAGTCCGAAATGATACTACCATTCTCTTGATCTTTTTTCTCCACTGCTAAACTCCTCTAGCAGAGTACCACAGCATGGTGTATAATTTGTTCAAGCATTAAGGGTTTGGGATTTTTCCTTGACTCAGCAACACGTTTGCCCAGTGCCGTGATGTAGAGAATCACCATCATGAAAAACTGTTGGAGATTGCCGTAGCAACTCTGGAGCGGATAGCCAAGAATGAGCTGGAGGAGGAGATGCCTGATGAAGTCAGAATGGTTAGAGTGCAGACTTTACACTCACTGGGTGCTTTCCCTGACTTCAGTGCTTTGTAGTAGATGACAAGTTAACCAAATAAATAAATAAATATATTTTTAAAAAATAATCAAATAAAAAATATATACATATATAGCATTAGTTGTACTCGTATCTATGTGGGGTATACATTTGGCTTTGATGATTTGCCTTTGGCTGTGATGGTAATGTACTAAGTTCATTGCTCTGTTATCCATGGCAGCTGTTTGTGGATAAGGACACGATGACCAATGCAGTCAGTGCCTCCCATGACACTCATCTGCTCAAGATAGACAACCGGGAAGATGAGCTTGTCACTCGCATCAATACATGGCTGGCCGGACTGATGAAGACGGTATGAGAAGTCAACAGAGAAAACGGCTCATAAGTAAACACAGATCAGTAGTTGAAAAATAAGCAGTGTGAGGCAAAAGGGGTTGTCTGTCTGTTCTGTCTGTCAAAGCATGGGCAGTAGGCTATTAGTAGGCTCTGATGGCCAATATCTCTATTTTTATTTATTTGTTTGTTTGTTTGTATCACAGATACATGACAACGAGGGAAGTCGGAACCGTAAACGCCTCTTGGAGATTCTGAATTACAGTGACTATGTAAGAGATCAGTTAGAGAGGGAGCTCTCCCAGGAACAACAGTAATCAAAGAACAGGAAGCTCTAACAGGAGTTACTTAATGATCAAGTTGTTTTTACTCAGTCACATTAATAAAGCTTTAAAGGTGTGTTTTTGTATGTTGTGAACATGCGTATTCCTTAAGTGCATCTTGACGACAAAATAATTGTTAGCTCTTCAGATGAGCTGAGCTAAGGTGGTCGGTCAGACCTTTGCTATGAACAACTCTGCCATCTACAGACAATAAAAGATACTGCTACTTTTTGGTTCGTTTTTTCCTTTTGAGGAATTAAATAAGGATAGCAATATACAATACACAAGAATACACACACACAATTATTGGTACTATTTAAGTACAAATTATTGCAAAATATTTGTATTTGTAATGTCATCTGATATATAGGCGTTTCTGTGCCCTGGCTAAATGGAAAATATTACAATTATTAATTGGCATCATAAGTCATAACTGACCTTTGGCAGAATAGGCCATTTGAGTGAAATGTAGGAAAGAGAATGTCCCGTTTTCCTTTTTTCCTCGTTTAACCAGAAGATTTACCATTAGGAAGGAAAGTTACAAGTGTATCATTTAAAAATGCTAGAGGCATATCACTTTTTTATCCTAGCCTAGGCCCATTAATACCGACCACCACCACTACCTCTTTTTCTGCAAGGTTTTTCAGGATACAATACAATATACCCATGTAATACAGAATGTGTAGACATTTCCTCCACAAAAGGATTGAACTCGAGTCCTGGGTACCCAAATACAGACATGACTGTAATGTCACAATAGGTCGTGTATGTCTAGAAATACCGCTACAAATGCAGTTCAAGGGTTAGGGCTTGCGTCAGATGCCCCGGTCTTCACAAGTGCGCCTGGAAAAATGTAGCGGCAGCCAGTGGATGGTACATGCAGTTGTATATTGAGCAATAAAACTACCATAGTCGTTGGAAACTTCTGAGGACATACAGCTCAGTACTTCAAACACAGAGTGGGATAACCAATGGAAATCACTTCCACCTTAAACTGTCTCTGGTTTCAGTGACTGTACATCACAACCCTTTACCAGAGAAATTTACACTGCGGATCGTCTTCAATCCACTAGAGGCAGACTACTTCCCTGTGATTCAAGTTCAAAGGACGGTGCTCAACGCGCGCAGTTGAGCAGCTGACTGACAGTATCAATGGAGCTACAGTGTGTTTGGGGGACGGCTAGCAGGGACGAGACGCTGTCAACGAAAAGTTGTCCAATTTACATGCGTTCTCGGACCCCTTCTCCTCCCCCACCACATTCCCAAAGAGATACATGTTCTCCTGCAGCTGTGGTAAGCACCGCTGAGGCGGTCAACATGCCAGTCCGTACTGATTGCTATCCTAGCTCGTCGGAGGCCTGTATGGCCTCGGTCTCGCTCTACCCACCACCACCGATCAACACACAACAGCCTGGGGTGACCACTTCGCTCCTCTTCAGTGGCTCACAGTTTCAGGGACACCAGAAGAGCAAAGGCAACTCCTATGACGTGGAGGTAGTTCTACAGGTTAGTAACCAGACTAATGATAGCCATGTTTATCTGACAGTATTCATGCATTCAATTCAACTCTCATTGGCAATTATAAACGAGTTACCTTTGCGTGATTTTGCCATGTAGACAACAATATCATCAATATCATTCAGTTCCACTGCGGCCACTGTGTGGCATAACGTTATATCATTTTGTTCTGTGCGTCTGTCTGGGAAGGCCATGAATTGCGCGTAACGAAAGCTAGTTGCATAACAAAATGAGATTAAGAATAACACAGAAATACCGTGTGAAGGACTTATTGCTGAATTATTAGCAGCAGCTGGTCTACGGCTCAGTTTAGAATATGGTTTACTCTTTTCACTACGATAAAGCACTAACTTTTTATTTTACCACTATAATAATGGACTTGGTAGCCTACTTAAGGCGTCGGATAAAGGGAATATTTTGATGGGATTTTAAAAATGGTTTGATGCAGTTGCTGATATCTCGACTGGCATGTTTTAGCCATTTTTGTACCGTTATGTAATGTATCGTCTGATATTTGTTTTGTGTTCTTGCAGCATGTGACCATGGAGGATTCCTATCTCTGTGGATACCTAAAGATCAAAGGTCTCACCGAAGTGAGTATTCCTCACCAATAATTTTCCTCTCACTCAGCAAGACACTTGGAGTTGTCATGGGACTATGTTAGGGCTGCCGTATGACCCCCTACCCTGTTAACCAGGGTGTGCTACATAATTGCTGCCAAAAAAAGCCGGCATTGATACTGGTAGTTTGCAGTATTGAGAGGGTTGCTGAGTTTATGGGAATCGTTCCAAATGGATATGTAGGTCAACGTGTTGATTTTATCATCTTTGTCCTAGATTTGAGATGACCTCCTTACCAATGCATGTTTGCAAACCATGTCTGGTTAGCCTACCTGGTACCTCTTAACAAGTTAGACTTTTTATTGGTCAAGCAGTGGCAGATCTTATAAAATGTACCTATATTTATACTTACATGGGCTGAGGTTATTCCTTTGAAAGAACATTATGTTAAGTTTTAGTTTTACGATATGTGTAGGTCTATTGAATTATCGGCTGTTAGTGAAAATCACATTTCCACAGTATCTCTAAATGACGTCGAAAACATTATGTAAAGAGAGGGAAAAAGTCATAACATAAGAATGGGCACTGCAATAGCTGTGAGATCCTAGTGTTATAGCCAGGTCTCTTAGTTGCATGTTGTATTATGTGTAAGTTAAGTCACAGTAGAGATTCTGCCTGGTAATGATGAAATAAGCAGTATATTTCTGGCGATATTGGGTCAGCATTTTGGTCTGCAACAATCATTTGTGATGCAGTGTGCTTTGTAGACTACAGCTTTTATCACATACACACCATTTAGAAGGTTCAACATTTTCTTACACAAGGCATAATTGGCTTTTATTGGAGGCATACCACTCCAGTATGTTTTGGAATCTGTGTACTCCATTACTTACAATGATTATTTTATACAGGAATACCCAACGCTCACTACATTCTTTACTGGTGAGATCATCAGCAGGAAGTGTCCTTTTCTGACCCGCAAATGGGATGCTGATGAAGATGTGGACCGTAAACACTGGGTATGCACCAAAAAAATGGAACAAATTCACTGTCTAGACTAATTCTGTCACTATCTATACGGTCTGATCCTGTGATTGACATGTGATTTTGTACTAATTAGTTCAGTAAGGGTGTGTAAAGGAAAGGTCCTTATCCACTCCCATAGACACACTGTGACACTGTTCTTGTGCATAATGGGGCTGCAGTAATGTCACCACCTGAGAATTGGTGGACTGAGGTTTGATCCTCTAGCGTGTCCATGTTGGTTTGGAATGATGCACCCGCTAAATACCAGTCACCCTTTACCATTTAACGCAGGATACTTATGGTTTTCCAGGGCAAGTTTAATGCTTTCTACAAGTACGCCAAGACATTCAACTCCGATGACTTTGACTATGAAGAGCTTAAAAACAGTGACTTTGTTTTCATGCGCTGGAAGGTGAGTTTCGGGATACCCCCATTTTGTCTCTTAAACTATATATATTACCTGTACACGCTCATCAAATTATTCTTGATGATTTTCTGCATGTCCCTCTAATACAGGAGCAGTTCTTGGTGCCAGACCACACGATTAAGGACATAAGTGGTGCGTCTTTTGCTGGCTTTTACTACATCTGTTTCCAAAAGTCAACAGCGACCATCGAAGGCTACTACTATCACCGCAGCTCAGAGTGGTAGGTTTTGATTGTGCTGCACGGTGAGAACAAAATGGCAACCTGAATTACAGCTCTTAGCATGTCAAATTATGGTATATAGGATTTGGAATCGTAGTTGTGCTTGAAGAGTTCTCTTACCCACCCTCTTTGTTTGTTTTCCCTTCTTTGTGTTTGTGACCCCAGGTACCAGTCCCTGAACCTCTCTCATCTCCGCCAGCACAGCACTTCCATTTATGAATTTCGGTGACACGTGGTTTTCTCATGGGACTTAATGCTGTGGTGGTGGTGTTTGCAGCAGTAGCAATGGTGTCCACTCCAGTGAGGGTAAGAGGACATACAGGTGTCGGGGGGTGGGGGGGTTAAATACAGGCATCAGGTCAGGGACACAATGGTGGGCTCAGATCTGGACCAGACTGGACAAATCAGACTGGACCTGGAGTGGAGTAGATAGAAGATTGTGAAGATGGGACACCCGGGCAACGGCATGCCGCAGCTTTGGATTTCAAGACTTTTTTTTTTTTTTACCTCGCAACCCTTAACTCTGCCTCCTCTCCAAGATTGGTGTTTCAGACTTCCATTACTTCCAGCATTTTTACCATTTTTCTTTGCTTTGCATTTTAAAACTGGATTGAGAGAGGTGAGACAAAGCTTTTGTTTTCTGTACTCCGAACTTGTCTTGGAACAGGTGGATACAGTGTAACAACTATATCATGGTTGAACATGAAAGAAAGAGATGAATTTGTATTTTTAATATATTTTATAAATAGTTTATATATTAAAGGTTGATTATGCGTTTGGGTTTTAACTTTAGAAGTTGCAAGAACAGGGGTCACAATGCTCTGGTGATTTAATCCTAAGAAAAGAACAGAAAGTAGACATTACCAACACACCTTAGCCGCCAGCAGTATTATGTCTGTCAGCTATTGTGCTTTAAGCCCAATTTATATGATGGCAATCAGCGAGACTGTGAATATATTTATGTGCGTGTGTGTGTGTGGGTGGGGTGGGGGGGTCTCCTGAATGTTTGGAAAGAGTGGTGTATAGGAAAGGACTCAGGAAGTTTATGGTTGTGTTCTCTCCCATGTTATTCATAAGATTATTTTTCTATGCAACCAGGAATCTTGGAAACTTCTCATAGTATTAGTCAGTTGCCAGTAACAATTTAACGGTATGTTGAATTGGCAGTCACAAGCAGACATGTTGATAAGTGCTTACCTTGAATTTGTTTAGATATTGTTTAAAGACCGGTATTAAGAAAAAAAAAATATCCGAGCACATTGCCAGCAGCATATGCTGATGTAAAGAGAAAAAAAACGTGCATTTGTTTAAAAGTGCTCAGCTTTCTGAAGATCAGCATGTGCTGAAATAAAATCCTGAGGCAAAAAGCTAGTCTGCAACTGTCAGTGCTCATATAGAACTGAATAAAGGTCCTCCTTAATCCTCTAAGGTAGAGAATCTTCCCTCAACAAGCAAAGGCAGGGGAGTTTGGCAGCACCAGTTGCTATTGGGGGACAATAGAATTGCGTGTGTATGTGTGTGTGCGCGTGTGCGTAATCACAGAGTGTGTTTTTTGAGTGGAAGAACGGACAAGCAATGACCTCATTTGTGTGTATCGTCTGTCACAAAACACAGCAGTCCTATAGTTCACTTGTGCCTAGGGGTGAGTGGTGCATTGGTGCTCACCATGTCTGAGGACTCTAAGGAAACGGTTGTTTCAGATGGAATGTTTGTATTATAACTAAATAAATGTGGATTTAACAACTTAAACTTATCTACGCTTCTTGTTTTCATATTAATGCAGTTTTCGTGTACTGACAGAAGACTTGTACTTGTACTGACAGAAGCCTGTCGCTGGCATACATGGTTCAAATGTTGTCAAAGTGTATCAAACACTTCAATTGCATGACCTGACACGGAAAGCCTGACATTACACCCAAATGAACTCCTGATGACCAACACACACACACACACACCTCTTTCCTCTCTGCCTCTTCTTGTTTGTCCAAAAGCTGTTTGATAGGGAAAATTGTTCTCAGTAGCCCAGTTCCATACCAATAGTCACCATACCAATAGTCACCATGCTTGACAAGAGTTTCCCATTAACCAACCCCCCCACAGACACGCATATAGCATGTCATTGTCCAAAATGTCTTATTATACTGAAGCATTACAGGGATGAATAGGGAAATTCCCTATTAATCCTCAAATCTTCATTTGAGTGTTTTGACTGAAGAGCATGGAGCAAATCTGTATTGACGGCCATCATGGATGGCTTACTCAAGACTTTTGTCCATGCAATTTAGGCACTAGGGGGCAGTATTGACATATTCAATGCTCTGGCCTAATTTCTGAGCCTTCCCTGAGAAGTGTGAAACTAGAATGTCTATAATTCAGTCTAGAGTCTGTAGCAAAGGATTTATTTCCAAGCATAATTTTGAATGGTTCGTAATTTCTAGCAAGACTAGCTAAATTTGGTTTCAAAAATTACATAACTTTAATGGGCTTACTGTGCACTCCGCCTCTGCCGCAACAAAACCAACTTTTCTGAAAGTTCTGGCCAAGTTGAAAGAGAATTTGAATATCAACAGTTAACATTTTTATGGATCAGCCACTTGAATAGCTGGCCAATCAACTAATTTCATTAATTCCACTGAAATACATTACAGACATAAGTGTAACCTGTGGTGTGGAGAAAGTTGGCACATCAATGCATGATAAATCACATCTATGGTTATAGGCCTTCAGAAAATGTATAGCTTATCCTGTTTAGCTTGTTTTCCCTTAAGGCTATTGGCCAGAATGTTTATAATGTCTAGATGTGATTTAATATGCATTGAAACACGTTTTTTCTTTCTACTCCCTTTTTGCGGGGGTTGATATTGTTTATTAAATCCTCTTAAACTAGGGGCCTGTGATAAGATCTTAAAAGAACAAATTTCCTTAGGAGGACAAAAAGGAGAAATTACTCCAGGAAGTGGTTTTAATCTAAAATATTTGACAGAACTGTTATAATCAATGGGCAGTTTCCTCCAGTACTCTTTCCCGAGGTTACAACGCCTGGCACTGGTTAAAGACCCGATCTTAAAGTGTTTAATGGATTTCTCAACTAATCTGGATATTTTCTGACAATGTTGTAAACTACTGACTGCAAAGACTTTGACTGAAATTTTCTTCTTTTGTTAAATTAGTCTTGACTATAACTTAATGTAGGCTTACAGTACACAGTATTATAAACTTTATATACACAATAGGCTATATATATGGATAGCTACTTTGCCAGATCAGATCAAGTTCATCTGCGTTAACCAACAAGTTAGAGTGTATCAAAATGAATGCAAAAGTGTGCGACGTAAACGCAATAATGCAGCACACCCGCATTCTGATCTGATCTGAAATGAACAATAGCTCAAAAGTCAAAACCAAAGCCTACGTGCAGAATTAAGGCAAATCTATTTCCCACGCAGTTTAGTCTGTGATAGCTGAACCAGCATGACATGGTGACAACATTCAGGGTCAACGTTCTGCTATACTTGATCAAAAGATGCCTAACTTGACAATCCACATCAGCTGTTTTTTTATTGTATTCTATGGGTTACGGGTACACAACCTGTTTTGTTCTCACTGTTGTCAGAATGTGCTTTCCGTGTGCTATTTTAAGACAACGTGCTTGCAGGTGAGAATCTCTTCGACTGCGTCATCTGACCACGCCTTCGCCAGTGAATAGGAAAGTATAAATACTAATTCAAGGCGACAGATGCACTAGAAGTTGCAGTGTTATTTCTTAAAGCATCATAACTGTCTAAGATGGACGACCAGAACTACGTCTTGAGTGTGAAGCTTACTGGAGTAATGCACAAAGAGTCGATAAAGGTAAGCAATGTAGGCCTATTTAATATACAGACTCACTGTGGATGTCTAGAATCACAGTTATCTAACGAATTAATGATATTATGAATAATTAAATAAATATTATAATTAATAATGAATTAACAAAAGAGAGTAATCATCCTTGATATCTGTTTTGCATTTACAGTTATACATGACGTCAGTGCTGTGGTCAAACCAGAACGAGATGGTTGTTTACCGGTCCTTTACAGATTTTAAAGACCTTCATGTAAGTGATCAAAGCCATCACAAAAGTCAACCTCTTTGCAAGCGTTTGGTTTCTGCATGCAAGTTGGCATATAGAGAAATGACACATGCATGCCCTGTCTTTGCAGAAAAAACTTAAGAAAAGATTTCCTCCAGCAAATCGTCTTAATAAATCTGACAGAGTTGTCCCGAAATTTAAAGGTAATTAAACAAACTAAAATGGGCTTAGCCTACTACTTTGCAAAAGTGCAATTTAAACCGATGCAACGAATGTACTCAGATAAGTTTGAAATTCTGCTGCAGTGAAAAAGGCCAAGGGGAAGAAGAACGGTCCAAGCAAATCGGTGCTGAAACTTAAGTCGCTGGAGCGATACTGCAATGAATTAATAAGATGCGACAGTGTCGCTCGGTCTACGGAATTCCGGCAGTTCTTCCAACCCAATAACCAGGACCTTGCTTCAGATATTGGCAAGAACAGGTAGGACACTTGAGAACACTTAAATAGGTCTAAAGAGGGCGATGGTTCTGATCTTTTAATTCCGTTTTTTTAATTAATAGGCCTAGTGTATTAATGATTGACTTTGTTTCTCTCTTCCCCACCAGCATTGTCATAATGCCATCAGAAGACACGCTGAATGACGGTGGTGGTGGTGGCGGAGGCGGCAACGTGACCCAGCCATTCGTCACTGAAACCTATCGATGTGTGGCGCCTTATGAAACCAAGGATACCAAAAACAGGCCCTTTAAAGTGGTTGTGGACGAGTTAGTGGACGTTCTAATAAAAGACAAAGCTGGTGAGTCACAAAGCTAGAAATGTGGTCACTTCCTGATGTTGTATATATATATATATTGCATTTATATTAAACGTCTCTATGTACAGGCTGGTGGATGGTGGAAAATGAGGCAAAATGCATGGCTTGGTTTCCTGCCCCATACCTGGAGAAAGTGGATGCAGATTTCGAAGATGAGACTGACGATAATGATGGAGGTAATGGTCTCTGTAAGACAACAGAAAGCATTAGATGCTGTGAAAAACTCTGAGGAAAGTCAGAAAGCAAAGACTCAATCTATACAATCTTTAGGCATGCCTTTCTAAATCTAACAATAAATCTCCATGTTCTGTAAATCTTTTAGTGGTGATGGCTGGAATAAGTTCTGATGAGATGATGACGCATCACCTGTTTCTCAAAGGACCTGTATTTTTTTGTGTGTGCAGGTGTTCTGTACTGTTCCTCTAAGGCTTACAAAGCCAGGTCTGCAGATGAACTGTCTGTGGGTATCGGCAATGTGGTGGAGGTGCTCCAGAAATCAGAAAATGGATGGTGGCTTGTCAGGTATGTTTGGACATAAATAAAATAAAAACCCTTGTAAGTACAAAGCCATGCTTAGACACTCAGGCACACATTCTATTAAAAGTGATTTTTGATACAGTGATTTTTGTCCCAGACACACAATGTATTTAGCACACATACCATAAATGGGCAGTTGCTTACAGGCACCCAACTTAGAGTCTGACCTCAGTTACACTCCATTCAACTCTCATTTACTTTTTTGCTTCTCTTCAGGACAAAGGCAAAAAGCCAAAAAAGTATATACTTAAAAAATAGAAACATAAAAAACCCAATATGCATTTGCAGACTTTATATGTACTTCATGTCTAACAGACACAACCGCAAGACAGGTTTCATGCCGTCAATGTACCTCTCACCCTACAACCACCCGCAAGTTCAGCTGCTGACCAGCCAGAGAGAGCTCCGGGGCTCGACGCTGAACCTGGCCACACTGCAGACCCCCCACACCCAGCAGCTCAGTCGCTCCCAGGGCAACCTTCTCCAGCTGCCGGACTTGGGCTCCCAGCCTCCTACCCAAGGCCTCAACCCACAGGACAGGTACAAGTCCCGCTCGCTGAACCTCCTGGAGTCTGAATCGCACATCTACCAGAGGCCCAGCAACACCCCCAGCATCCGAGTGGACCCGGAGCCTGCCGGTCTCCACCGGAGCATGACAGTAGATAGCGAGGAAAGTGAGAGTAGCAGTTGCACCGAGTTCAGCTTCAGCGACGATGGTAGCACATCTGGCACCGAATCACTGAACCTGGGCCATAGCAACACGGAGGAGGAATTACGGCGTAGTCGCACACCCCCACCGCCAAGCCGGGAGTATCTCAGTCCTGATAGTGGCCTGGGAGGACGCCTGCAACCGAGCCGCTCGGACCCCAATCTCGCCAAGAGTCCCGTCATGCCCAAAGTGCCCCCAAGGCCTCGGGCACAGGAAATCCTCAAGCGCTGCACCACCGTCACCCGCAAAAACGTCCAGCTTGAAGCCAATGACAATAGCATCCAGAGCTGCTGAAGAGGCAGAGGGGCTCAATGGTCACTTCACAGTTCTTTAGGAGGTGTGTTATGCCTTAAGAACAATATTGTTTTTAACAAGCTCTAAAGAGTTTTGTTGAAAATTACTGAAGTTAAAAATTTTGCACCATGCATCTGCTGAGCAGAGACCAGATAATAGGCTACTTTGGCCATAGAAGGGACATGGCAGGGGAAAAGGCAAGAAAAAAAAACATTTTCTTAGTTGGATGGCTTTTCTATTACAAGTATTTCTATTTTGAAAAGAAATGACTGTTACTTTTAAGAACGTATATTTCTATTGTACGATCCCAATGCAAAAAATAGAAGTGAAGGAGGTATGCATTATCTGGCTAAATCCTACATAATTTGTTGCTGAAGTGTTTTTTATTCTTTTCCCATTCAACAAAAAATTCCATAGTGGAAACCACTTATGCTTTCTATGCATTGCTGAGTATGATGAATAATGAAATTATACTGATAAAACCACTTGTTTGTGAGTTATGGTCATAATACAACAGAAGCATCAGTACACATATTTCAATGCAGCACTAATTGGAATCGTCAACAATTAGTGAGCTAACCTAAACGCTACACAAAAAGCCTTTCAGACAAACTCCACTGTTGGCCCATAACATTTTTTTAAACGGCATATGGTAATATGGTTTGTAATGTTATCTTGTAAGCATTTTTCTATGCTATACAGGCTTGCCATCTTGTTGGAATAAAACATGTTTATCTTCCCCTTATCTGACAATGTGCAATGAAAATTGATTTCAAAATGACACAACTTGCACCCAAACACCAAGTTGCCTCATAAAAACTTAAGAAATGGCAACAAACCATTGCTTTAAACTGATTAAGACATTTTGTTATTTATTAGCTACAAAAATCCCATGCCGTCAGATTCATGAGGGTAGTTTAGGGGTAGGGGTAGTCTTTCTTATCTTGGCTACTTAACTACACTTGTTAGCTCTTATGAATTTTTCACCAGAATAAACAACTACATCAGAACAAGAATGGCTGTGATTGGGGGTGTCAGAGATAAGAAGAGGTTTGGCAGGGAAAGTTTACTTGACTTCAGTGAGAACCACAGGGGCTGAAACACATGACATCAAATGGCTGATGCCCATTCACTGTATTCATCATTTATATTTGAACACCTTGTGACGGTGTGAACCCCTAGGCACTATATATTAATTTTATTCATTTTCTGTCATTATTAGTAATGTATATGTGGTTTTCCTCTTTCAATACTTTCTTTAGACAGTAACCTAGGTGCACATGGGTTCTGTTCTGTTGCATTATTTGTATGTTTGAGTATAGGCCTAACATCTTATCATTTATGTGAATGGTGCATGTTACATTTTCCTTAATGTTTGTATATGGTTTTGCACTTGGTTTGGGGAATTGGTTAAATAAACGAATACATTTCTTTCACCCCTTACTTTTGCAGTCACTGTTTAAGCTGAATTTGTCCTGGCTATGAAGCTACCCTACAACACACGCTGCTTCTAACAGCAAGTCATGCCACACCTGGGACATGTACAAGACATGACCTATGGCATTCCTTTAGAGTGAGTGACTTTTGAGGTTACACCTTTTATGGCCACCCCCACAGGAAACATCTGACGGAGGAGAATAATCACAGACCACAAAAATAATCCACAAAAAGTAAGTGACTGACTGATGAAGACAGTTGCTAATGTAATTACATAACATTTTTCGGGTTTATTAATAGCCTTTCAGGTACACACAGTTTTATGTACCAATATAAGTACCAGTGTACCAAATCAATGGAAATCCTCTCCGCATGAGTACTGAGGTTATGTACACGCTTTCTGTCTGTGGGATGAAGGCCTATAGACTGGGGAGTGTGGGTGGGATGATGATAAGGTATTGTGTTCCAAATCCTGTGCTTGGCCTCACTCAGGGAAGTACAGACTCGTCATGGACGTTGTAATGGAACAACCCTGGAGTTCCAATGAAAACCGGATAAGAAATTTTGCTGGCCTTCACCACTGCTCTTAATTACTATCGGTCGTCTACAGAACCAGCTGAACAGGTTTGCTGCAGATCAACTATGCAGGTCTTGGAGGCGGCGAGAGGGATACGCATGCCTGTCCCATCAATCATCCTACATCTTGGAACAACTTTTGTGTTGGGTTGTCACCGTGTCACAGAGGCCTACATGCGCTTCAGGCCGAAACTGACAAAGTAAAACACGAGTTACGCCGTTTGTATTATCAGAGCCTGGAAGACTGAAAGCTATTGTACCCATTTCAATAACCAGACCAGCACAACTACTAACAGACAACTACTACCAGAACAACTAAACATAGACTAGAGAGAAAAAAAAATGATTTGGTTTGAGGAGTTAAAGTAGCTTGCTCCTTCTGAATGAAGAATAAAGCTTTCAGAACGGGCTCAGTTAAAAACTCTTCACCATCACTTATTGATCACCAGAGGAGTGGGGAGGATGGAAAGCCTCTCTATACCCTTCCTCCCCAATCACATCGTTCCATTATCCTCATCATTTCCCTCTGTCACAACCTTGGCCAACAACTCAGTTTTGCCTGCAGGCTACATGAATAGGTTTCAAGGAGACAATACAGCAACACTCCAATTTCAAAGAATGCAACAATGCAATTTCCTTGTATTCTGTTGTATATTTCGCAACGGTGGAAAAACAGGTTGGTTTCAAAAGCAAACATGTACAGTGTGTGTGTGTGTAAGTGAGAGCGGCACATTATTTAAAAAGTGATGTTTCCTTTATCAAATGATAATTCCATAAAAAAGTCCAAAATTCAGACTGTAATACAGACCAAGACACACCTGTGTGATTTCATAAACAGATTTACAGTGTCGAGCTTTTCATTCAGATTCCAGAATGGAAGGAGGAATAATAGCGACTGACTTTAATCCCAGGGTAAACTAAATTCTCATTATACTGATATCTTGTAGAGTTTGCAATACAAACTCATTTTTTATACTTGTTTGATGACAAAATAAATGTGATTTTTACTTTACCCTCCAATAAGGCATGCTAACTGTGCCAAGCAAATTCCTTGCAACAAGATCCAAGCCTCGCTCTGTCTCGCTCAGACTCTAGCATCTACTTAATGAGCACAGGTGCCTTCGCATTGTTCTAGAAAAGCGTCAGTCTGTATCTGTGTGGAAAGGGGAAGAGTTCCAACTCCGGCCATCACCTGACTTCAGTTTGTATGTATGTGGGTGCTCCTGAGGAACCTGCTGCAGCCTTGCTTACAGTGGCCCCCTCTTCCTCGTCCTCATCTTCCTCCTCTGAGCTGCCCTCCTCTGTAGCTATCAGATGCGTGACGCCTCTGCCGTTCATGCCGTTGTGCGGGCGGAGGGCCGCCTTTTTTGAGGCGCTGCCATTTTCTTCTTCCTCTTCCTCCTCAATGTCCTCCTTGTGGTGTTTGTGGCCCTCCTGCTCTTCCTCCTCTGGCTCTGATGACGCTCCGTCACCCCTGTCCTCTCGCCCAGGAGGCCCCTTGTCAATCATAAAGACAGGCTCAAACCCAGGAAGTGGTGTGGTGTCCATCTCCTCATCCAGTCTGTCACTGTTGGAGTGAGACAAACCTCAGGTCACATAAAGATGCTTCAAATAACCAACAAAATTTTCACTGCCTTGCTGAATATATACAATGATTTTAGCACTTAGTGCTTAGACTTAAGTGTTTAAGCATGGCAATTTGGACAAACTGTAGTGTTGCAGTATTGATACAGTAAATTTGAAATTCTATATCATGATAAAAAAAATTGTCATATGGCGACAAGTATATGCGACAGTAATACAATAGCCTGAATGACGACATTTTAATATTCCCTGCCAGGTGGGCATCAGACAAGAACGAACAAACATAATGGAAGGCAGCGTTCAACTTGCAGACAAGGAAAAACGGCTCCTGGAGTTTAAACACTTTTTAATTTAGTTTTTGTTTGCACAGCCCTACTGTGAGCTGTTGGTACTTGGCTGAGAACGGAGTAGTGTCATCGCCTGGAGTACCATGACATTTCATTATGAACTTTGAAGAAGCTTATATTGCCCATTCCAACTCGTGACCTCTGATTTACATTTCCTGAGATGGGACATGTAGACTAGACAAGATGAAGAAGACATGCTCAGGACTACAGGCAACATTTCCTTGTGTAAAAGAACTTTCGCTTTTACCCCTTCTAGAAGTGAAAGACTGTGACAACAACCTGTCTTTGATGATTGCACAGGCCGAGGCACATACCTCAGGGCAAACTTCCTCCAGGCATCTGTATAGACTTTCTTGCATTGTGATTGCAGTTTAGACTTTCTTTGGAAACATTTGTGGTTTTTGTCTGTTTTAATTTACTATTATGCAAGCTTTGATAAAACTATAATTTAGGCCTTATAAGAGTATACCACCAAACAGTAACGTTTTGTCATTTTATGGAAGCCTCCTGTGAGTACAGAGTCCTTTGACCCTCAATTGTCCAAGTCCCTACACATCCTTTTGTCTTCTTCTTGATGACCATATCATAATAAACATTACACAACAAAGTTTTTAGAAAACCCAGACATACAGACTACCTGACACTGCGTGGTTACTTGCTGCACAAGTAGAAATCGCTTGTTCCACATACGACAGACCTTTGTGACGGGGTCCATGCACAACGCTTTGGAACACAGATAAACCCATGCAAGACTACTGTTCGAGCCTACTCAGAGAACGAGAAAGGTACCAAGCTCCATCAGCCTTCTTGATGAGTCAGGACGCTTTGTTCCTGCTGCCCTCACCTCACAGGTCCCCCGGTGAGCCGCATCTTCTGCCACATGTAGTCCAGGAACATGGACGCCTGCAGCAGGCGGCCGACGCGCTGCATGTGTCTCTCTGAGAGCAGAATGATTGACAGGAATTCACAAATACACGCCAGGACAACAGAATTAGAGAAAAGTTCCTAAGACACCTAATGCTAACATCATTAGTGATGACATCCTAAACTGCCTAAACTGGAAGATATAGCATAGATATAGAAAAAGCGTTCCATATTACAACATTTAAAAATAAATTTACATAGTCCAGGGATCCTCATTTTTTAAACTGGTGGTTTAATGACAAACCCTATTTACTATTGATATGAATCCCTATGTTAGGAATGGAACAAAAAAATAAAAAATGAAAAAAATAAATAAATAAATAAATAATGTGCAACTAACTACAATCTGTGTGACTGGTGACAACTGCATTGTGCGGATGTGTGTGGGTGGATTCCTCATTTTTGTCTGTCTGTCTGTCACCTCCATAACCTCACAGATGTCTGACTATCTGCCAGACAGACAACAGTTTGCATGTATGTAAGTATGAGCAGGTGGTCAGCAGCACTGCAGCAGCCTGAGGGAACTGTACTCATGCTGTTCCTCTTTATACTGTGCACCTCACACCTCCAGGACGACTCTGCAAGCCGTCATCTGCTGAAATACTCTTCAGTTGTGGGATGTGTTAAGGATGAGGAGGTGACAGAGTGTAGTGAACAGACAGCTTTCTGGCGTGGGGCAGAACAGACCACCACCTCTACAACGTGGCCATGACATAGGAGATGGTGGTAAAATGTAGGAGGCCTAAGACAAAATTAAACACTATTTTCACCTCGTGGGATGTTGTGGAGGTAGTAGAAAACCACAGATGTACAGAGTGTACAGCTTGACAACAAACTGGACAGGAATTTTTGCAGCCATGGCTATGTACAGGAGAGGACAGAGCAGACTACATGTCTTGGGGAAGCTTAGCTAAAATGTGGCATGTTTCACCAGTCTGTTATTTAGTAGCCAACGATTGGGGCAGCAGAACGAAAGGGTTGTCACTATGATACTAGAGAGGGTGGATTTGGTTGTTGAGAGACAGATGACAAAACCTGCTCAGCATTATGAACAGTATTTCACATCCACTCCATCCAACTACTGTGTTTGTTCAGTGGGAGGCTGCTTCATCTTCCTTCAATCAATCACTCTATCCATAATCCATCTACCAATCTATGAAACCCCACCAGCCCGAGAGGACTGAGCCACTGAGCCTGCGATAACCAACGAGACACAGACAAACACACGGAGGGGGAAAAAAAGAAAAGAAAAGAAAGTTGCATAATAGCTGATTCCAGGAGTGGTGACGACAGGGAGAGACTCACCTGTGTAGGGGATGAGGCCCTCCAGGTGAGTGCGTGCTCCTTGGAACGTCAGCAGCTCCTCAGGACTCAGGTGCGTCAGCAGCACCTGGATGACCGCCTGGGCATGGAGGCAGTTGCGGGCGTTGGTGTTCCACACCGCGCAGAAACGCAGCAGGGACTCTGGGAGACCACAGGCGGATCAGAGGACGGAGGCGTTTAAAAACATTACTGTGACATCAGTGGCAGACACACAACAGACCTGGATGTGCTTGTGTGTTTGGCCCCTTGGACCAAAACTATAGAACACCCACTGATAAAACAGGAATGTCTATTAATATTTAAAATCTCCCTCACAGGATCAAGAGTATAGACTATTATTGTTATTATTATTCTTACAATATTTTTTAGTTTTAGGGAGTAGTGACTGCTTAGGAACTTTGCTTTAAGTATTTTACAATGCATGTCTGGTTTGGATGATGAAGGTCTTTCCCTGTTTTCAGTAAACTGTTTAATAGAGCTTTGACTAAAGTCAAGACTGAGCACCAAATATACTTCCATCAACCATCTCTGGACGTCCATCACTATGACCTGTTGCCTCTACCCCTCAGTTTAAGGTGATACAGAGTTTTAAACATGGACATGACCAATAGACACGTATGAACTTCTTTTAATGACCAACAAGGAGAAGCAGCCTACCTTTCTGGTCTTGACGCAGCTTCAGTATGGTTTTCTTCAGCTGCTGACTTTCTTCACTCTGTTGGATTGCTGCATCAAACAAGAGGCGTTGAATGTAAATGAGAGTGTAACTGAGAGTATGATCTTGATCTATCCATAGATCTAATAGTTGTCAATGACATCGTCTACAATAGGCTCAAATGTGAGTTACTTTCGGGTTTGTCCTTCAGCGGGTACGACCTTGGCAAGCACGGCAAATTTGTCAAGAGACGGCAGTGGAAGCCGAGAAAGCCTTCAGTCACCCCATAACGAGTCATTTAACCATTAAAGTGACTATGCAGCTGATAAACTTATTTAAAATCTTGCTTAATTGCTTGTTTTAATACAATTATTCATTAACTTTAGATACGTTGCTTTTATGTTACTCCAAAAAAGAAATAAAAAACTTTAACAGAGAATTAAAAAAAAAAAATCCAAAGTACATTTCTTCATCATCTCTCCAATTTCCGTTTATATGGTGTATAAATGAAAGAATGAAAGCCTGTTAGTCTAGGCCTACTTGCAAAAATGAATGCAACTGGCTGTTGTTTTTTCCATAAAATGGACCAAGATAAAAAACAAAAGAAAACAAATCTAGTAACATGAGGTTCCAAGATTAGTTTTCAATCTCTCAGAGAAAATTCCATGCCACTGTGCAATCACCAGTCACATGTGCACACACTATGAAGTATTCACAAGAATGAAAGTCAGTCAATCATTCCACCTCATTTACTTGGCTTGACACCCTTCTCTGACATGCCTTGCACACCCTTCAGACAATGCACATCAGGAGGTGGTTAATTAGCTATGGAAACCAAACCCCAGACTGCAAAAGGACTACATCACTAATTCTTCACCCATAAACAGATCTCTCTCTCTCTCTCTCTCTCTCTCTCACACACACACACACGCACACACACACACACACACACACACACACACACACACACAACCTTGTGAACTCACCTTTAATGACCTGGAGCACAGTATGGGGCTGGTCCAGGGATATAGCCAGGCCTAGGGCTTTCAGATATTTCTTCTCATGCAGCAGGTTGGACAATTCCTGCTGCCTAAAGGGATGAGTGAGAAGCGGGAAAAGTGTTAATAAAGAATGGGGTGGAGATTGAGGAACATAACCAGTGAACACTGATGAAAGGTAAAAGCATTTTGGCTAATCCTATAATATATTAGGGATGCAATGGTAAAGTGCCAACGGTTCAGTACATATTATACAATAGTTAGGTCAGGTGATTGGATGAAATGCATTCTACGCGTCACTAGTGTGAGGTTATCCCACGATATACCATGGGTGACTTCACAGCTAATAATCACTCTACATTTTCCATTAAGAGAAATTTCAAGCCATTGATTAACTGTTGCACTGCTTGAGAACGGGAAACGCAAAACTAAGCTAAGAACTATTTAGGTGGGCGGAGGATGAACAAACATAAATGAAAACTAAACAGTTGGCAATGGAACTGTTGTATAAAAACAATATAACATTGATAGTTTGAGGATATCCTCACGGGTTACCTATGGCACTCAGCTTTCGGCTTTGTGCCTGCGGCCAAAACACACCCCTGAGGATATCCACAAACAATCTCCACTCCCACTCGAATTATATTATTATATTAATCATGTGTTTTGGGCCACGTTAACGGTACGGTTTGGTGTTTGTGCCACATGCTGGCCACATTACAGTGAATATGACATAATGATGACTAACAAAACAAAACAACAAAAGAAGTATCAAATTTTAGCTATTTTTAACTTTCAGTTCACAGGTGAGATGCAGAAACTTACTTTAAGATCTGATCTTCCTCCTTGGCCTGCTGTTCTGCCAGCTCCTCCTCTGTCACATCCTACATGAAAGGCAGAGTTAAAAGAATGAATGGACTGAATGGAATGTTCTGGGATCAAATGTAGCCAAAACACTTACCAGTCTCTGGGCTTATGTAACTATTATACTGTATGGCCTGAATTCAGAACAATGTCAACAGACACGCAAGACTGTTAAACCTGATTGACATCAACTTGTAACTGTATACATCCGCACAGATCTGAAAATGTATACACTTAGTGAAAATATTAACTTTTCCTGAAGGATGCATCAGTTTATTGATCCAGTTGTGAAGTGATTGTTTTTTTGATGCAGCAGTCCTGCGCAGCGCCTGTCAATTACACAGTACAACTGGAGGGGTAATTTTGCATTACCGCAAGTTAAAACAAACAAATTAACTAGGCTAAGGTTCATTTGAAATCTACCCGGTATGTCAACTATTCAGCTTAGTTGCAGGTAACTGTCCTTACTACAATAACAAGATGCCTTATCGCCACAACGCCATTGAAATGCATCTGACTGTTCTCACAGACAGAAGATATGACAAAATACCAGTCTTTCCAGACAGCACATTAATAATGTTGTGATGGATGACTAACTAAACTGTAAAAAAGAAAAAATAAAGCTTACTTGAAAATTGGTGGAAACTTGTTGCCTCAAATAACTTCAGTAAATATAACTAGTCTCCGCTCTAGAATCTTTGCTCCTTACTTACCTACCTTGTTTCTATGTAACTTCTCGCTACAGTCCTAGTCCCTTAAACAGCCTGTTCGCACTAATCTACATACTATACTGGTCAAACTGTTCTATAATCAGTATGTTAACCAAAGTTAACTCTGTGATTGTCATGAGAAAACATACGATTATCAATTGTAAAGCCAACTAAAATTAGCATCTGCTGCTCCGGTGATGCATTATCAAAGAGACCTGAAAGGGAAGGGATTCCTGTAGTCCAGTCTAGCTTCCTGGTAGCAAAGGCAACAGTCAAATATTTGAGATGTGGGTCTGAAGACCACACAGACACACTCATGTAGTTTTTATTGATGGTGAATGAATGCGGAGGCCTCTCAGATTGTTAGTTAAAGGTAACGTTAACCATCGGCTGTGTTATTTTGTTAATGCCCCTTACGTCATTCATTTTCTCCATAAGACTTTTCCCTTGAGATCCCAAACGTTCGAAATGCTAATACATACAAGATGACAGTGCCAGCTTGCAAACGCACCTTCCAGACAATGATGTTGGAGTCAGCCGACCCTGTCACTATCAGGTTGTCTTTGCTGTTTGTGTGAAGACCCCACACTTTGTCCTGATGGGAGTCAAGCGTCTTTACACACTCATTGGTCTTGATTGTCCACAGCTTCACCAGGCCATCAGACCCACTATGAGAACAAAGATATGTGTACAAATATAATGTACAGATATAAAAAATACATACAAATTTTATGTGAATAAACAACATTCAAAATAAGTGTAGAAATTAGGACTGTCGTAGTTAACGCTTTAATAGTGCGTTAACGCAATCTCGCTTTATCGCGGCAAAAAAAATGTCGCCATTATCGCAGGGTATTTAAACAACAGTGAACTGGGCTCATCTTGGTAATGAACAACACAGATTATTGCATGTGACTAGCATGCAAAATAAAGCTAGCTATAACATTAACTGGTGGTAAAATGTAGCGCTACTAGGCAAATAAACCAGCAACATGGCCAATTAGGTTATGTAGCTTACATATATGCAATGTGGTGCGAGTTTACTTTTACTTTCTGGGTGAAATGCGGAGTCCCATGGTTGATGACCGATGGGCTACCATAAATGCACACATTTCCTTTCTTCCACCTTTAGAATGTAGGGAGCCTAGTGATTTCCAAATAGCCTACAGCTTCACCTGACTGAACTGTCAGGTGTCAAACTACTTCCTTTTTGCTCTTCGAAGTGCAAGTGTAGTTTGCATCCAATGCAGTTAAATATTTGCAATTTAAACAAGTTTAAAGAAGTGTTTTTTCCACGATTAATAGGGATTAACCACATAATTTGATCACAATTAAAATTTATCATCTTTTGACAGCCCAAGTAAAAATATAGTATTGATAATTACGTGGGTTGAACTTGGTTGAAATGGCTGGAGAGGAACTCCAGGTGACATAGATAATTGGTAGATAATTGTTAAAAAACAGTAGAGGCTGCAATTAGCAAGATACTCAGATACTTAACAATGGATGCCTACTGCATGAATGCCATGATGGAAATACATCCCCAGCAACCTGCTGGTAATATTTTTTGTGCCCAGAGAATGTTAAGACAACTCTCCAGGCCTTGCCTGGTTGGGTGGCCTACCCGGTCAGTATCTGTGTTCCACGGCTGGTGAACACCATCTTCAGCACAGATGCATCATGACCTTCAAATGTCTAACATGGGAGAAATGTCTAAATGTTACAAAACAACACAAACAATAATTAAATAATTATTAACAAATAAATAACTGACTTTCTCTCTCCCTCCCCCTTCTCCTGCATGACCCCTGGCAGTTGGGTTAGCCCCTTGAGTCATGGATCTGCCCAAGGTTTCTTCGTAGACTAACTAAACATAAGGGAGTTTTTCCTTGCCCCTGTTGCTCTTGGGTGCTCCTTCTGTAAAGCGTCAGGAGACAATAATATTGTAAAAGGCGCTGTGTAAATAAAACTGAATTGAATTGAATTGTATTCTCTCTCTTTTATCTACAAACAGCAACAGAGAGAAACAAACACACACACAGAAACAAACACACACACACACACACACACACACACAGATTTGGCTGTTGGCCAAATGAATATTCTTTAAATGACCATTGTGTTTTCTTAAGAAAGGCCTGGGAAGCATGATGCCAAACAAGAAATCCTAACTGGAGTTGGGGACGAATGCTTAGAACAGTACAAATACCAAGGCTACGTGCCAGGCTTCTATAGACATCCTGCATTTAACCACCCATCAGTCAATAAGGAATCAATGATTCATCCATCATGTAATACCAGAGAGGGCACTCAACTGGCTTTTGACGTCACACCTCATTCATTGCATGTGACTGAGTCTATTCACCTGTGGAACTTAAATGGGAGAGAATCAATGAGCAATTTAACAGTGGGGGAGGATAACCTGTTTCTGTGGTTCAGTGGTTAAGCTCACACAACAAAGCAGTAAGAGTAAGCATGACTAGAACATATCTGGAGATTTTCTTTCAACAGGAGTGGAGTCTTTCTGTCTTTGAAAAAACTTCTATTTTGGGCCATTAGTTTCAGGTTCTATTGTGGACTTTTGCTAAGTGAAATCACAGTAACCCTCAAAGAGAATCAATAAGCGTATTTTTATCTGACTGGCTATTACGCATTTTAATTACCTGAATAAGAAATCCTGACGTATAAACACTTAAAATTCCCATTTAGTCAATGTCACAATTCAACTCACTCACTCAGTCAAATTCAACTTATTAGAGGGGGTGGATTAATGCACAACACACATAGGGTGTAATGCTGACAAAGTTGATGGAAACAATTAATTTGCATATAATAATATCTGCTGTGCTTCTACCTGCATATTCTGCATGTGTTTCCATGTGATATGTGAACTAATGGATATTCTCCTAATCAAGGGAACAGTTCTGCCCAGTCGTGGGATCAATTTGTTTTTAGGGTGACAGATATGGAGATCAGTGGCAACTAGTGATTTTCAACGTAACATAAGAAAAAAGTGTGGCAGTAGTGGATCCAGAGCGGGTGTTCATTTAATAGGCATTAGGCCATACAGGCCTTACAGACAGTGGTTATGTTAAACCCCCATTTATGGATACTGATGGGCATGGATATGATTTAACACATGGAGAACTCTACTGTTATATTTTTAATATCAGCACTACACAGATGTGCGTATTCTTCAACTATATTTTCATGAATGTGTATAGAATTGTCCAATTTCAATGTCCATCCTCACAGACTTATTATTAAATACACATTCATGCCAAGTTCATGAGGGTTTACGGGTGTCCCAATCTCAAAATCTGAAATGCATGAGGGCTCGGTTCAATGCATTCAAGGGATCCCAGGGATCCCAGTCTAGTAAACATGTTGGCCTTATAAAACTGATGTTGGTGTCAGCTAAATAAACATTATTTTAAAACACTGAAAATGTTTTTGGTTTCATTAAAAGCTTACAAAATCCCTTAACTCATAAACTGCCATTGTTGTAAAAAAATGACATCACTTGGTTGAGCTAATCATAGTCCAGGCTGTTGCTGCATACAAACACCATCAATATAAAGGTGATGTCACTTTTACCTAGAAAGCAGTGAGATGTAGGCCAAGGCCAACATGTCTTACCAGTCAGGGATGCTTCAACCAATTCAATGCATTAATGATTGCTTAGCAGACATAGTAGAAAGCATTCTCTCACTCATTAAAGTGGGAAACCACATATTTGCTCTCACTATTCAATAAACCAGGTGTTCCTAATTAGCACTCTTCAGTCAGTAAATCACCTTGCATAATTAGAACCAGCTGGTTTATACACATAGCGAGACAGTTGAGAGGGCTAGCATCTTTTCCTCACCTAAGAAAAGCGGACCTACCCATACAGTTTGAGTGCAGCCTGTTTGTTTGTTTACCTTGAGGCAGCTGAAGTCCTGTAGCCCCCACAGCTTGACAGTGCCATCGGCTGAGGAGCTGGCCAGCACCTGGTCCATAGGGGAGAACTGGACACACCAGACACCCCGTCGGTGGCCCCTGAACACCCCCAGCAAGGAGAGGTCTGGAAGGGACCAGAGCTTGGCAGTACGATCTTGGGAGCCTGATGCCAGCAACTTGTCATTGGGGGAGATGCACACACTGTTGATATCCTGGGGCAAGAAGAGATGAAGAGGGACAAAAAGAGATGAGTCTGAGTTACGACATGATAATAAACTTGTTGATTTGGTGTCTTTTGTGACTTTTATGCTTGTTTGGTCCCTTGTTTTTGATTGGCTGATTCGGTGTTCCAAGTCGTTGTAAATCCAGCACAAACACAAAGGTTTGCCTCTTTCCTTCTATATTACTCCGCAGCGAACTTCAATTAAAAATCGTTACAAATTAATAGCCCAAAGCCCATCTCACCTTAGTAGCGTTACCTGGCAACCACTTCCCCAGAGGATCTATATGTCTTGGCGGAAGAATGGTTATTGCAGTACACCATTTTATTTTTTGTTTGTTTGGCTGTATCTAATAAGATCCTATCAAAGATTTGTTGTAACAGTTTTAGAAAAGCAATAAGCCACTCGAGTCGATGGGCAATGGCACTCCGCTTCATGTCATGCCAAACTACACCCCTTAGCTGTTCTAAATCCAGCACAAACCCACGGCCTCTCGTGGCTTATTGCTTATGAAATCACCCGTCTCTTTTTCTGCTTTTCTTTCTGCATTATACAGTCAATGGAATTTTAGTCTTAGTTTGTGTGAGCAGAGTCCGCTTACTTCTGATAATTTTTTTACTTTTATTTTTTAATGGCTTTGAAAAACTTTTTGACCCTGAAACTCACCAGACAAGTTGAATCAGCTAAAGTAAAACAATTCTCTTAACACAAGGAAGACATACATTCCTCGCCCGGGCGGAAATAAGACACTGCAAAAAATGCCACTGGAACACGACACCGACGATAAACCGACAGTAGATCAGCGATAAATAATGCCTGTTGGTTTAACCTGCACACGCTGCATTCCTCATGTGTTAGCAGACCTGTAGCACTTCCTGTTTCCATTTCAACCTTGGGAAGTTTTCTCCCAGGATGTCATCACCCCAAGCTATGCCAACACAAAAAAAAGACACTGGCACAAAAGTAATGAAAGATTCTTTTGTGCAACTGCCGCAGATGACAGCTCTCAGAAAAAAGCCATGGAGATTAGCAGGTTAAACTGCTAATTGACAGAGGGATAGGGGCAAGGGTTGAGTTAGTACCTTGTCGTGGGCCTTCTCAGTGGCCTGAGCAGAGAGGCAGGTGGCCTCAGCATCCGCAGAGGGCACTGACTCTGGGAGTTCCCACAACTTCAGCGTGCAGTCCTGGCTACCCGACACCACAAAGGTCTTCTTCAGTCTGGACCAGGGGACACAAGGATTTACACAATCAACTGCAGGGTTACTTTATGGTTTATAATCAAACTTAAAGAAGCCAAAACTACACAGCAGTCAGCAAACAAAATCCTGAATTATGAAGTACCTCAGAAGTTAGTACAAAATTACCTTAATTTATTCTTAGAAGTAAATAAGTTTGATTATGTGGGGACAAAATAAAGGATGTGGAATTCCTGACTTGACCCACATATGACCAAACTTTTTGAAATGTGAGCCACAATATCAACAAGATCAGATGAATACATGATTCAGGGCACTCATGTGTGGTGTCCACATATATGAACAGTACATATAATTCCATTTAAGATAAGTAAATCACGGTTAATTTTCCAAATGTTATGTCGGAAGTACCAGTAGGTTCATTAGAATATTTTAACTGTAACATTATAATATTATAATCTTGCACCTCAAATATTCAGTGTTTAATGTAATCATCGATCCAAGATGTTCGCCAAGGCTATCTTTGTGAAAAATGCCTCACATATATCTTTGAAAAACAACCATTCCAGAAGGCCACTTTCAGTTACAAATATAGCATGTCAAGTACACTTCAATGTCTGTGTTGTTAAAATTTAAATCTAGAATGAAATGATGTTTTTATACAACATATGTGGACGTTGTGCAACAGAGGAGTTTAATTATAAAATATATATATATTTGTGTAACCTATCCATATATGTGGGCAGTATAGGGACAGCCATGGTAAGGGGTTAGGGGTTAGGACTTAGGGCTTAGGGCTTGGGGTTTGTAACCAAAAGGTTAGTGGTTCGATCCCTAACCAGTGGACCATGGCTGAAGTGCCCTTGAGTAAGGCACCTAACCCCTCACTGCTCCCCAGATGCCGCTACAGCAGGCAGCCAACTGCTCCAGGTTAATGTGTACTTCACTTCACTGTGTGCGTTTTACTAATTCACGACTACGTTAAATGCAGAGACCAAATTTCCTTCATGGGATCAAAAGATTATAGATTAATTATCATTTTATATTATTAGTAGTAAATAACTTCTAAACAAAATAAGATTTCCAAAAAAAATGAAATGGATATCAACTAAAGGTCAATTTTGATTAAGACAAAAAAATATAAAAAATCCTATATATTTATTTCATCATTCATGCATGCAAAGATTAAAACCACAAGCTGAAAGTGATCCTGTGCCATCTACCCTGCTGAGTGATGACATGCATATGGATGTACCTAGAGCAGCAGACTGATCCCACAGCATCTGAATGGCCCGTGCCCTGTGCCACGCAGTGGACAGCGCCACTCTCTGCATTCATTTTCCACACCCTCATAGTTTTGTCCTGAAATCAGATTTCATCAAAGCTTTTAGCGTATGTGTGAGTGCCCTTTGCCAAGACCATGAAGAACTGAGAAATAGGCTCATTACAAAATCATAAAGTATGACTTGACCTCTGCATGGTCTGTAAATATTTACGGGGGGGGGTCATCTTACAAATGACAGAAAGTTTTCAGAATGGCTTTGAATGTTATTGGTTTGGAGAAAAGAGGAGACTGCAGCCCTCACGTCACCTTAGCACAGCTGACAAAGAGTAGGCCCTTCTTGAACACATCCAGGGATAAAACCGTGTCTAGAATGAAACACAAGACGAAGGAAAGCAATGAGTTGAAGGCTTCTCTTAGGTCATTATTAGGTCAACTACATATATGCACACACCTTCCAGACACTTTCAGGTTATGAGAGAATGTGTCAGTGGCAGCTGATCTCATGTCCAGTGGTAATGCAAACTGATTACAAATACTGACTCATTCAGTCACAATATGAACCTCAATATCAATAATCTTATAACAAACACACATTCTACATCAATGGCAGCATTAGGAGCTTATGACATCTGCTTAATGTCAAGCTTGATAGAAGACATCACTAGATAAACTAGGAATATTCAGTCTCACACACAGGAGAGGTGCTGCCCCCTGGTGTTCATCCACTGACCTGTGTGTCCGTAGAGGATCTGGCAGCTGCTGGTGGCCAGGTCAAACACCTTTAGCTGGGAGCTGTTGGTGGCCACCACAATGTGTGAGTCGTCTTTGCCCAGGAACTTCACATCCAGAATGTCATCATTATACCCAACAAACTACAAGCAACAAACAACAACACAAACAAACATGCTGTAAATAAAAACAAACCTGCCTCCTGTATGTGAGATTACTGCTGAAGCCTGTGCCTATGGACAAGTGGTTATCAGGGTGAAAGTGGGGCGCAAGGACAGGTTTTTGTAGTGGTGCACATGGCAATGGATCTGGAACTTACTAATTACAACAGACATGAATAGTTGCACTGTATCTTTTAAAAATCAAACATGCAATTACCAGTAGCCAAAAACCTCTTGTTATTATATGGATATATACAGACATACACACACACACATATATATATATATATATGTGTGTGTGTGTGTGTGTGTGTGTGTGTGTGTATACACACACACACACACACACACACACACACAGATAAATTGGCAAGAAAGTGCCACAGGTACAATGAGGTATACACTATAATAATGAGTTATTACATTACTTTGCGCTTTCCCTGTAACTGCCACATCAAAATGATTATGCTCACTTTGTTCTGGATGTATGCAATCTCTTAAGAAATCTAGAAACATCTTCTTGGAGCGACAAGTGGCAACAGGTTTACCTTAAAAACATAAGCTATGTCCTTTTGTTTGATCGTCTACGGCAACATAGGCTTTCCTAAACTGTGTTTGAGAACACAACTGTTCTCAAAGCAGGCCACAAGCAACCTGAGACTGTGTGTGTTCATCCAAAATGGAGATGAGAATATAAAACCAATGAAAACCACCATCTGTTGCAGTTATATATACGATTATATAGGCTTATACTACTAACAATGATTATACCAATACTACTACTACAACCACTGTTACTACTACTGACCATTGCAATACAGCAAGGCTTTGGTGACGTTTGAGAAGCCCTGATATAGGTGACACTGTGTTAGGCCATCTTTTATTCATTTTAACCCTCGGTTGCCTATTTGAGACCTTATGAGGGGCGACAACTGAAATGTAGCTCATAGAGCAAACTCTGCGTTATTTTCAGAATGTTTCACATCCAATCAGTGAGCACTGGGATATAAATTCACTTAAAAAAAACTGAGCAGTCTTGCCTGCTGCTGAACAGTGAGTGCAGGTAGGCGGTAGAGCAGGACGTTGTGCTCCGCAGTGACTGTGGCCAGGCCTCCAGAGGCGGGCATGGGCAGGCAGTAGGTGAGGCTTCGCGGGTGCCCGTCATCTTCAGCTCCAGCCTCCACTGAGGGTGCAGCAGCAGGCAGAGCCTGGGTGAAGAGACACTTGGAAGAGCTGGCCTCCCACACTTTTAGCACGCCTAGAGAGAGGGAGAGGGAGAGAGAAAGAGAAAGAGAGACAGCAGGAAGCAGCATAAGGAGTTGTAGTACAATACAATCCAACAATCCAAATAAGAAAAAGGTTGAAATGTTGTGTATTGAAGATCCCAAAAACTACCAATATCATCCTGAAAAGCATACTTCATACATTATATGCATGTAATGAGACCATTTATGCTTTAATGAATGTTTGAATTTCCACACTAATTTAGTCATGTACCTTTACTGCCTGCAGTGATGAAGTGCAGCCCTTTGTTCTTGACTCCAATGTCAGAGTAATCCTCACCCTCTGGCAGCAGGACAACCCCCTCTACAGCCTACAGGACAAAAAGTTAAGAGCAAAAAGGTAAGCGCGTCAAAACATGGTCAACAAATGTCAGCAGCAGCTTATGGCAATGGCCTGACTCCAATATTATTTCAATACTAGTCACTAGCCACCAGTTGTACAAATCCCTTGACCCATATACCTCCACAGTGACATTAGCAAAATGTAATTGAAACCCCACCCATGTTTCCTTCCCAATAAAGTCTATGGAAACTAACGATTGGTTTTTGAATAACCGCTGCTGTCAGGCCCAGTAGGTGACGGAGAACTACGAGATATAGACATTTTTGCCTACACACTTTTCTCATCTATTCCCGTTTGATGTTTGTGATGCTCATTGCCTGTAAAGAAGGACTGACGATTTTTGCTAACCTGGAGCTAATGCATGTACCTCGAGAGGCCTGCATGACACTTGTAAGTCTCAAAATTTGTATGACTATTCAACAGTTTACATTACATTCTATCTGCACACTTCACATTTGTACTGTATAATCTAAATAAGCAGTGACCCTTCTACACGGTGCTGAAATTAGTATTTCTTCATCCTATGCAAACCACTTCTATTTTCTTCACCACAAATATCAGATTTGTTACCTGCACTACCTTATTGACTGTTTCTGCACAGCCAGAGCTTACCTCATAAACAGGGACAGTCCTTTTTGCCTTCTTCTTCACTAGATCCCACACTGTGCAAATTTTATCTCTTCCAGAACTTTCCACAAAAAGTACAAAATAAAAACATAATCAGTATTAGTCTTCAAATGTTACTTTGAAAACAAAATGTTGTTTAGCCTCTGCTAGGACGAAGGACAAATCTGGTGGACTGGTGGTACCTGACTAAAGTGTTCCCATCGGGGGAGAAGGCCAGGGATGTGACAGCACTGAAGTGGCTCTCGAGCGCACAGACACACTTGCTGCTGCGCAGATCCCATATCCGGATCACACAGTCGGCCGAGGACGAAAACAGCTGAAGTAGACTGATGTCCGGATGGAATTCCACAAGGCTGAGGAGATACAAACAATCACAGCCTATCCAAAATGTAAACACTGGTAATACTTCATCCTTCATACAATGTTGTTAAATTTTTAAAAGTATGCTAGTCAAGGTCTTTATCATTACAACACCTTAGTGCTTGCTATCATTCCTCACACATCATCTTCCATCTGTAAGCATTGACCAATCAACCTCAGCAGCAGATGGCAGATATTTTACACATTCCATACAGAGTGCTTCCTGATGCAATAGCTCTATATTTCCAAGAACATTCCACATAGACTAAAAAGCACTTCAAGTGAAAGTAATAACTTCACTACTGATGCCATACTGTTGTTTCAACTTGGAAATCGTCATATACATATATGACACCAGCTTGCAGTTCACAGTGCAAAAAAAAAACCTTGAGGTTGAGCTACTTACTGTACCACTCCAGAGGAGCCCTTCAGGTTATGTGTGCAGTATTGTTTAACCACATCCCATATCTTTATGGTTCCGTCACACCCCCCTGAAAATGAACAATGAATACATCACCACATACTGACAAAGAGCATCTACTGAATAGAACACACAATAACATTATCCCTTCTGCTGTGTACGTGAGCACTGTACCTGTAGCTAAGAGTGTTGATGTGCAGTCGAAGGCCATGCTGGCCACAGGTACATTATGAATGGCCCTCCAGGAACGTGTACATTGGCCCTGCTTCCAGTCCCACTGCTTGAGCAGAAGTGCCCGGCTAGCTGTCACCAGGATCTGCAAACAGAACACTGTTCAATCACAGACGACAACATACTGAGATGGCTGTAAACCTGAAAGGCATTTAACTTAAAGGTATCTGGGCAAAGCGGAAGACATGTTATGGAAAAAATTCATAGAAACTATGGTACCTCGTCATCAGGACTTAATGAGAATGAGGTAATGTCTTCTTGGTCATCCTGGAAAGGTAAAATCGGCATGATTTTATTTGAGGATAGCAACAGCACCAACTATTTAAACACTTTAACATTTTCAGAGCCTGCCTTACCTGCTCAATGCTGTGAACAATTTTTCCTGTTGCAATGTCAAGCACATTAATGCGGGTTCCACAAGTGCAGAATATGTGCTTCTCGTCTTTGCTGATCTATGACAAAATATCGACAAAGGCTGGGTTTTCACTCAACGTTGCAGGTTGTAACAGCACCTTCACGACACAATTACCGATCCACATCTTACCTGAACTTTTCCACCTTTGTAGAACGGCTCGATTTTACTTGAAACTGCATAGCTGTGAGTATAAAAGACCAAAATGATAACTGAGATTGACAGCAAAACATCTGACGAGTTATGTTCATTTAAGTTAGCTAGTTAGCCACTAGCAAGGTGAGCTACATATCGCAGCTTGTATGCACTTTAACTGACACTTACTTTGTTTTAAACTGCAGTGTACTCGCCATTGCACACGTGTTTCTCTTTCAATCCTTAGTTTTTATTTCTAATCAAGAACTGAAATGATGTTGACAACTTCTTCATTTAGCTAGCTCAACTGTAACATGCACCCAACATGTGTCTTCGTGAGTAGTAAACTGTCGCACAATTTAAACGTCATCAAGAAACGAAGGGGGCGCTGTTTCAGTTCTGATGTCCAAGTTATCTGACTTGCCATTTTCAAAACCGTGCATATTACTGTTACTACATGTAAGATCACTACGTATTGTAGACAGACATGTTATTTGGCTAATTCTGTTTGTCTGGAGTAACTGAAGGTGTAGAATATCCGTGAAGTCTGTTAACGTGCTGGACTAATTTTCCCCTATTTCTATTTCTTCCATCTTTCTTGTCATCCGAACAGTTTTAATTCTTCGGCAATAGGGATAATAAGAAATTTTGACATTTTTTCCATTTCATTTAATTATTTCAGTAAATGAACCAGACAACGCATGTGCGGTGACAACAAGCAACAATGACACAGAAATCTACAATCTGTCAGAGATGTTTTGATATATTTGAATCATTTCTTCTGCTCAGCAGCTCCTGCTCCATGCTCTTTGGCGAATCCCGAACAGCAGACAGACTCCTCTCCCGCGTGTGCTGCGCAACACTTGCGCATCGCCTGAATCACATCAGCACAGCGGCTCTCGATGTATTTGTTTGCTGCAATGAAAAGCAACATTACAATAGCTACACCGGCTACATGAACAGGCAAAACTGGACGCACGATCCAAAGCTTCGCTTGGGTCAAGTTACCTTGTAAACATTTCTGAATTTCACAGGCTTGTTTCTGGCATGGGTCTTTCTGGGGCATTCTCTACCTCATTGTATTAACTGCCAGAAAATTAATGATCGGGACTCGGCTTAAGTCTTCTACCAAAACCTGCGACCCATATAGGTTTCCCGTTTCCCTTCGTAGTTCACTTGCAGATGATTTAACCTGTAAAACAAGTCCTTGTCATTGGATGAACTTCCGGCTGACGTACATCAACAATAGCCAAAATAAAAGGCTTTCACCTTAAATGAGTTAAAAGTCCCCTGAACACCATTGAAATCAGCTTTAAAACACTGAAGGTGTACACAAGCAATTACAAGATGAAATCTTTGGTTTGTTTGTTTGTTTTGCCCCTCCCCCGCTGCCTGTCACCATTGACGGGGTGAATGTGGCAGCACTAGGAAGAGGGATGCTGGTCGACTGGACAGACTAGTAAAAAAGCTGGCTCTGTTGTGGGCATTGCACTTGAGTCACTAGTCACTAACATCAACTGCGGACAAGAGGACCCTGAGCAGACTGCTCTCTATTTTGGACAATGAGTGCCATCCCCTGCACACCACTTTCACTAAGCAGAAGAGCATGTTCAGCAACAGGTTCCTGTCTCTGTCTTGTAAAACAGACAAGCTGAGAAGGTTCTTTGTTCCTAGGGCAATTCAGCTCTTTAACGCCACACAAAAGGAGAGGAACATGATTGACTGGAGTGCTTAAGTCTGTGTCCCGGACTGGGCAACTAAGTAACAAACAAACAAGCAAACAGACTGAGCAACTAACAAACTGCAAACATTGACTATGTGGGTGTGGATGTGTGTGTGTGTGTGTGTGTGTGTGTAGGGAGGGGGGGCAGGGTGGGTTGGGGTAGGGGGCGCCCCTTTTTTCACTGGGAGACAGTGTTGTATATGTGTATATGTGAGATGTGTATATGATGTATATGGTGGCTATGTTATGTTATATGGGACATATTTATGTTTATATGCTGCTGGACACCTTCATTTCCTCCGGGATTAATAAAGTAACTCTACTCTACATCGTTACTAAAACATGCCATTTATCCCTCAACCACCAATGATTAAATTTTAAAATTAAATTCTTATGCAGAAATTTACAGTGACATAGTGAAATGCTTTATCACTGTCTGATGTCAAAACAAATACCACACAATGTGACCTAAAGAACTTTCCTTTATTGTTATGAATTACTTAGTATACATACATACATACATAAAACATAAAGACAGTCTAAGCGTGGGCACAGTGAGTGTGTGAGTGGGCCACTTCAGGCAGGGGCAGCTGTGACATTCCTACCCACCTTTCTTCCCACCCACCACTACCAGCAACCCCCCACCCTCATCCAGTGGTCTCTCTCCGGCTTGACCAGTATCATTGGCCAGACCAACAGGACGATAAGACACGCAGGACATAAATCCAGTCAAGTTCCAGCCAGAACAAGTGGACATGATTAAGTATAGAATACAATGCAAAAATACCTAAATGTGTTTTTTTTGTTTTTTTTTAAGTCATGATTAAATAAAGCTTGGTCATTATGATGGTTAAGAGCAGATATGTCTTGAGGGGTTCACTCAATCTGACACTTGCTTCTATGAGGAGCAGAGGACAGATGAACTCAGTCTTTCCCGTTGGTCTAGGAAGTGCACCACGTGTCTGCATGCACTAGTCTGCCAGGAGGTATGCACTATGTACTGATGTATACAGTTTCAGAAGCTACTGCAAGTCAGCTCAACTCTCTGATCAGAACTAACACCATACTCTAGGTACTGAAATCACATAGAAAATTAGAAAAAAGGAGTCTTCTGACAAGGAGATATGCTCCAACACACAACTATGTGTATACGCTTACTTTTAGATGGAGATATTAGAGCAACATACAAACGACACGGCTAAGTCAAGCCTACGCTGACTTCCTCTCACATGACAACCACATGCCTTCCTGGCGGACTGAACTCGGGGCATCTCTTTGGAACGAGGAGAGAAGGAAGCGCTGGCTAACCACGGGACTCCAAAGACCTGGAGGAAGGACACAGACAGGCATTTGATAAACAGACAACTTTGTCATATACAATTGAGTATTTGTGCAGAATGTGTATGCATAAGTGATTACGATTCAGCCTGGTGATGTAATGTTTAAGCTTGCCTGGCATTATACTGTATTTTGTTCTTATTTTCTTCTGATTATAATGTGGAGACTTTCACAGAAGAGATTAGCTCAAATGGACAATTATCCTCTCAACAAATTGCCATGTGAAAATGGTTGATCCAATCTCTTTCCTTACAACTGAAAGGGTAAAGGGAAAATACTTAAGAAAGATTGTATATGAATTCAGAAACCAAACACACCCTCTCCTTCCGTGCCTTTGGCAAGTTTTGCCCTTCCTCACCCCTGTGCATCAGCACTGATGCCACCTGTTGTTTAGCTGGAATTAGTTTTGTTTGTGGGTGCACCACCTGTTTGTCTCTCATTTACAGCGTCAGGGCTGTTTAAATACTAATTTCTTTTTCTTTAGCTAACAAACATTAACAGCTAGCAGATTTTCAGCAGATTTTCACCAATTGTGACAAAAAAGTCCATTTGGATTCCACAAATAAAGTGATGATCATTATCAGATTGGATTTAATGACCAGATAATAATTACAGTGATATATGGTGCCTGGAAACACCTGACTTGGTCTAGCTACAATCAACCCCCCTTATAAGGTGTCTTGGGCACTTTGAGAAAAATGTATCCAGGATATTGATGAAATTTCCCTCTACACATGAATGGATCTGTTTTTTTTTTATCTTTCTTTTTTAGTCAAAGTTGCTAGGGAGTTTATCATATGTAAGCCTGGCATTTCCATCAGCTGTGCAGTGGTATGTATACAAAATGCATGCATGTGGTTTTGAGGGATGCTCACGAGTAGCTGGTGTGTTGCTGACGTCTCCTCGCACTTCTCAGCTTCTCAAAGCGAGCCTCCATCTCCTCCAGAACCTTCGGGGTGTATCTGACGACCAGCTTCACTGAACCCTGTGCTGCCTTTAGCAGCTCCACTGCCTTCTCATGGTGCTCACCCTCCACACTCTAAACACACACACATAGACAAACATTGCTCTTCGTTTGTTCTGCCTTCTGTCTCAGACCAACACATGAAAAAATGTGAGGTTGTTGACAGGCAGCAATCCAGGATTATCATGCATATTTTCACATGACAAAGTGAACAAGGGATTAGCTGGCAGGGGGGCTCAGAGGACCATCTGTTTCCCCAACGATAATCTGGTAACAGTCACTCCGCTAAATAGCCCACTGGGCTAGCTTCCACTAAACATCCTCCCTCTCTTACCAATGCCAAAGCTCTCTCAGGCCCATCCAACTATCTAGCCATCCTTACTGTTGACCCCCTGTGACCCTCTTGCCTAAAACCCATCAGCCTCCAGCCTATTCAAACTCACCACGCCATTTACTGACAGGAGCTGGTCGCCCCTCTTCAGGCCCCCTTGCCGGTCGGCGACCCCCCCAGGGATGACCCGGGAGATGTAGATGGGGGAGTTCTGCTCCTTTCCCCCCATGATGTTGAAGCCCAGCCCCTCGTCCGTCTTTGGCAGCTCCACCACTCGAGGATGGGCGTGCCCTTCACTGGCAGCGAACGCCGCTACTGTGGCCTGTGAAAAGAGAGACTGGCTATCTCTATTGGTCTCATAACATCAGCACCCACTGAATTACGACAACACTGTTTGTGGCTGCTCATTTATTTACCATGTTTACTCATTCTCAATATAGGAGTGATAAAACCCTTTCCTTCTTTCTTCTATTAATATCTCTGTAAAATACTGCATATTATCGTTATTTACTGAATTCCATACACACTAGCTTGCTTTTCTTTTTAATTTTCGTACAAATGCTTTATTCATAGCAATAATACTTCTTATTCTAAGGCCTCTAATTGCGATGTAGACTGCTGGTCCTCTCTTTGAGTTAAAAACATTCCCCGAATTAATAAATGTAAATGCTTACTTTGGCTGTAGCCTGAGCTCGCACCTCAGGCCCTCCTACAATGTCCAAAGTGTCATAGAGCTGCTCATATACCTGATAGTGAGGAGAGGACCATTAAAAGCAAATCCAATCAGACAGAGCATGTAGTTAATGAATTAGTCACCATTTCCAAATCTACAGCACAGACATTGCAGGGCTTTTGAAATGACATCAACAACCTCAATAATTCTAACAGCGCAAATTGAAGTGAGATTTTAACTTATTTAAACTCATTCCCCCACCAACACAATGTGTAGCCCTATATAGGATGCCATTTAAGAAGCCATCATTTAAGTATAACAATTAGAGTATAACAGTTCCTTATTACTACATGTGTGTAATTCACACAAGCAGAAGCAGTCTCATCAAACTGCAAACAAATTAAAGGTTCATTCTCAGAAACAGCACCTTATTGCAAGCAGTGAAGGGTATTTAGCTGATATTTTATGTGAAACCACACAACGCACCAAGCACGATCAATCAATTTGCTTGTGTTAAAGGACGCTGAGAATACAGTGCACTGTGAATATCTCATCAAGCAAGAAGTGAGGAATTCAAGTGAGGAGTGTGTGTATTTATTTAGTTATTGGCCTGCAACTGGACAAGGGAGGAGGGGAGTGGCAGGCAACAACAATCACCAGTTAACCTCTTAGGATGATCAGCCATTGTTTCCTGGAAAGGTAGCCTACTAATGCTGATTCTAAAAAGACTCGCAGAGAGACATGAATAAACAGTTCAGTGAACAGCATAGTGATCAGTACAAAGATGGCCACATCAGTAGCAGCAGCAGCAGCAGACACAGGAGGACTGCCTCACCTCTCTGATTGCAGCACAGAACTTGCTCTGGAGAACTCGCTGAAGGGCCTGGAGTTTGGGTGGGGGCAGCTCCCCACTCCTCTGTAGCCTGTCCAGTAGTTCAATCACCCGGCAGATATCTAGGTAAGGAGGTCGTCAGAATCAGAAAAAGGTGGATGGAATTGAGGGGTGGGGGTCAAGGGAGGAATTGAAATGCAAAAAAAAACATACAAATCCTCATAGCGTTTATTTGCATTTGCGGTTTAAATGTGATTGCATATATTAAGATATGGCTGGTACAACTAACAAGAATAGGAGGACTAAAATGGTTGAGTAGGCAGTTTTGTGCTTTCCCATCCACGCACGTCGTCAAAGGGGTTACTTTCATTCAACAGCTCCCCCTACTTGAGCTGGTCATTAGTGACCACTAATCCAACTAGCCTGAAATGCACACAGGTCTGTGCTGCACTTAGCCAGACAAGGGGAATACTTCATACACTTGACATTAACGGCAAAAGCCATCACCATATAGTCTTCGGTTACAGTCTATAACATCAGTTACCTCTTTCTAGACATAGCGGTTCCGCCATAGTCGCCATGTCCGTTTCCTTCCCCGTATGATAATATGATGACATCATGGAGACACTCGCTCTTTGCCTTTGCGGTGCGATGGGAAGACGTATACGCGCGGCAGTATGCCAACAAAGGGAATAAAATCCTTCTGGCGTTCAGCAAACTACCCTCCGCCCTCTGTGCAGTGCAAACGCAAAACGTGACGAGCCGTTCTACAAGGCGTCTCGGTAACCGTATCCCAGGGTTGGGGAACACCTTATCAGCGTGACACGGCCGGGGAAGATGACTGCCAGTGGAGACGCAAGGGAGCGGAGGAACACTTGACTGAATTACGTAATGCGCTACGTAACACTCAGAGATGAGAGCACATCTTCAAATCGTCAGTCAAGTGGCATCATGGACATCTTATTAGCAAGCGGGGCAGAGTATTGAAATCTAATGAAAACAAACGCATATTTCAACTCAAATCCATACCTAGGCTTATGCTGTTATGGAAGAAGTTAACATACAGAAGACAAAGGTTAAGTAAAAAAAAGTATTTATTAAAGAGAATGAAGATGCAGTACAGAATCAATTAACACCAGGGGAGCAGTTCACAAAGGCTTTCAAAATGATCAAAATAAACAATAATTACAAAAAAAGCAATCTGTGAACCTATGGCAACATTCTCTTTCAGTTAAAATGCAATCGGTTTGGGGTGCATTTGCTCCATAAAGCAATTATCAATTACTGGTAATTTTCCTTTGTGGACTTCAAAGAGTTGGTGTGGGGGAGGCATTTTCAAAACACTAACCCAACAAGATGTGTCATGTACGACGACAGAAGCTTACAAAGCTTGGCATCCCACTTAAAACGGTTTTTGATGCTACTGCTGATGGTTTCAAATAGTCTAAAAAGTACTGCAGTCGTCATAAACACAGATGTGTGAAAGTCAATTTATGAAAGAGTAACGATGGGAGTGGGTTTCTTGGACAGGGGAGGCTTCAAAGTCATGGTGGACGAGTCGGTTCACTTTTTAAGTTCCTATCAATGCTCAAAGTCTTGAGACAATGTCCCTGCCTAAACCACATTTGTTAACATCTTTTACACCATAGGTTCCTATTCCTATGTATGACTGAGCACAGACCAGGCAGGAAAGCATATGGGGGGGGGGGGTACGCATATGGTTGAGCTCTTGCCCCCAGACCTACAGAGGATGACAGAATCAAAAACAAAACAACGAGAAAAAAAATTCAAAGTATGTGTTGTGTCAGTAGGGTTCACAAGTTGGCTCAGTATTCATCGGCTTGGGCTTCCATTTGTAGCCGTTCTCATTGGAGCCGTAGCCTTCACCCGACTGCATGGACTCTTGGTCCATCATCATCATCCGCATGCCGTCCTGCGAGCCCTCTTCGGACTGGGGAGGCATAGAGTCGCCTCCTTCATCGCCTCCATTGCCCAGACCCTCCATGTCCCCAGACATGGCCAGCATAGAGTGTCGGTCCTCCCTGCCACGGTCGCCACCCCGTTCGCGGTCAGTCCGGTCCCTCTTGTGCTCACGGTCCCTGTCTCTGTCCCTCCTCCTCTCGCGGTCCCTGTCCCTGTCCTTATCCCGGTGGCTTCTCCGTCGGTCTCGGTCACGGTCCCTATCTCTGTCCCTGTCCCTGCCTCCTCCTCTACCCCCTTCCTCTCCCTCCATCCCTGGTTCCTCACCGCGCCCCAAATCACCACCACCCAGGTCGTCCATGCCGCGCTCTCCTCCATCTCCCATCATGCCATCCATGCCGGGCCCCTCTTCACCCCCCTCTGGTCCCTTCCCCCTCTCCCTTTCTCTCTTCCTGTCCCTGCTCCTGCTCCTCCTCTTGCGCTCTCGACCTGACTCGCGGTCCCGACTCCGCTCGCGGCTGCGTGCGTCTGGTACTGCAGCCCCTCCGGCTCCGCCTCGCTCCCTCTCCCTGTCCCTCCGCCTGCCTTCCTCAACTGGACCCCTTTCTCTCTCCCTGGAGCGTGAGCGTCGACGGCGTTCTCTGGAACGTGACCGGCGGCGCTCACGGTCCTTGTCACGGTCACGCTCCCGGCTTCTTTCCCGTCGATCGCGGTCACGATCCCGATCGCTGAAAAGACAGAGAAAGACATCCAGATTTAGATGGGAGCCCCCCTGCAATACATTAAATTTCACATGCCCAATCACCAATTCTTACCCTCCAATTGGGCGGTCATCGTAACGGGAGGTGTCATCCCTCCCAGAGTGCTTAATGTTGACATCTGCCCCACCCCTCCTAGTGCCACCCAGACCACCACCTGTTAGAAGTAAACAAACAAAAATTAGTCTACACCCTAGCAAACAGCTACACACTAGCACACGGCCAAGAAGTAAGCTTGTGTGTACATCAATGGCTTACCTAGCCTACGTGGATGCCATCCTTTCACTGTGCGACCTCTCTCCACGTCCACGAGAACCCTTCTGCCGTCTATCTTCTTGCCATCTGCATGCTTGTAGGCGGCTAAAGGGAGGAACAACAGATGTATGAGAAGAGAGAGGACAAAAATGGAGGACAGAAGAGCTGCCCTGTTGAGCACACTTCTGCAGCCCACACAGAGGACACCTGGATACCGCTTACCTTGGGAGGAACCAAGAGGACAAAAAGGACGCAGGGGAAATTAAAGACAATAGTTGAGCTCCGCTGGTTACTGGTTGGCCTTTTCACCAGCTCAAACCAGGACTATGAAGTGGCTCCATTAATTACACCAAAAAGAACGAAGCTACTACAGCAGTAGAACCCTACACTCTCACGTTTTAATAAATCGTACAGAGCAAAATAAGCTGAGGCAATAGCAGGCCTCAGATTACCCGGATGTCCATCAACTAGCTGCCTCATTAGTTGTTTCTGCTCCTTGATTATACCCACTAGTAATGAGAAGCAATATGAAATTTCAACAGTAGAGGCTTGCTTGGCTATACATTTCACTCTCCAAAATTCATTGGGAGAGTTTGCAGCACTTTGAAAATCCGGTCTATGTGTATTACTTGCTCTTAAATAACACGTTTTTGTCATTCTGACTTACACAAACCAACCAATATAGCCATTTGCAGGTAGCACAATAGGCCCATTACACAATACACTGCTTATTCAAATTTATTTGAGAAAATCTGCTTCTTGAAACAGATTTCCTCACTTTCCTGACCTGACAATGAACAGGGAGTTTGCACGAGCAAGAAGTTATTGCAGTAACTTTCCATTGAGCATTAAGACGATACAGTCATACACAATCATATTCACTAATAGTTAGAGAATGTGTTCAATAGGAAGTAAAAATTACCTACTTTGACAGCAAAATTTAACAAGTGGTAGAATGCCCAGGCTCTCGATTCCCCAGATCAGTTCCCATTACATAATGACAAGGCATCATATTCTGGCCCCTATTCATTTACTTGCAGATTTTAATGAAAAATTGAGAATGAAAAGGAACTTCTGTCTGCTTAAATACCTAAAAAATTAATTACATTAAATATTGACACCACACAAGTACATATAACACAGATAATATATCAACGCCTAACTGACATCAGCCCTGGCAGAGTGAGCCATGCTCCTTGAAGGGCATATAGTCAGGACTGTTTCCTGTTTTCTATATGGTTGTGTGAGAGAGCACTGCTCACTTATTGGCCATTTATTTCAATCAAACACTTTGCGCCTTGCGTACACGGTTCTGCACACTCAGAGTTTGCTGGTGCTACAAAGTGTTGGGCTGGTGATTCGCATCCACATCAACCACAACATCCACAAGTCAAAAAGAGTTGTCCACTTTGTTGATAAGGCACAGACAACACACAAACATGCACCACATTCATCCCATTTCGGAGGTACCATCTTACCTGCCACCTCCCTAGTCCCCAATAAACACACATAACTGATACACATCACATACTCACACAAACAAATAATACACAAAGTGGTTGCGTTTCTAAAATTTACTATTGTGATCTAAATAAAATAAAACTGAAAAGTTTAACACGGAAAAAAAAAGTATGCCAACCGTGCAGAGGAGCGTCACATGGCATTCTGAACATCACCAGATATCCTACGTCCAGGTGGATTGGTGCATTATGAGTTTAATGTTTAAAAATGATTTAAACTGAGAAAATAAAGACAAATTAATCTAGGGTGATATGACCATATACTAGTCACCACATACTAGTACCTGCATCCCGCATCTTACCAACTGCAGTCAGGGCACCTATTTCATCAGCTTGGATATGGGCCTCAAGTACCCTGGTGGAACCTTCAGGAAACACAGCTTACAGTCGCCTCAGTTCCCATAACTTACTTATGACGGCTAAATAACGTCCAGTCCCTTGACACGAAACGATCTGGTATCCATTTCTTTAGTGGATTGGGCGTGATCCATCTTGCTACTCTGGGTCTGTACTGCAGATGAGGTGAAGATCCAGTGGCGTAGGGCACAGAGATTGTTTTGCAACCAATCAGAGGGCCTTACCACAAACCCCCACCTCTCTAACCAATGAAGAGGGCCTTACCATACACCCTCACCTCAACTAACCAATCAGAGGGCCTTACCGCAAACCCTCATTAATCTAACCCGAGGGCCTTACCACAAACCCTCTCCATTCACAGCCACTTCACAAAACAAGCTTTTCACTTTCCCCCTAGTTACCCTCCCCAAATCCCCAAGGTCAGGCAAGGCACTTGAAATACATCTTAGAAATCTAAACTTAGCTGACACTCCTAAAATTAGTGTGAAGTGACAAGCTCATCTAGATGTATCTGGCTGGATAGGTGAAAGTTCTACAATACCAGCTATTGTCTTGAAATCAGGGGTCTCCCTAATGTGTCTGAATGCTATAACCTGTGTCTAATCATGTGTCGAGTTACTTTCTGATGAAATGCTGTGCAGCAAATTAGCTACAAAAATGAATATATAAAAAAGGTTGCTGATCTTTCAAAGTCTGATTTTGTTAAAGCTTGTCCTCTCTAGTGTGTTCCTGCACGTGCTGTATGAAATTCCCCTCCTCTGGCATATTCTGTTAAAGCCCTTTTTTGATTACTTTTCATCGGGAAAAAAAACGAGAGTTACACTCCACAAGATTTGGGAGTAGGCCTAAGACACGTGGCAACTGCTAGGATTCTATTTATGCTACGAATGCAAGCATTCGGAATTTTAGCCCTGCACTCTCACCTATGGCGTTGCTGCTGAAGTGGCTAGTTTCACTTCTCAGAGTTTAACTGCTCATCTCAGGGAGGTTACACCTCTGACCTACAGGCATCCTGATTTTAAACGACAATGATAAAAACAAACAAAAAAAAGCGACCAAAATCTTGGAGTATAACCCCTCTCACTGGGCCAACAATTCTGATAAAACCGTGGCTTTACAAGAACAGTCAGACTGAGAGGAAGTCCATATACTCAACTCTGACCTGAGGCACGTTCAATGCCCAAAACGCCTCGAATCACTGCTTACAAAACACGGTCCTTGATGGACCTCACTGGGAAAAAATCTGCAAAAAACCTGCATCTTGCCCATTGAACGTGGCCCAAGCCTTAGCCCTAATGGGACATGAGGGTGTAAAGAAATCTTACCCATCATACAAACCCATCATACCAACCATATAATGAGCTGTGGTAGTAGGGTGTAGATGTATCAAAACCATCAGCATGATCTGCAAGCCAGCTCTGGCCAATAGCCATCAGAGATAGGCGGCTGCAGTGGCAATGAGAACAACACAGAGTTAATACAAAGCCATGGTCTCCTGCACCACTCATCCTAACCTCAGCTGAACTTTTATTTATTTATTTTAAAAATAAAGAAAAATATTCACACCGCTTCAAACCACAGGGTCACCTTTAGCTTACCGTCGCCGCTCCAGCCAGAACACACCCTGGCGCGCCCCCCCAAGGCATGCCCCATAACATTTCACAACCGGCCTGATTGCAGGGGTGAAGGACAAAGGGGGATCAAGACTCAAGAGTCAAAACGTTCTCGTTTAAGCGAGAGCCCTACTTTAGCCGTAACAATCACTCCCCCGACCCCCCACCCTGCTCCTGCACACATGCCCTAATGGCCAGGAGTATACATACACACACACACAGGCAAGGTTCCAATGGTGGACCTTAACTAGAAATAACTAAAACAGACACACCCCTACTCACACAGGGACCATATGTTGCCCCACAATACTGCATTTGTGTAGAGACTGACCGCACCTTTCTTCCTCTTCAAAACTTACTCATTTAAACGCTAATAGAGGTTAACTGAAAGCATCGTCAGCAACGACAAGTCTACTCCTCAGTATGAGACTGAGGAGTCTTTTTCTACTTATAATTTTTAAAGTTCCCATCAACACTTTTAGAGGGGCTGTTGGCTACAGTAGGGCTGAGCCCACCAGTATTCAGCTGCTGAGTTACAGCAAGCTACCAAGAGTCCTGCTGTTATTCACTGAGGGGGCAGGGATGATGGGTCTCCATGTTACTCACAGTGCATGTCCCGTTCGTGTTCGTACTCGATGAAGGCATATCCACGGGGCTTTCCTGTCCTCTTGTTGTAGACTATGTAAATCTGGGTGTAAAAACCAGGGGTGAGCAATCATGTCAGCCTCTCAATATACATATGTAGGGATGACAAAGCCACTGCAGACAAATGAACTCACCCTTTTGATGGGCCCATACACCTCAAATTCTCTTCTCAGTTTGGATTCTGTGGTATCATAGTTCTGTAAGAATAAATAATAATAATTTTTAAAAAATTACCGTTAATTTTTCATGCCATTATAATCAACAAACAGATTTATCACAGTGCACAATGAACAACAACACTTACAATTCGAGCCACAAACAGTGTCTTGAAGGCATCCCCTTGTGCATTTGGGTCATTGTGAGGATCCCCTGTCGTTATACATCAGGAAACACAGTGATCAACAAGATTGTGGTTTTTTGATGGTAAACACCAACACTAGTCATGGCTCAAATTAAGAGACTTAAGACACCAAACCATAACATTGTGGAGAAAGGAAAATAATTAATCAAAAAAAAAAAAAAAAAAAAAAGACTTACACAACTTCAGCTCCTCTTCTACCACAGTCTGTCTTCTCTCAATCTTTTCTCGTCTCTAGACGGGGAAAAAAATGCTATTAAGACAAGGTTACGGATCCTATCACCATACGTAGATACCTTGCTCCTTTGAAAGTAAAGGCAGACTTGGTGCAACCCACAGGCAAACAATACCATACTAATTGCGTATAGATTGATGTCTTTCACACATGCAGAGAAAGCACTCTGCCCACAGCAGATTTAAAAACGGTTGTTCAGAGGCAAATTAGTGTACACAAGTAATGTTAAGAGTTTAGCCATCAGTCTCCTCACTTTTCTTTCCAATCGCTCCTCCCGGGTTTCGGCTCTGGTGGGTGGTGGTGCATCTCTAGGGTCCTGAATATCAAAAATAAATAAATATATGACATGTATAATAATAATAATAATGATGATAACTGCAACAACAACGCGCATCTCTCATGGTCCTGATCAGAAGTGCAGATTGAATCATCTTACCTCAAAGTGTTGGATGAAAGGCGCAATTCCACAGTATGGCTGGTTATGATGTTTCTCATGAGGAAGCTTTTCCAATTGAGGGAGAAACGGAATAGGGTCTCGGGGGGCAAATAATGCCAGTAGGTTAGGGGGGAGAAACTGCGTCATGGTTTACCTAAAAAAAAAAAACATCAGTATTGTAATTTCAAAATATAATTAGCCATTACAATTAAGTCGTTTAACTACTACTCTCCTCTACTATACCCGTTGACACTAACGTATTGTGTTACCAAATTCAAGTATAATTTCAAACATGATGTATTGCCCTTGATTCTTCAGATGGCTTACGTTACCAACTACCATACATGCACAATACTAACAGGGACGCTAAGGTGGCCTAGTCGATGCATCTGAAACATCTGATCACAACACAGCAAGTTAATGAGCATCACTGGGCCAAAACTAATTAAAATGCAACATGTAATGTGGTTGACGGTGAAAAAAATACGACTAGCAACAACTAGTCGACATACAACTTTGGAAACTACTCGAAATCAACTACTGCAACTAATTCGGCTTATTAGGCTACATCCATGTTCAATGCTAAGTCGTCAAATCAAGCAACCTAACATTAACGTTAGCTGCCATACGAGTTACCCAACCAACGTTATTTGCTCCTTCCTATTTATCCAAATACTGAAAGTATACGTTTCCCAAATGCCTATAGGTGATGTAAAAGAATCTATGAAAAAGGACACACGAATCTCTGATTTAAAAAAGCACTGCAACATTTCGAAATTCGTTAACTGGATCAAGAGATCCTAGCCAAAACTCAGGGACAAGCTAACGCCAAAGCCTGATATCCAGGCCTCGTGCTATCCATCGGCTAACTTACCTCAGGTCTGCATTCAATTTTTTCACGGAAATTCTCCAATACCTCGAGAGAAAAAAAACGTTCCACACAAGAAAGCGTCAGCGCACACTGTTAATCGCCAAAGAAATTTGCTGCATTCAATAGTCCTTCTTGTAGCCTACACGACGTGCTACTGTTGTGTTCCCAGGTAAGTTTTGTCGTCCCTTGTGCTGCCTTCCCTCAAAATGGCGGGCAGAATGCCGTAAGCCCATATTGACCTTTTGCGACAGTTTTCAGTCGAGAACATCGGTTGACGAAAGGGGCGTGCCACAGCTGACAGTCCATCTGCTATTGCAAACCTGATATAGCCTACATTTGAACAATTCAGCATTTTAAACTTTAAAATGTCTCAATGGCCCCTCTGTTGATTGGTCCCTCAGTGATTTTTTTGTTACATTAGACCTACAAGTTAAAAAACACAACCAGCAGTGAGACGTTAACTTGTCTTGTAGAGTAGAGTAGTATAGAATTACTTTATTGATCCCAAAGGAAATTAAGGTGTTCAGCAGCATACACATAATACACAATGCAAAAAAACAGATCAAACATATTGCACACATCTGCATTCATACAACATTCACTGAACGGGGAAAAAAAAGGTAATGATAAAAAGTTATCCATGAGGTAGAGAGGTAAGGTGCTTTGCGGTAATCCAGGTAGATAGATTACAATGACCCAGTAAGATTGTCCAATGTTGTAAAAGAGTCATTTAGTGCAGTAGTTATCAGGGTAGTGCAGTATATTGTTGTCCATAGTAGTATAGTCACCACCAGGGACAGCATATGAGTGTGGGTGTGTGTGTGGGCTCAAGCAGTCCAGTCCATTCTGCTCAGCTCCTTCTGTGTGCTGTTATACAGCTGTATGGCCCTGGGGACAAAGGACCTCCGCAGCCTGTCTGTCCTGCAGGTGAGGGACCGGAGTCTGTTGCTGATCAAACTCCGCTGATTGATGAAGATGGTGTGTAGGGGGTGGCGGTCATTGTCCAGTATAGAGTGTAGCCTGCTCAGGGTCCTCCTCTGGGCCATTGAAATTAGAGACTCCAGCTCCATGCCCACCGAGGCCCACAGACCCTACTTTCCTCACCAATCTGTCCAGACGTCCAATGTCTCTCTTCCTAGTGCTACCACCCCAGCATACCACAGCATAGAAGAGCACACTGGCCAGAACATCAGCAGGAGTCTGTTGCAGACACTGAAAGACCTCAGCCTCCTGAGGAAGTAGAGCCTGATCTGTCCTTTCCTGTAGAGTGCGTCTGAATTAGTAGAACAGTCCAGTTTATTGTTGAGGTGGACCCCCAAGTACTTGTAGGTGCAGACTGTCTCGACATTCTCCCCATCAATTGTGACAGGCACCAGCGGCGGGGCCGTTCTCCTGAGGTCCACCACCATTTCCTTGGTTTTGGTGGTGTTCAGCTGCAACTGATTAGCCCGGCACCACCCAACAAAGTCCTCCACAAGGCACCTGTACTCCCCCTCCTGTCCATCCCTGATACACCCCACGATTGCAGTATCATCAGAGAACTTCTGCATGTGACAAGTCTCTGAGTTGTTGCTGAAATCGGTGGTGTACAGGGTAAACAGTACAGGGGAGAGCACAGTTCCCTGCGGCGCACCTGTGCTGCTGACCACAACCTCTGATGTAAGGTCCCCAAGTCTGACAAACTGGGGCCGTTCCTTGAGGTAGTCCGTGATCCAGGTCACCAGGCCAGGCTCCACTCACATCCTCAGCAGTTTGTCTCTCAACAGGAGTGGCTGGATGGTATTAAAAGCACTGGAGAAATCAAAAAACATGATTCTCACAGCACTGCCTCCTTTGTCCAGGTGAGAATGCCCCTGTGTAGAAGATACAGGATAGCATCCTCTACTCCCACATTCTCTTGGTAGGCAAACTGCAGGAGGTCCAGTGCATGGCGAACTTGGGGTTTTAGTAGACTGAACAGCAGTACACGTTCAAAGGTCTTCATTAGGTGTGAGGTGAAGGCAACCGATCTGTAGTCATTGAATTCTTTTGGGTGCGCTTTCTTGGGCTAGGTATCAGGCAAGAAGTTTTCCACAGTGTTGGGACATTGCCTATCTGCAGACTCTTGTTGAAGAGCTGCTGGAGAGGCACAGCTAATTCCACTGCACAGGTCTTCAGCAGTCTAGCACAGATGCCGTCAGGTCCTGCTGCCTTGGACTTCAGTCTCTCCAGTTCTCCTCTCACCTGGTCCACAGTGACTGTGAGCGGTGGATGTCGGGGGTCCGTAGGCAGGTGATGGGGTGGGGTAGGAAGTCCGTGGGCAGAGGTAGGGGGATGTGGGGGGTGATGTGAGTGGGGGGTCCGTAGGCAGAGGTGCGGGGGTGGGTGTGGGGGGTGGTGAGTGTGAGGGGTCCATAAGCAGAAGTGAGGGGATGGGGTGGGGGATGGTGGGAGTGGGGGGTGGTGAACGTGAGGGGATTGTAAGCAGAGGTGGGGGGTGGGGAGGTGTGCTGACACAGGTCGCACAGTCAATGACAGGGTCGTTATCAGAGGCAGGTGGGGGAGGTGCTCTGGAGGTGACAATGGGGGTATCGATGCCCCATCACCAGTGTTGCTGAACCGGTTGTAGAAGTGATTCAGCTCGTTGGCCCTGGAAATGTCGCCATCAGCCTTGCTACCCTTTCCTCCAAACCCTGTGATGGTCCTTACTCCCCGCCATACCTCTTTCATGTTATTATCCTACATTTTCTTCTCAACCTTCCTTGAGTATGCCTCCTTGGCCTCCCTTAGCCTTGTTTTCAGTTCTCCCTGCACACTCCTCCGCTCTGTCAGATTGCTCTCCTTAAAAGCTTTCTTCTTCTTGTTAAGGAGACTTTTGACATCACTGGTCACCCAAGGCTTATTATTAGGGTAGCAGCGCACAGTCTTAGTGGGTACAACAATGTCCATGCAGAAGTTGAGGTAGTCAGTTGTGCATGCTGTGACTTCCTCCTTACTATCCTGTAATACACTCCATTCCGTGGACTCAAAGCAATTCCTCAGCGCCTCCTCTGCTTCTGGTGTCCATTCCCTGAAGGTGTGTGTGGTGACTGGAAGTTTTTGTACTTTTGGCTTGTACAGTGGCTGAAGGTAAATGAGGTTGTGATCGGAGTTACCCAGTGGAGGAAGGGGCGTGGCACTGTATGCATCCCTCACATTAGTATAGAGGAGATCAATTGTCCTATTTTTCCTTGTTGCACAGTCCACAAATTGGTGAAAGTTTGTGAGGGTGGAATCCAGTGTAACATTATTGAAATCACCTGTTATAACAAAAAAGGCATCCGTGTGTTGTGTTTGGAGCCTTGCCACAGTTGTGTGGATGGCGTCACAGGCAATGTCTGGAAGGGCTCGTGGCAGAATGTAAACATAGAGAACAATGGCGTGCGAGAACTCTCTCGGCATGTAGTAAGGTCGCAGACTCACTGCAAGTAACTCCACGTCTTTACTGCAGATGGTCTCCTTCACTGTTACATGACCGGAATGGCACCACCTGTTGTTACTGTATATCACCAGTCCTCCTCCCTTCTTTTTCTTGGAGCGTTTGTTGTCTCTGTCGAGTCTAACTGTACTGATGCCCTGCTGGGTGATGTATGGCAATCATGAGCCTATGCGTGAGAACATCCCCACAACATCTTGTGGTGGAGTGAGTGATAGAAGGATCTTTTTCAGAAAATAGGTACTCCAGCTACCTATGTCTGGTCTTATACTATTATGTTGTAAGGAATGATTGTAATAACACTGTAAGAATAAAACCTCAAATGATTTCCCAGAAAGGTAAACAACTGTAAGCTGGGGACGTTCTTAGTTTCTTTTATTTTTGTTTGCTTCCCTTCTGTCTCTTTTTTCCACAAAACCTTTTCCACTTATTCCCTGCTAAGTAGTTACATTTACATTTAGCAGATGCTTTTATCCAAAGCGACTTACAACTCATCAACTATCAATTGTTCAGGGCCAGTCTCCCCTAGAGCAACTTAGGGTTAAGTGCCTTGCTCAAGGGCACAACGGTGGCAGCCGGGATTCGAACCCACAACTTTTCAGGCTACTTACACGCTAGCCAGGTTCCTTAACCACTACGCTACCACCACCCCGTACATCTATGGGGGGCTGTGGCCAGTGTTGAGGGCAAGGACACGCTGTTTATACTACTGAGAGACCGTATGAAGGAGTGCGACGGCTGACTCCGGTGTCAGTGAGTGGTCTGTTGCAGGGTGCGTTGACCAACAGAGGGTGTGAGCTTCCGAAGTGGCGGCTACCAAGTGCAGGTTATTTGAATGGCACAGTGCCCCTGTGGGACGCTGCTATTTGCTGTCTGCTGTTCTTTTAGCGTGTGAATGTAGTGTGCACATGAGTTGTTTTCTTTTTCTTTAGTAGCTTGTATTTTGTTTTCCTCTAGCCTGCGAGCCATAGCTTACGTGCACATTAACTGTTTGTTTGTCCTTGTCTGTGATATTGCACTATACACTGCAGGCTAGAGTGGTTTATTCGTTTATTTCTTTCTTTTCCTTTCTTTTATTATTAATTGTCTTGTTTAGTTCTTTGACCTTCCCCCTTTGTTTAATCACCCAGTGCTGGTGCATAAGGTGGCCTAACGTTTGAGAGGTTACACTAAAACAAACTGGGTTTCCTAAGCTTGGGTTGGTGCTGTTTGCGAATGACAAAGTTTTGCAGTGCTAGGTAGTATGAAACCCTTTTTTTGTCCTTACTATTTCTTCAAATTACTATTTGTGTTTCATATGACCACAACTAAGTCATTTTAGCCATAGTGCTACACTGGCTGATCATGCAAAGAGGTTCATCCAAAAGATGTGCCTAGCTAAGCATTCCTTTGCAGTCATAGCAGTTTTCCTAATCATCTTAGTGGTGAGACCCTACCACTACCACCAGCTCACACACACAGTTGCACTGGTATCTCTGTTGACTTGTTTGCAGGTGAAGACAATGATGAGGTACAATATGAACTAACTGATGAATATTCTGGAAATTCTGTCCTGCAATTCATTCACATGACCCTAAAGATATAACAGCAAAATTGCACATACAGATGTAGAAGATATACTCATTAAACCATAATCAGTCCATAAAAACACCAAGATAAGCTGAAAGTTTTTAATTGATGATTTCTTTGTTATCATTCCTTTGTCTTGCCTGAAGTTCCGTAGCTTGACTTGAAGGTACGGGAAAACGTATCCCAGAAAAAAGTGTTTCATTCTGGTTACGGACATCCGTTTTCACCCCCAGAAACTGCACAAAGAACACACACAGATTCCAGTTAAGCTAATTACAAAATCTGACATCTACATCCCTATGTGTGATAGCTGACTTACTGGTGGTCCTGTCATCCGTAGCTGTACTCCTGGCTGCTTCAAAATCCATAAAATCCATACTGCTTTCACTGAATTCAGCAGTGTCACTTACATCAGTGTCTGCCCTCCTCATGAGATGGTCCAGTGAGATGGTGCTGGCAACCTCCATGGCCATGATGTCAGTCACGGTGTCCAGCACCTGACAGCCAGAGGTGTCAACGTCCTTCAACAGTGGCAGAAGCATCTCAAGCAGCTGCCTGAGGAGAGCTTTAATGGATTTCACTGCAAAAGCCTGGATGATTTCTGAGTCCCGCTCTACAATGAGTTCTCTTTTGCACTCTCCAACGGTCCTGGCTGTCTGGATTGCCGGTTCAGAGGCGTACCTGGAGAGCTCAATGCCAGCTGCTGTGCCACTGATGCCACCATTTAAGAAGGTGTACACTCGATTGACCAGGTCATCTGTGAATGGACGCAGAACTCCATGTGATATCAGAAGTTCCAGCTTTGCTCTAGCAGTGTCAGTGTCATCCAGATGAAGGACCATTCTGTCTGTTAGGTTTTTCAAAGCTACTGTAGCTTCAGAAATAGTGTGGAATCTCTCAGGAAGGACTGGCTCAATAGAAAGCTCAGTGGAGACTGTGGAAGCCTCCGGTCGACCCTCTAGGTGTTTTGGATGCAAAAAGAACTGTTTCAGTCTCTCCCCAAAACTGAAATGGACAGATTTTGAGATTGGTCCTGTCATGTTGGGAGTTGGTCCCTTCTGGCTTACAGGGGGTGACACTGTTCCATTGGTTTCAAAATTGTCTTCACGCCGGGGCGTTTCTTGAAATGACATGTTGACAGATTGCTGCACAGCTGCCTCGCAGGTCTGGGACACAGTTTCTGGTAAAATGTTGTCATTAACACACTCCTTAGCTACTTCCTGCAATACTGCTGGCACTGCCGGCACATCGTGTGTGTTCTTTAGATGTTTGACAAAGAGCTGTTTGAATTTAGTGCTCAAGCTGCGACTGTTGTCATCCACCTTCCCACGCTCAGTGGCTGTCAGAGAAGTTGAGGACTCAAAAACGGGAGATCCTTGAGCCATTTCTTGGGAATGGCCCATCACAGGACTTTGTGACGTCTCAGCCACTGTCCTTAGCACAGCATGGCTGCACTCTGTAGATTCAATCATAGCTTCCATTTTATCCGAGGGAGTAGTGAGAAACTCCTGTTGGATAGTTGCCTTAGTATCATGAATCTCAACAGTTATTTCAGAGTCAGGGGAAAGGGCTATTTCAGAGATGGCCTCATTTGTCTGCAAGGGAGGTCCTACAGCAATAGGGTTTGGAGACTTGGTAAACATTGTTTTCATTTTTTTACCTAAACTGAAACGGTTGTCTTTAGATTCTGGGATGGCTTTTGCAGGGGCATGGAGAGATGTTTCGTCAAAGGTCTGCATGGGTGGCTGTAGAGTTGCCTCTGCATCGGGAGCAGAGCTGTCAAATGGAGATTCATCTTTCGTCTCAGAGTCAGTGGAGGGGGCTACCTCAGGGACAGCCTCATCTCCCTGTATGCTTGGCTCTGCATCTATGGGTTTTGGAGACTTGGTAAATAATGTTTTCATTTTTTTACCAACACTGAAAAAGTTGTCTTTAGATCCTGGGATGACTTTTGCAGGGGCACGCTGGAGAGATGTTTCGTCGGAGGTCTGCGTTGGTGGCTCCAGAGTTGCCTCTGCATCAGAAGCACAGCTGTCAACTGAAGTTTGATCTCTCATCTCAAAGTCAAGGCTAAGGGGTAGCTCAGTGATGGCTTCATCTGTCTGCATGGCTGGCTCTACATCAATGGGTTTAGGAGACTTACTGAATAATGTTTTCATTTTTTTACCCACACTGAGATGGTTGTATTTAGTTTCTGGGGTGACTGCGACATCCTGCAAAGATGTTTTAAAGGATGTGGTCATGGGTGGCTGTAGAGTTGCTTCTGTATCAAGAGCATGGCTGTTATCTGGAGTGTCATCTGTCATTTCTGAGCCAAGAATAGGGGCAACCTCAAGGACTGACTCATCTGCCTGTGTGGGAGGTTCTACATCTATGGGCTTAGGGGACCTAATGAATAATGTTTTAAACCTTCTACCAACACTTTGACGATTGCCTTTAGTTTCTGGGGTGGTTGGAGTAAGGCTCAGTTCTATGTCCTGAGTCATGTCTGTTATAGAGGTCCCATCTCCTTCACCAATATCATCAGATGGAGAAACCTCTGGTAATGTGCTCTCAAATGGCTTACAGGTGAATGATTCCATGTCTGGAGCATGGGTCTCAACTGCCCTCTCCTCCAAAGAGGAAAGTTTGTCTTGAGTGGTTTCCTGAGGCTCTGGGGTTTTTACTGCAGGTCTTTTGGAAAACAATATTCTGAATTTTCCTCCCATGGTGTGTTGGTTGCCACTGGAGACAACGTCTGTCATTTCATCTGGGTCCTCCTTTGTGAATGACTCTGGAGATAGGGACTTCTCAATAAATGCGTTAACAGTGTTGTCAAAGTCAATAGAGTCACTTGTGGGTTTGGTGTCTGCTCTGTGAGAAAACAGGTTAAACTTCTCACCCTGTTCCATTGGTTCTACAGGTTCACTGGTCTTATCATCACTGACTGCAACCACTTCCAGTATAAGAGTATTGTCTTTCCTGTCTGAGCTTACTATAATGATGGGTGCCTCAATCCCCTCATCTTGGTCAGAAGATGCCAAAGTGGTTTCATTGTCCTCACAAATGTCCATGCATTGGGGAGCTGCTTGTGAAGGTGTCACACAATCCTGTATAACTTCTACTGTTGCGGTCTCTGGAGACGCAATGGGAAAAGTACTCATGGTCTCTAGTTTTGACTCAGTGGTATACAACACAGTCTCAGGAATGCTAGTGTCAACTAGCACCTGAGGTTCTGTTGCATTGTCAGGGGTCATCTTTGGAATGTTATTTTTTGGGAAGAATATTTTCAACCCTTTCCTTGTTCTGGGCTTTTTATCTTTTGGCTCATGTTGGCTAGCAGGTATAGGTACATCTCCATCCTTCTCACAAGGAAAAGACTTATCACATGCCTCTAAGTCTAACATTTCAATGGTGGCTTGCTGTTCTGTGCTTGTTAGTGCTTGAACTTGAGATTCATTTGTCAATTCACTCAAATCGTTGCCATCACTGACGCTTGCGCATTCATCAGTGGCATGCATTTGTTCATCAGCAAATGAGAGTATGAGGTCCTCATGTGGTTGAACATCAGCCAGGCCTTCCGCATCAGACTGGTTTGGCACTTCACAGCTGTTCTCCGGTTGGATACCATCGTGGTCCGTCTCCTCAGTTGCTAGGTCAGTCTTTAAGTCAGGTATAATATCTTCTGACCGGTGCATAGTGAAAAACATTCTGAGCTTGACCTGTGCACTGCACATAATCTGGGCAACTTTGTTGTGGAATTTCTTTTGGGTCTCATCATCATCCATAGCATGTTCTATTTGAGTTAGTGAACTTTGGCTCTGGATCATTTCAACTTCCTTTGGTTCAAGGCTTTCATAAAGATCCTCTAAATCAGTGACAATTGTATCAACAATTCCACGTGCGTTGTCATGCACAGACCTGGCTGAGGCCAGTGAAGTAGCACTACTTTGTGGCTGTTGAATCTCAGTAACAACTTGTTGGCTTGAAGAACCTCCTGGTATCAGCAGAATGCTACTCACACCCCTTGAAGCCCTACTGATTTCATCTTCAGTGCAGAGTCTTTCTGTACTGTCATGGAGGCTTGTGGTGGACCTCTTCTCTAGATCTGGAAAGGCCAAAAGCTCAGAGAGACTCTCACAAACAGCAGGAGTGATGTTCAGTTCCTTAGACTGTTTGTGGGATGCCTTGAAGAGTTTTGGAAAGTCTTTAACTTTGTCAACCATCCCATGAACATAGGTTATGAAATTTAGTTTACTCCCTGATGTGATTTCAGCGGAAGATGGGCTCTTTATTGAGTCGAGGACGGTCACAAATACTTCTTTTGTCACCGGAGCCAACTGGACTTCAGGCGCGTCTTTAGTCATCTCCATCCTTTTGTCCTGGTTGTCTTTATGCAGCATTCTGTGACCAGACAAAGACAAATTACATTCATAATAAAAGGACAGTTTAAGGAAGCTGCTTCAAAATTATTTAACAGGTTAAGAGGCTACTACCAGATTCTTGACATGACATACAATGACATACAATTTATGTAATGTCTGACCGATCATGATAGCTGGAGGAGAGGATGTTGGTCCTTCCTTCTAGTTCCGCCATAGTCTGTAGAATGTTTTTCCTAACCCGCTCTTCAGTCCATGAGGAGACCATCTTTGCAAGCTCATCAGTAGACATCTGTCATGGGATATGAAGATGTTTTACCAGATAAGGCATTAATTTTTACAAACCAATAGAGAAAATAAGGAATTGATGAATCAATGAGGAGATCTAGCAATCTTATTCCTAAGAAATGACTACATATTTGCACTCACATTGCTGCGTATTCCACAACATAGTGCCTGGAATTGCCTGTCAGTGAGATAAGTGCACTTAATGCAAATCTTTCAGCAAAACAAGTTAAGGTAATGTATGTATGCAATGCGTGTAGAATAAAAAATATATCTTTCTAATAGCATACATCATCGGTAGTCTCATAATGTCAATCATGAGGTCATTCCTGTCTATCTCTGATGAGGTGTCTAGCAAACATGGTACTTCAGCTCCATGCATGAAATGGACAGAGTTCTCCATGTTCACCACTACGTGTTGGACAGCAATGTCTGCAAAGTGAGGTAGAACAGAAAGTCAATCAGTGCGTGCCAACAACACAGTCCAAAAGTATGGCATTTGCTGTCGGAGCAATGATTAACACGTTATTGTAGAACTGATAATAGCACAGACTGACAGACCAGATAAACAAAATCACTTCATCAGTTTAATGACTAATGAGAGTTTCTGTCTGGTGTCAAAGTTTTCAAGTAACTTGAAGCCAGAATCAAAATTTGTTTGAAAGGCTTACAGCACTGTAATCGAAACCTTTAATTCCACATGAAACACTGGAAAAGGGTTCTTAAAGCCAAATGGCTTTTGGTCATAAGAAAGAGATTTTGCAATGGAGAACTCTACCTTGAAAACTGTAAAGAAAATAATAATTTAAATAACCAATGCCAGACTTACATCAATTTTGGGGATCAGTAGCCTCTTGTATGTACACCTCACAGCCTGTCTTCCGCTGAAGTTTGGAAGATATACCTTTCCTCTGCTACTGAACTAGAGTTCAGTTGCTAAACTGTACATTACAGACATCTTAATGACTTATAATGACAATAATGTGGTAGACCTAAATAAAATTAATCTATTTTCAACTTGAGTTATGAACACAACTAACAGGATGCCATTTCTATAATATCATTGGTTATTCGTTTCGTCTCCTAAGGTGGTCTGTGTCAAAATATCTTACCGAGGGTGTAGGTATGGTGTTCTTGAGGTGAACTTGGCGCACCGCCTAGTTCATTTTTTGATATTGTGCGTTTTATGCCTCAGCAGGTTCCACGTCATAGACCTGTATCTACGCTACAGGTAGCTTATTTCATTGTTGCGTCAATAGTAGGCCCAAGTCTCTGTCTTGAGGCGAGCAGCAGTCATCGCAAACTAAGAAAGATTCTTCAGCTATACTAAAACGTCACTGTAGATAAGCCTAAAATGACTTGAATAGACTTTTTACGGGTCATGTGCAATAAAAATACAAGCCAGCAAGTGGCGCTGCTTACCTTTTACCCTTAGCGGTCTGGTTATCATGACACAGTGCAGATGTGATCCAACATCTGTGGGCAAAATATATTCTAACTGTAGTGAGCAGGCTAGATAAGATAACCCAAAAGAGCCACGCACTTGCCAGTATGCAAAGACTCCAAACAATGAGATGGCTAAAATGGTTTGCAGTATACACACCGTGGTGAAAGAATAGCCCCCTTATAGATCAATAGCCACACAAGTGGACATCTGTTAAGTTCCACAAACACACAACCTCAACCTAATCTAGGCCACTCAGCCCGTCAAGTTTGATAATCAATAAATAGATCTAAGGGTTTGAAATAGCAAAATACCTTTGCTTCTATACCTTACAATAACCAATGACATTACTTTGTCTCCATGATGTGTCGAAGTAAAAAGTAACGACATTGTAGGCCTACGTATTGCGCGGTTAGAAATATTGCATTGGTCAGAGGCTGACTTTGTTAGTTTTAATGTTTGTTTAAAGTTCGCAAATGGTTTCCTGCAGCAGTCGATTAACAAGGTTTCTGCTGGTTTCAACAACTTAAACTTAATACTTTTTAACACCTTCTAATAAGCATTATGATTGAAATTCGGCAAAATTCTGTAAGATTTGAAATTAAATTCATATACTGTACTGTATTGGCGCTATCGCCTACAACTACAAACTTCACATGAAATAAATGTCCCTTCCCCTCAGACACTTAAAGCAAATGGCAATGGTCCACAAGAAATTCACAATCCAGACCTATTTACCCTTACTAAATGCATTTCAGACCCTCTGAACACTAGGGTGCTTCACTTATTTTAAACTTTAAACATAAGACTGCATGGGAACCCTGATAAACCCATAAGTTGCCAGTGCACCTCATGTCTGGCATTAACCACATACGCTAGTTTGGACCGAATCTTTGTTGCATCTCAGCAATCTCTCCATCACCACCCAGGGAACCAGATGAAGACCTTGTTGAATTTGCTCTTAGAGACCCGTCTGCATACTCCCACTGAAACCAATCTACATCCAGGCCAAACGATTTCTCCATTGACAGATTTTTCTTCAGGGCATTTTTGTACAAACTCCTACAATGTAGGTCTTTTCACTATGAATCAAGCACTCTTTTGGGGTAAATTGCATTTAAAACTTTCATTGACATGAAAGGATTCCAACCAACTAAATTCTGTGGTTAAACCACTTCCAAACAGTGTCCAGAATAATTGACAACACCCACCACCACAAAACCATATTAGTTGTAGTCAAGTTTTTCATAAAGTTTGCACAACATATAATTTCTTACCCCTGCAACTGCAACGGTGACCTTGAGTTAAAGCACAGATTTGTCTGGAAACTGTCTAAAACACAACATACTCAAATCTTCGTAGACATGATGCCTTTATTTCTTTCCCAAAATGCGGCACATTTATGTTTGCAGCTAAACCAGTCTCTTGACGATGCCTTTTAAAACTTCTGGAACTGTTTCTTGGCACCAGCTGCCTTGGTGACTTTAAGGACGTTGAACCTCACGGTTTTGCTGAGGGGTCTGCACTCTCCAACTGTGACGATGTCGCCCACAGTCACATCCCTGGAAAGCAACAAGATGTCTCACTCAGGATGCCTTACTCAACTTACACTTGGTTTAGTTTCAAGCTAACTGCATCAGTGATGCCATAAGGCGTTGTCGTCAAAGCCACAGACTTGGAAGACCATCGTGAGAAAAGACATCATTTGCAGTATATGCCATATCTTTAAACCACTGCGCAAAACAACCTTGCATATGTACAAATTGTAGAATGTAGCTAAGAAAATCAGAGTGTTTCATGCCCTCAGCTGGGGGACAGTAAGAAACAGTTGAGGTGTCATTTTGACTCACCTAAAGCAAGGGGAAAGATGGACAGACATGTTCTTGTGCCTCTTCTCAAACCTGTTGTACTTGCGGATGTAGTGCAGGTAATCCCGTCTGATGACAATGGTCCTCTGCATCTTCATCTTGGTCACAACACCTGTACAAGACAGGACAGGAAAGGTTGGCATCAAATCAAACAAAAAAAATGAATGTGCCACCTCACTAACAACTGGCTGCATCAGTGTTGCCATAAGGCAATTTCGTCAAAGTGTCAAGACTTGGAAGACCATCGTGAGAAAACACATCACTTGCTGACTTGCACAAACATATCCAGACCAGACTTCCAGAAGAACAGAAAATGTCATAAGTGTAGAGGCAATTAAAGCAGACGTAAAACTTTGTTGCTTCAAGGTGGCACAGAAATCGGGTCTGACATTTCTTACAAACCATCAAAACATAACTGGACCTTACCTGAGAGAATACGACCACGGATGGAGACATTTCCTGTGAAGGGGCATTTCTTGTCAATGTAAGTGCCTTCAATAGCCTGCAAATAACATTTCAGATTTAATTCCCATCCTCAAGACATTTCTTCCCATTTAAACAGATGGGGCTGCATCAGCATAGCCTTTCGGCATTGTCGTCAAAGCCCTTGGGGCTTGGAAGACCATCGTGAGATAAATAATCATATGCAGCTAAAAGCTACCACTAGTTTGTCAGTAGTGTTTTGGCCTCACAACTTAATACCTCTTGAATATTCCTCTGACCCACAGCATCCAACTCACCTCTCTGGGGGTCTTGAAGCCCAAGCCAACATTTCTGTGATAGCGTGGGAGTTTCTCCTTGCCACCTTCTTTTCCATCTGCAACCAGAACACGCTTCTTGTTCTGGAAGATGGTGGGCTGCTTCTGATAAGCCCTCTCGTTCTGAAAAGGATCAAAATGTTTGACATGTGGGTTCAAAACTGCAACTGGCAAGAATTCAATTACATTGTCAGGTATGTTTCCTTAAGAAATCAGCAGAAATGACTTTCCCCAATTTACAAATGATATCATGCCAAGTCAGACAAACTCCTGTTACTTATCCAGCTCCAGAGCTAACGTTAGCACAAGCCAAAGTGGTAACACCACTGAGGATCCTACGCTTCCTGCTAAGGTTAGCAGGGTGGCTAGCTAACCTCTAATGCTTGATTTGATTTAGCCGATTGGCCTCAAACTAATACAAGATACTAACGTTAGTAACGGAGAGATTAAGTCAATGCGTTTCGACTATGAAACTCTACGCACACTCACAAAAACGTTCTGGTGCGGCTACGGCACGGATGAGCTGGAGGTAAAGCTCGCAGAACGCTAATCGTTTCCCCACAACTTCAATTCAGAAGGCCCTAACGACAAACTCCACATTGTACAAGAGCGTGTTCGAACCACTGACAATCATTCGCTTCCCTGACGGCTTGTTCAGCCGAAACAAGCATTAATGGCTACCCAGCATGGTTATTTATCACATGCGCATAAACAGACACCAAAAGTACAGAAAATAAATGTCCTTAAAAACATTTTTCTAAAGCCACGCGTTTGCGCTGGCCATACCTGCGCGTCCGCCATCTTCGCCAGTCGAGTCGTAAAGAGAACTACACATGCGCGCGGAGGCCCAAAGGCAACACAGGCCGGATCTGACGCAGTTGGAGCGCTTTTTAGCTGTGGTCTAGTGCTGTTTTGCAGTTTTGTGTGAGCTTCGACAACAGAGAGCTGACATGCTTTTGACGAGACTGTAAACGTGTTATTCAACAGATTCATTAGTTATCGTAAAACAATTCTTAATTTTGTTGAATAACACATACAAAAACTCGGGACATTGTCACTTTTTCCCAACATAAACTTCCTTTCCTCTGTCAGATGACGACAGGCGGAAGACCAGAACAATATTTTCATCAGAACATGGCTGAGCTGCCCGGAGTAGGCGATGCGGGTAAGATGCATCTACATCAACATTTATCAGTAAATTGAGATATATCGGGCTTAGCTGAGTAAAGTTGTGTGAAAGTCTGTTAGAGATGATACAGTATATCTCTAGATTTGATCAACTGGCCGACATAGATCCAACGCTAAAGCAAGCTAACGCTAACGTATAAACGATGACATCAGGCTGTTTAAATTTGCGAGGCTAGTTTGCTAGTCCCTGCCCGACAACAACGCCGGGGAGTGTTGGCATGATCATTCACATGTTATTCCAATGCTGTAAGTGTATGTTTGAAGCTATTTTTGTTCTCGTTGCAAAAGGTATTTAATATAACCTCGAAGTAGCTAACAACTGCCATTGTCACTGAACTATCTGAAGAAAACCTGGCGATACATTATTACATTTTGGCGTGGGAATAAAAACATTTGAAGCGGTCAGACGTTTTCATTGCAGTGAAAGCAGTGACTTTGTCGGTGTTTGTGACATCTGTGGTCGCTGTCGAGATACTCGGTTAGTTAGACTTCTTGTTTGAAAGTCATGTTTACCATTGTAACTTAATTCTGTGTGATAACTGAAATTACACATCCACACGACAAATGGTGTCAAAACAACATTTAGCATAGGCAGCACTGATAATGAGCATGGACCAAATTCCAGTATTTATTGTAGTTGCTGCCGTCTAGTATCAGGCTTCCTAAAGGTGTGGTTGTTCATTTACGAAATGGAACCTAGAGAGGTAGGCTGCGCATTGCAAAACTCGCACGGGCTTTAGTTTCTGTTCAAATGCACTTGCTAAAAAGCGGCCAGTATCTTCTCCTGTGAACGGTTTTGTAGAGTATAGACCTACCAAAGGTACCCAACGCTTGAGAAGTGTTGGCCTACTCAAAACAACGTTAACGGTTGAATGTTACAGTAAAAATGCTTTTGACTCTCAGCTTTTTGCTGACCATATACCAGATGTATAAACATCTGAGCTAATTAAAGTATAACCAGACAACTTCAAGTGCTGTAATTGTTCAGTTCTTTTTGAGAGAGATAGTTAAATAAGTGATTGTGCGGAACCAGGTTTGGCTTGATATGTTTTCATATTTTGATATGTTTACATATTTTAATATGTAAATCCACTGTCCCAGCATCAAGATCCCCTGATAATGTTCTGGAGGTGGGAGCTGACTTGTTGAAAGAGTGAGTATCCTTCTTCCAGAGTATCTGAAGTTATTTGCTCCTGCATCACATCTGAATCTGTGCTTTTCATGGTAAAGGTGATATGTTAATGAAATGTAGGTAATACCCTGATGTTCCTTCCTCCCGTCTCTTCTTCCGTCTCCCACTTCACATCAAAATGTATCCATTCCTGTTTATACTCAGTTTCATATATGAGCGGGTGCGTCGACATGGTGACCCAGAAGCAAGGGTGACGCGAAGCCAGCTGGGGGGGACGGAGCTGTCCGACCCCAGTCACAAGCGCCTTGCGCAATGCCTCCAGCAGATCGGAGATGAGCTGGACAACAATACACAGCTGCAGAGGTACACCTGTGCTGTCTCATTGTTACCAGATGGGGGCAGTGTCACCCCAGAGCCTCTCCAAGATCTGTGTGAAGAGCCTTGTCAGACTCCTCACAACAAACCCATCATGGGACTGGATGTCATGACTGTTTCTTATGTCTCTCTCTCTCTCTCTCTCTCTCTCTCTCTCTCTCTCTCTCTCCTCTCATGGCCCTTGCACCACTACAAATCAGCATGATCAATGACTCGGCTCTTCAGCCCACCAAGGAGGTGTTTGTGAAGGTGGCCTATGAAATCTTTTCCGATGGGAAGTTCAACTGGGGCAGGGTGGTGGCACTCTTCTACTTTGCCTGCCGGCTCGTCATCAAGGTGAGAGCCAGAGTTTATGTTTCACACTGGGTAATTTGCTCATCTGCATTAATATACCTTAGCTCCCTCTGTGATTGACAGAGTGTTTGAGTAAATGATGATCACTGTCCCTTTGTATTTTTGCTTTATTTGATCCCTCATTCATCCCTATCTTTGCCCTTCATCAGGCTTTATTGACCAAGGTGCCAGACATTATCCGCACCATCATAACCTGGACCATAGACTACCTTCAAGATCACGTTATCAACTGGATCCGTGAGCAAGGTGGATGGGTAAGTTTTTTTTCTCTTTCATGTCAGTTTAAATTTACAAATGTATGTTGGGTCTTTTCAGTTAGAAAAAAAATGCCAGTACAGTAAGATTATAGAGGTACCATTCTTTTGGGAATGGCAGGTTTTACAAGTTGCAGTGTCCAATTTATTTTTGTGTGTTAGTTGTATACCACATAAAACCACACATCACTACAATATTATGATATATTGAGGTCAGAATTATCAGATAAAACCCAATTATACCTAATTTGTTATTACCAGTCAGGCCACCCATACTCAGGGCACTCTCAGCTTTACACACAGCATGCATGATGCTCAATTCCAGTTGCATTTCCTTAGTTGTTAAATAAACAATTGACTTTGAAGGAGCTATGAGTAAGACTTTTTACCTAGAAATTACCTAGAAACAGCAACATGTTGTATTGAGGTTCCCAAAGATGCTTAAGCACCACCATGTTGTCCAGATGTCCACTGCAGTTAACATGCAAATCAACTAACTTCTGATTATCTTTCATGTAAGCTCTACCATGTGTGGGTGCTGAATTAAGTACAGTGTGAGTGAATGCAAAGCTGCATTCCAAGACGAGACGAAAATCGAAAGATTTCCACGAGACCTTACACATTGCAGCTTTAATGTGGGCAAAGACCTACATTGCTTTCACTTCCTGTAAACTGAAATGAAGTTGTAATAAACAAGCTCTTCCAGTGTAGTGTGAGCTCTACTAATTGGGAAATGGAGCAGAACCATGCCCACGCAGTCTTAAGGTCATCATGTCATGATGTATTAAATTAATGTGCATCTAGCAGTAAGGATTGCTGTTCAGGTGACAATGTAAATGAAGTGAAGTGAAATCTCATATATTGAAATACGTGTCTTACATACTATAGCTGAGGGCAAGGCTTAGCGTACCAGACACATTGAAAAATGTTTTAACCCCAGCATCTCAATGGCCATAAACTTTGTGTTAATATTGAAAACCACTGCTCACACCTAACAAATTGCATTGATCGGGAATTCAAAATGGTACCTCTTACTTTGCCTTGCATTTGCAAACTGATAATTATACGTTATTCTGACTGCAGTCTGTTGTTATTTGAAGACCTTGCTACCACTGGCAGTTTTGCTTTAAAACTGATATGAAAATGGGTTTTGAAACTGAAGCACATTGAGGGTGGCCTGGATAGCATCTTACTGTGGTAAAAATGAACAGACATTAGTTGGGCAGGGCTAGGTTGAAAGAGCATCTGAAGGAAGTTAAAACAAAACAGTACAGCATAGCATAGCAGATCACCCTGTTAAAAATGGCAGATGCTAGTAAAAGCATGATGTCTGAAGGAGTTAAACTGCTTTGTGTTGTTTCTGTCAATATTTAGTACCACTTCTAGCTACAGCAAGCTGGTGTTATGTCACCATCACATGCATATGGAGCTATGACTATAATTCATGGCATCTTACATGACTAACCCCATATTACTTTTTGTCTTTCAGGAGGGCATTCGATCCCATTTTGGCACGCCAACGTGGCAGACCATCGGGGTCTTTCTGGCTGGAGTTCTCACCACTGTCCTGGTCATCCGCAAAATGTGAAGGTGTAGGGGAAAGGAGAACGAGAGAGAAGTGGAGAGAGAGAGATAGAGAAAAAGAGTGAAAGACAGGAAAGAAAGGGTGGAGGGGGGGTGGGAAGGAGCGTTGAATGACAAAGACTGGCCCGGAGAAATCTCAGCAGAGATGCCTGAGCATTAGTTAGAAGAACGCAATCTAAGATGACTGACATGAGTGAGGGGGGTGTAGAAGGTTCTGGGTGAGGTGAACGAAGCAACGATAGTACTTTCACTTTCTGCCTCAGGGCTGCTTGCTGTACACAACTGTGAGGAGACAGAGAGAAAACTAAAAATGGGGCTGAGAGGGAGGTGAGCGAGAGACCAAGGAGGGAGGGTGGGATGGTGGGCGGACAGGGTCAGTAGCAACAAATGAAAAATGCTTATTTATTTATTTCCACTCAAAGCAAACAAACGGTCACTGCATTTAAACTTGAGACTTCTTGGAACAAAGTGATCAGACCATTCGTGCAACCTGCTTAATGTGAATGGCAGGACAATTGCCGTGGATTGCTACCAATCAGTCTATGCGTTTCTCACCTTTTGCACTCTTAAATCTCTCTCTCTCTCTCTCCTCACCTATCTCCCTCTTACCACCCACCCCCCGTCTTTCATACTCAGCTGACATCATGAAGGTCTTGCTGAGCTCCCTCTGAGCTCAAAGGACTTGTTAGAGTGCACTTTATAGGGCTGTGTTTTGAAGTGTAGAGGTACAGGTGAAGCAGGTTAGTGTTTACATGTGTGTGCGTGCTTGTGTGTGTGTGTGTGTGCGTGCGAGCGTGCATGGTCACACACACACACAGACGTACACGTGACTGAGTGAGAGGAGCAGACTGACCTGTGGCAAATTACCTCTTGACAGTATAGTGTTAAGTGTACTGTATTTTTTAAAATCCTGGCTATTTATACTCGATCCACAGTCTCATCTTCAGCTTGTTGCACGTCTCCTTCCACACCCTCCGTTTGCTGTTGGAAATCTAGTCTTTTTTAAAATTCCTTTTCAGTTGTCAGTGCCTTGGTTTTTGTGTTTTTTTTTTTCTTTTTTTACAACTATGAAATCACTTTGATACAACTCCTTTTTCATCTTTTTCTACACTTTCGTAAAATTTATACAGATGTAGAGAAACCATTTTTCATTGTCCCCCGTCTTTTTGCAGTGGCCCATTGTTTGTTTTGTATAAGATTTAAAAAATAATAAACATGTTTTTACCAACTTTAACATGGAGTTGACTGTGATTGTGGTGGGGGTTGTGGATAGGGATAAAAAAAAAAAAAAAGACAGTCAGCATTGGACTGTAATGTCCAGTGATGGCTCAGGTGAGAAAAAAACAAGCGATTGCCAAATAATTGTCCTTAGAGAGAACTGTGTCTGTCAACTGTAGACTCTCACTGCAATTGTTTGACCACAGAGGCAAAACTAATTGGGCATGTGGTAGAGGTAAGAGATAAAACAAGGTGTAAAGGTGTTTTTTCCTCATGTCATTTTTAATATAGAATTCACACATGCATTTATCAGACAATTGGATGGCCATGATATTTTCTCATGGTTCACAGATGAAATAAAAACCCAGAAACGAACAGCACCAGCACAATGAATTATGATAAATGCCAAAAAAAGACATCAAATATGCATCTGAATAGTTGTTTCTTGCAGCGCCACATCATTCTGAAGGCAAATTGGAGTGTGAGTGTAAATGTAAAGATAAATCTCAGTATCACAGTTAATTTCCACCATGCACTATGACAACCAATACCACCTAGCCACAGATGTGTAATAAGCTATAATTCATATCAGACTGCATGAATAATGAGGTAATACAAGTTTTCTATTTTAACGCTAAAGTGGTTTTACCCTTTAAAATACGTTGCATACATGCATTTATGAGAGGGCAGTATGTCCATAGCGCTAAGGCGGCCCAGATTGTTGGTGGATACAGTCCAATCATTACATTTGAAAGTGCAAGACAATGTCAGAAGTATGAAAAAACATGCAATTCAATACAACATGAACTTACTAATTTAAGATCTTTTCTCTTACATTTAAGATATTGTAGACCATCACAAAGACCAAGTCTGTTGTTAAAATTCATATGACCAATGCTGGAACAAAGTCCAGCACCAAATGATTGTGCTTAACTGTCCAAATGATTGATGATGACGATGATTTTCCCAAAAGACAAGCAATCTGAGAGCTTACAGGCAACGAATGATTTACACTACGAATAAAATCTAGATAATCTCATAAACAGCAAAAGGATGGAAAAGAAGGTTGTGGGTCCGTGGATTTGGGATACACAATTGAAAGAAATCAGTTCTTTGTCTCCAGGCGACCATCTTTGATCCTCCACATCCAGGACTGCCTGCAGGATGGTGTGTGGCCAATGGCAGAGAAGTGGTTACAGTCAGGTGCGTGGACACACTGCAGCCGCAGGCCATCGTGTACTTCCTCATCGTGCGACACAGGGCGGCCATCCACACTCCTCAGGCTAAACACTGGCTCTGAGATCTACCAAAACAAAACACACACTCAAAAAAATGAGAAACTACATAAACATACAGGTACTGTATTCTGCATACACGTAGATAAAAAGTACAGATATACATTAAGACATGAAGACACACTATACCTGCTCACTGATTCCTCGGGCGATGTGACCAACACTGACTTTGGGTTTTTCACGGATGCGGATGGGGTTTTGACCATGGAAGTCCTGAATAGAGATGTCCACTCCTGCCAAACCAAATAAAGCTTGTTAAATATCACGCTGGTGGCAATAGGTCTGGTGTGTGCAATTTGTGTACAAATTGGATTGATCAACCTGCAAATAACTCACCTCCATAGCAAAATGGAGGCCGCAGGGTGGAGGTGCCCAGGAATTCCATGCTGAAGCTTTGGCTCTCAGATTGACTGTTTCCAGAAAATACACCTGAGCTGAGGTCTTCGCCTGGGCTGAGAGACCAGCGCCCTGAGTCCTGGTGTGCAAGAACAAAAGACATATTTAGAACAGTCCTCAACAGTTCTAAAGATAGAATGAATTAATCTGACAGGAGGGAATGGGCCGGGCCAGGCTCTGAGTTGGGGTGGTTGGTGGAGAAACAAACCTTTTTGTCCCATAAGTCCAGATGTGAGGGACCCTCACTGCTCAGACAAGACAGCAGCTGCTCCTGAAGCTCTGCCGAATGAGGCTGAGAGAGACTACTGAGGAAGAAGTCTGTTCTCACACACACATACACACACACACACACAGGTATCAACGACGTTAATGAAGATGCTTCCACAGAATGATTAACATGCAACAGGTACACAGAAACACACACACAGACACACACACACACACACTCACACTCACAATCTGAGATCTGGTTCTGTGACACCTCTCTCACCTCTCTCCAGCTTGCGCAGCTCCTGTTCGGAAGCAGTAGTGGCGGTTGGCAAGTTACTGTTGACCATGTGCAGAGGAGCTGGAGATGAAGGCACCTCCTCTCCTCCCTCTTCTCCTCCTGTCTCCTCCTCCTCCTCCTGCTCCCCGTGTTGCCTGCACGTCTTCCTCCTGGAGTGGGCTCTCTTCCGGCCAGGTGTCCAAGACAGATGAGCCGAGGATGGGGTGGAAGAGGATGGCGGCGTGGGGTGGGGTGTGGCCGTGGGTGTGGGGGCATTGGATGGTGCGGGGCTGTGCCTGTCTAACTTCTTCAGTGGTTTCACATAAGGTCCTCTGACAGAACTGGTGAGTCCACCCACTACACATACAACAGACACACGAGTCAGTTTTGAATTTCAAAGTCAAGTTTCACCTGTTTACGTTACGCATACTACGGCAATAACATATTACTGCCTTTTGTGTATTAAGGCCAAGTAAGCACGGCACAAAACGGTCTATCTCTCCAACCATTTCAAGTCACTCTCTAACATGTTGAGATGAAGTTCCTCTGTCCAACAAGTAGCTACTAGCCACATTTCTTTCTTGATCTTGATATGGATGATTTTGATCACCTAATCCATCTCTGTTGACTTGTCCATTGGCAGGCACTTCCTGCTTACCTGATTGGAGGGCTTGCATTGCCTGTGCCCTCAGGTCTGGAGCAGATGCTCTCCTGATTGGCTCCTTCTGAAGTCCTGCCTTCAAGACCTCAGTGACTAGGGGGCTGCAGTCTGGCGGAATCTCCCTCAAGGGTGGCGGCTCATTGGCTATCTGTAACCACGGCAAAGAGCTGTCACAAACAACTCATGTCTCATCTTGTTATACTCATCCTGCATTCATGGCAGATACACTTCCAATGCGATATTGGCAAAATGCCTAGCTTAATGTCATGTACCGGGTCCCCAGTATGTGGTGACTGGGAAATCCCTTCATAACTTGGGGATCAAGTTCACAGAAATCCCCCCCAGACTCAAACCTGCTGCCATTTCTCTTCAGTGACTCCCTCCCCATAAATGCTGGGTTGTCTATATGCGACAGGTATGTCTGACAGTGATGAGTCAGTTTTGGGCCAATCACCAACTCACCGTGAGGTAGAGGGGACGGGAGTAGAGGCGGGTCCAGGGGTGGCTGCCAGTGAGCAGGTGAAGGAGCATGCAGCTGCTGCTCCACACGTCGGCCTTGATGCCGCAGTGCTCCGCTTTCACCACCTCAGGGGCCATATGTGTCTCTGTGCCTTTCATTTCTGCATGCACACACACACACACACACACACACACACAAAACAAAAAGATAATGTTATTTAAATCACATGGGTGGAATAGTATTAGAAATATCACATAAATAACACTAAATGGAGTACTTTGTAATGGTGTGTGTTTCACACTACCTGTGTTTACTCTGACACATTTGCCATCTGTGGTAAGTTTCTCTGAGTGTCCAAAGTCACACAAAAAGATGCTCTTTCCATCTTCTGACAGAAGGATGTTATCAGCTAAACAAACACACACACACGCATGCACAAACAAACAAAAACAAAAGCAAAACACGTGATATTCAGGATCATACCACAAGTTTACTGTTTATTTGATATGTCATGCCCCACACCCAACAGCAGGGAGTGCTGCAAACATACTCTCAGTTCCTACTTTTCCTCCACCCACTTCCTCAGCCTTTGTTCCTGTTTTGTGCTCAAGTCAAATTCTTCTTTTCTGCCTCTCAAAATGTCTGCCTCACTTTCTCGCTCTCTATCGGATTTTTGTCTCAATCATGTTGTCTCTCTGAACTCCGAACATAGCGACCCACTTTGTTCCACTCTGTCTCTCTCCATCTCTCTCTCTCTCTCTCCATCTCTCTCTTTCTCACTCTATTTCTCTCTCTCTCTCTCTCCCTCTTCCACCCCTCCCCCCTCCTCTTTCGTGAGTCACGCGGTGGGAATTTCCCAGCCAGCCGGCTGCTTGAGGCCACAGGTGCCGCAGCCTGAGAGTGTGTGTGTGTGTGTGTGTGTGTGTATGCGCGCGTGCGCGTGTGTGTGACATTTTGTGTTTGGCTACAAATACACAGAAAACACACACAAGCCTCAGAAGCCACACAACTACACACTGGCTCTCCAAAAACTCCACTTTTGCTATCAGAGCAAAAAGCCCACCCACTTGGCCACAGGAGTGACACACTCTAGGCGAGAAACGACAGTCTAACTCTGAATGTTGGCTGATTCAAACATTGCACAGGCTGACATCACCAGCCCTTAGCATTCAGTAACTGGCCCGTTAGGGCAAGTGAGACATTACATCAAGTGTGACCTTGTTAAGCGTGCTGGGACGTGTGTTAATTCTGTAGTCTGTAACCTGAATGAATGAGCACACCTACTGATTTGCAGCTTAGTGGCTAGCAGCGGATCACTCTGACTTGTTTTCCTGCCTACAAACATCTTTCATCTGAGGCCTGTACTCATTACCATTCTAAAAAATTCAATGGTACAATTATCATATACACGCCATCATTATATCTCTGGTTATGCCACTAAAGCTAGGGACAAGGAAGTACGCAGGAAATATTTAAGACATACTTGTTCAGTCAAGGTCAGAAACTTGAGGATGGTTTACCTTTCACATCCAGATGGAGGATTTGCCTTTGGTGAAGGTATCCTAGTGCCTCCAATGCCTGGCTGAAAAAAAACAGGGCCAGGTCTTGAGGCAGCCGGCCCCGCTGCTCCAGGAGCTGCCCTAAAGAGCCTAAGGGTCAAGGGTCAAGGGTTAGATAAGTGCAGTGGAGATGCATGCTCGTTCATGTGATTGAATGTCCACTGTTCTAGCCTACTTAGAGACAAGTGTTTGATTATGATTCCTGGGTTGTTTGGGTTAGTCTTCAGATTACAGGGGGCAGGGAGTGTACATGTAACGAATAAGGTGTGTATGTGTGTGTTTATGTGTATTGCAATGGTGCGATAGTTTGTGTGTTTGTGAGTGTATGATAATGTGAATGTCTGAGTGGACTGTAAATGTTTAAGTGACACTAGGTGTTTAAGGTGTGACATTGTGATATGTGTGTAATGTGTGTGTGTGTGTGTGTGTGGCACATATGGGTATATGTGACATTATGTGCTCACCAGACTTGAGGTCCATGAAGAGGATCATGTTTGGTCCCTCGCGGACCGCACCAAAGAGGTCCACTACACAGGACAGAGGAAGCAGGCAGCTCCACGCACCTACCTCCATACTCTTGAAGCGACTCAAGGGCACCTGAGGACACAGACCAGAAGCCGTTAAAAACACACCCAGACAGACACACACACACACACACACACACACACACACACACACACACACATTTGTACACACGTTGTTTGAAGGCTTGAACTGTGACCACTTTGAGTCATCTCAGAACAAGGACGAAACCACATAAATACAGAAGGAAACTTCCTTGTAAATGACACGCTTGAGTGAGCACACACACAAACACCCAAACACACACACACACACACCCCCAGAGAAACCCACACTCATATAAAAAGTACACACCCAAGGCGAGAACCGTCCTTCCACACACAAGCACCAACCTTTTTGGCAGCGCACACAAAACCTGTGCTGTTGTCTCGGATGCGGCACACATCACCATAGGAACCGCTTTTGATAAGGCTGCTGGTGTACTCGTGGCCTTCCCGGTACTCATAGTCCACTGGCTGCAGCTTCTGTGGGCACATCATATAGCACACATAACAGGACAGGAGGTCAACAGGCAATACACCACACAGGGCTGCACAAATCACAGTCACTGACACAGGTGCCACAGCTGTTTGTGCGTGGCTATGTAGACCAATGAGAAAGTAAAAAAGAGAAGCCACTGGCAAAATTATGCTACTTAAAAAACACAATTAGAGATCACAGAATCCTGTTTGTATTTTAGAGGCTAGCGCTCCAGTATGATATAGTATATATACTCTTTTGATTCCGTGAGGGAAATTTGGTCTCTGTATCTATCTATCCCGATTGTTATAGTTATAGGTGAAACACATACAGCACACAGTGAGGATGCAGTGAGGTGAAGCACTAAAACACTAACCCGAAGCACTAATAGTACAATAACATGTCTAGCTGGTGAAGGATTTCAGTCTGCGACACTGTCAAGGGGCTTTGGGTGAAGTGTTTATTCAAAGTGACGATTAACGATGATGAGACGAGAGAGAGGCTTCTCTTGATCATTCTCACTGGCCTCACTTGATCATGTGAGTCGAGGGGGACGGAGGGGACGGGGGGAGGGAAATTCTTAGTATAGAGGAACAGGTCTACATTAGTAAACAGGAAAGACTTGAATCGCAGAAAACAAGAAGAGTGGCACCACATCAAAGGGAAGTGCTCACACGGCCATATGCGTGTGAGTGTTTATCAGCCCTATGGCAGCAGCGAGGTTTTATTTTTATGCATTACACATGAGCATAGACAAAAGGTGAATAAAATACTTCAAATAAATATGTATGTGTTCATAAATATGTGTACATATATACATACCAGCTATATATGTGTGTGTGTGTGTGTGTGTGTATGTGTGTGTGTGTGTTGTGTTACTCTGTGTAATGTGTGTGTATGTGTATGTAATGTGTATGTACACGAATCGCACCTCATGAAGAACTAATCCCTCATTTAAATCTTCTTTGTCCTCGTTCTCCTTGAAGTCTCTGCAAATAACCTCAACAAGGGGAGTGATGATCTCCACTCCATCTCTCTTGTCTTCATAGGTCACTGAGTCCCTAAACGCTTGTACCATCAAGTCCCCGGTTAAGCCAGGAGCCCCTGCATTCAGGCTGGGCTGCCTGAAGGGGAGGCAGTGGTGACTGGAGGATGGGGATCCCCAGTCTCCAGTCTCCTGACCCCAGAAACTCCCACTGCTGCTGCTACTGCTGCTGGTGCAATCCTGCTGGATGGTCAAACCACACAGAGGTCAAGGGTCAGGCAAAACCGAGGCGGGAATTGTGGTGCATGTGGCTTACGATGTACTCTCAGATAAAGGATGTATGAGTATTTACAAGGTGTCTTTTTTTTCACCTTACCAAAGAATTTGTAATTGAAGGTTGAACTGGATTACAAATACAAATGTAGATGTACATGTAGGAGTGTGTGTGTGAGTGACCTCACCTCTGACAATGCACCATGTGAGGGATGCAACTGTGCAGGCACTTCTCCGGTCTCCTGTTCGGGCACACCAGTGTGCGCTCTCTCCCTCCGCACACCTCCCTCCGCCTCCTGCTGCTCTTTCCTGCTCCTCCGCCTGCTCCTCGGCCGATGCTTCCGTTTCCGCCTCCTCTTACCGACCTGCTGCAGAGTTTCCACAGGAGGTACGGCCACTACAGGGGCCTCAGCAAGGGGGGCTACTCTGTGTCTGCAAGGCAAGACAGAGAAACTCAGTGAGACATTGAGAGAGACAAGGGGATTCGGATTCTGGCTGAATAGCTGACACTTAAAAATGAGAATGGCTAACTAATAAAAATGTGAAAAATAGGTATTAGCCTGGCTTTTCTGGATCAACCGGAATCAGACTAATTAAAAAAAAAAAAGAGTGATTGGTATTTTTGCACACCTCTGGGTTGGGATAAAGACAAAAGTCTGATTGTGATTGGAGCAAAAAACCACTACAGAAGGGATTCAAATGAGAATAGAGCCTTGTGGCTTAGCGCAATGCTATTCCCAGTTATAAGCTCCTTCTCAAGGATGTAGTCCTACTTGTGCTGCTTGTCATTGTGACACTGGCACGTGAATGGATTTTCATTGGATGAGGTAATGTGGTGGCACACAAACAGGTGTGGCCACTTGGTAGGCTAACCTGTTCATGTATGGCATGCATGTCAATGCCATACATGATGTTCTGCTTGTCAGAGAGGAGAATGTGGCCTTATTACGTTTATATGTTATTTAGCATATAGGACACTTTAAATTAGACACTTTTTCTAAAGCAAGAAACAAATCACTAAATCACCACATTTTTAACAAAAAGATAAAACATAAACTTAAACATTTGAATATTAATATATTGGTACATTTGTAGTAGTATACAGTATTAGTAAACATGTTAGAATAATATTAATATAATATTAATATTAATGATAGCAAAAATAACACTATCTAATCTAATGTAATCTATTACTCCTGGACTTTGTAGGACACAACCTACAAAGGCTAATTATAGTAAAAAAAAATATTTTACAAGAAATAAACAACATAAAAAATCAACATCATACAAAACTTCCCCAAACAAATAAAGGAACAGAATAGTTTACCCTCTCTATTACAGTAATACTGCCACTGTTGTGCCCTTGAGCAAGGCACTTAACCCTAGGTTCTAGGAGACACTGGCCCTGAACAATTGATAGTTGACAAGTTGTAAGTCGCTTTGGATAAAAGCGTCTGCTAAATACATGAAAATGTAAATGTAATGTAAAGTAATACAGCAAACATCTCTCATTCTTACCTTGTGTGCTGGACGTATTGGGTCTGTGCTCCTCGATTCCTGTACTTCTCACTACCAGTGGGAGAGAACTCTTGAGAATCCTGAGATTCACCTGCAGAGAATGAGGAAGATGTGTTAAGAATGAGGAAGATGTGTTTTTTTTTTTTTTTATACAGGCAGTACGCCTCAAACAAAGTCCAAGTATGGTGTACCATAATAGTGTGCTGTGATACTCACACTGTGCTTGGGCGATAAAGGGGCTACTGCACTTGGGGGATCTGTCCGTTCCCACCTGCTTTGCAGTCCCCTGGGTCAACGCTTTGACCAGACAGTCAGAAAAGTGGTCAATGCCTGGCACCTTCTCAATCTTGCCCTCCCTCTTGAAGTCTGGTTCTGTTGCCGGGGCCTTAGCGTAGATGGCTTTGTCGAAGGAACCTTTCAGGCTTGGCCCTCCAAAGGGCATGGTGGAGTTTAGAAACCTCCCATTAGTAACTGCCATCTTTCACCTGCTGTTCGAGAAAAACAACAACACAAAAAGCGTTTAAAATTAATGAAGAATCTTAACAGCTCATGCCTGGAGCATGAACAAGGATTTGTTTGTTCATCAAACAAATAATTTGCAGACATGCCAGTGAAATCACTGGTCTAGTCCATTCTTGTGATCTGCGCGAGTACTTAGCTAAAAAGTGCTTGATAGTGTGCATCTTCTATGATGATGTGGGCCTAGTGCGGTGTTATAGTTGATGTTATCAAAAGAATCCCTCCCATGAGATGATAAATCTCATAACTACAAACAGTACACAATGTCCCTGTTTTAAGAACACACTTTTCTGTACAACAATTTCAACTGTAGGCCTATCCATTCAATAAAGTTAAGATCCAACCTTAAATTGGGCTTAAGGCTGTGTTTCCCATGTGATGCATACTTCATACTAGTAGCTACGTGCACTATTTTAGAGGGCTTTCACTGAAAGAAATAATACGAACTACTCATTGTTCTATCTCCCCTTCTTTAAACTTTTCAACTTTTTTTTCAGATTTTTTTTCATCATCAATATAGTAGTAGCTCTGCAGTAATAAACAAAACACGACTCTAAAGAAGTGCATATTGACTAAGAAACAACCCATGCAAACAGAAATAGAATGGGCTGTTTCAGAGAACTAATGGCATTTCTGTAGGTGGCTAGTTTGGTAGCTAGTGACTGTATTAGGGCTAGCAATGCAGTATTAGCCACACAACCCAGACTCGAAGTTTCAGGCTGTTGCATCAGTGAGCCTCCTGTTGACACCAGCTAATCCACTTTACACACACAAACACACACACACACACACACACACACACACACACACACACACACACACACACACACATACATACACACACACACACACAACACCTCAGCTTACACTGAGGTGCAGTGACATCATTAGAAACAGGCCTGCCAAATGCGCTTTGCTAGAATGAGGTTAAACTTCCATAAGTCAAAGCAACAAGTATCAACCACAGACCATGTTTGTCTGCATTCCACACAGCATAACAAAACATTTAATATCACATAACACCAGTTGCTGTACAGAGTGAACTATGATTCAAAAACTGCCATATAAAAACATGCGACTTAACTTAAATTAAAATACAGTGAAGAGCTCAGATGTGCATTACACTTCCATTCCCCGTCAACACCAAGACCCCAGTACTTGCATATCCTCTCCTGCTGTTCCACTGATGTTCCCTGTCAACACCAAGACTCCAGCCTCAGCCAAATTGCACGGTAGGTCTTACATATCCTCTGTTTCCTGCATGAGTAAACTACAAACCCCCACCCAGCCTCTGAATCCGAACCAGTCTGTAAGCCATTAACATCAGTCAATACTGTGCCTCTGCTAGAACAGAACAAAGATACCTATGCAGACACATGAACTTATTGAGTTTTTGACTGCAGCAGTTTCGCTTCCTGGTAGACTGGCAAGAGAAGACGTTTGAAAGAGAGTATAGAAAAAGAGAGAGAGAGAGAGAAGGAGAGGGACAAACGTGGACATACCGACGAAGGCAGGCTGAGACAGGAACCTTGGTTTCCTTTCTGTCACGGACAGATTCTTTTTGTCCCCAGCTCAGGAAGAAAAGTGTGCATTTGACGCCGACAGTCGTCAACCTTGCAGCAGTGCCTTACATTCTTGCTCTCTCTCTCGCTCTCTCTCTGTCTCTGTTTCTCACTCACTCACTCCTTCTCTGGCTCATGTCCAGCTGAGTGAGGCGAGCGAGGCAGCTTGTGATTGGCTATAGCTGATTTACGGGAAAGCCATCTCCGCTTCCCCTCACTCACCCCTCCCTTTTGGTGAGACTCTGAGAGAGAGAGCGAGAGAGAGCCTGTCACTCCCTCTTCCCTCTCCTCTCCTCTGTCTTTCTCTCTCTCTCTCTGTCTCTCTCTCACACAAACACACACACTTTCAACTCTTTTCTTTGTCCAAACACTTCCTCTTCAGCTAGATTTGCTTTAATGGACCCTTTCACTTTTTTTTTTTACCAACTTCACTCTTTTAAGAGTGGTGGCACTGGAATCTTGCACTATATTTTCTGCTTAGTCTTAAGTCGTTCTAATGCTCATAGTCTGACAAAGGCTCTAGGAAGGGACCTGTAAGTTACACACACCATTCCATATCTAAGGCTTAAAAACATGTTGTATCCGAACCTAAATGTGCCTCCTTTTTGTTGTTCACAACAGAGCTTTGAGTCAGTGTCCAGGTTTAGTCCTAGTGAAGAGGAACTGAAGTGTGACATTCCATAATTCATGCAGTGACAGTCGGAGACTAGAAAGCAGAAGTTGAGAGAATTACCAAACAGGTGATACGCCTCAGGCATTTCATAAACCGGGATCTCATGTGGCCTTGAAGAACATAGATATTTTTTACTGATACGCCTTATTCTGGGATCTGCCACAGGTATCATAACCTGACATGCTGACAAAATGCAGACAAGCTGTTTCTCACTCCTCTCTTCCACAGCTAATAATGAGAGCACAGCGGGCCAATGGTCGGACGTCTGCTGTCAGACCTGTAGATGAATGTCTGTGGCCAAAATCTGGGCGGCATGCATAGCTCCGCTGATATTGGCAGGAAACTTGTTTGCAGCTGGTTTAATATGTTAAATTGGCAAGAGATCCATCACAGTGATGGTCAGTAGATACAGTTGTCAGTTCTTTGATGTTGGCCCAGAGTGTGCAAGCTATAAAAAGGACTAAAAGCACGCATGGAGATGATCTGCCCTTAAAAGTAAGACCACATTTTAGGGTGTTATCTCTAAAATCATGTTATTACATATTATTACAACTTTACAACCTCAAGTTTATAAAGCTGTAATGATTTCAAAATGCTCTCAATTTTATTAATGATAGGTCTGCTTGTTAGCAGCAGACATCAATATACAGGTCTGATTTTGAATGGTTACTACTGAACGGATGCATCTCTGAAAGCCAACATGACAATAGGCTAGGAAGTTTGGCCTTGTTGGCCTCATGACCTCATGATTAGCATGTGTGCATTGTGTGAACACTACTCAAAAAGCTTTAAGCATGCCACTTCACATGATGTGAAGAAACATCTGCAAACAGCTAACATTTTGATAAAAAACAAAAAATCTCAATAGGCTAAATGTCTTCCTCAAAATGAAGGACATGTGATTTTCTTCGAAGTGCAATATGACTGTTAAACCACCAACTTCATAGTAAGACAGAAAAGTAATAGCCCAAGATTGTTCAACTTCCTTGTTTTGCATCAATGTTGACTGAAAGTACACTCAGAACAACCCCTCTTGTATTGGGCAAGCTCAAGAAACTGTGATCTCAGTGGCAGTTGTACTGACTAAATGTGCCATTTTTTATCAACCCTTTGAAACACACAATTTGAAACACAATTGGCTTTTATACTGTGTTTTCCTACTGCAGTTATACAGTAGAAACAGTACTTATTCTTAACAGCGGTTATTTTTAGAAACAATAAATAACCCTAGAAAGAAATACCACTTACATTGCACACGTGTGTGTGTGTGTGTGTGTGTGTGTGTGTGTGTGTGTTCGGGGACTGTCAAGATATAGTCAACTCATGATTTGGTTCAATACATGATTCTGGTACACTCAATCTCTGTTCAACATGATACAGTCCATTCAAGCAAGTAAGACTGACATCAATCTAAGATCTCTTTAAGAACTTATTCAGCCTACTGTCCTTGTGCAAAATGCATTAGAGGAATTTATTTTGTAACAACTAGACTAGAAGAATACATATTGTTTTAATGGATAGATTTGTACTGCCATGATGCATTGTTACACACTAGGACTAGGAGTGAGAATCAAGAATGAGGAAATTAGTAGAACCGAGAATGGAATGAATCAGTTCAGTGTAATTGCATGACTACAACGGTTTGACATGGTTTACCTTATTTTAACAAGCCATGATGGCCTCCATAGCAGGACAGACTACATTATAAGATAGCGAAGGAGAAGAGAGAGGGAGGGAGAAAGAGAGAGAAAAAGAATAAGCAAACACTGACTCATCCCCACCCACACAGATGTGCTGGATACCTCATGCTTGAGTCAGGTTTGCCATGAGCTGCATCCCTACTGGGCTTCCATTGTCTCTCTATTATGAGGCCTTACTTACAACCTCTTCAGGCCTCTTAGCTCCCACCCTCCCACTACCACACGCTCACAAGCCTTGTGTCCCCACATACACACCTGACTGGTGAGCGAGGAAAGACTGGGACACGACACAGTGCAAAACCGCATGTTTAGATTCTGCTTCCAAATAAGAACACCATAAAACAAGCTATAGCTTGTCAGTTAGAACATTAAAGGGTTTCATGCAAAGATTGTGGACTGCATATTATCTCTCTCCAAGTAACATAGAGAGTGATTATTCTTTAAATTCATACAGATTTGAAGGGAGACTAAGCATTGTTTTCTTGACTGCATAATTTTCCAATGAAATTGGAGATAGGCCTGTATACTCTGCCATGTTTGTTCACAAACTTTCCTTTAGACATTACAACAGTTTTCTCTAAAAACACTGTCTACAGGCATGTCTGAAGACAACCCCATGTTTGATTGATATAGTGCCATATCTACATTGATGAAGATAGAACTATGCCAGTGAAGATCTGTCAGAACGCTTGCACAAGCCCCCAAGTCCTGACCTAATCCTAGAGAGTTTGGCCCCTTGGCACATTGCCATACAAAAATATCAAAAGACTGCAGGTCTACATATGACAAACATCCTGATTCTGGATGACACCTCTTCTACAAATGACTTGGAACACAGACATGACGCGAATAATTGCACGCCTTGGTCCTGCTAAAAGGCAAAAACTTTTCTGCATCAGCACAGTTTTCATCATCATTGCTACAACCTATATAAAATTGCCATGTTTTTTTCGTCTTGTGTGTAACATCTTACTCAACATTAGATGATGACCCTCACCATTTGTAAACACGAGCACAAAAGGTTCGACAATAAAGTGGCATTCTGTAGTTATGCAAAGCATTGAAAATTCCTTTTCAGCGATGTTAACAGAATGTGATTATAACTCGTTGATATCTGAAGCATACGCAAAATTATGAACAGGATACAATCGCTCATGTCGCATTTTACACACTTCCTCGTTCCCCTCCGCCATTTCATGGAATGGCTATTGTACAATCAACTAATTCTCAAAAAGTCAAGCAGCAAAGCTTTATAAATGTACACTTTGATATTTCAGATTAAAACAATGTTACTTACGCCGTCGGATTAACTGGAATCTTAACTGTTTGAGGGTCCAATATCAATTTACAGACGAGAGTCAAAATGTCTCGAGCGAACTCCTTCCGCATACAAAGTTAGGAGTGGTACTAAAAAGCGAAAGTAGCATAAACATTACTTTTCATAAGCCACAGGGTGCCGCAATGTAGCAGGTTAACACTGTACTGCTTGATACCTGTGGGCTTCGCCTATATTGTAGCGTTATGCTTGTTGTCCTGTTAAGTCAATATATGAATGTTTTGCCAAGCCACTGACTACATGAGGAATTTTTATATTTATTCCTCTACAGCCAACATTTATATGTTCAAGAAAACTTGGAATTACGACTTGGAATTAAAATCCCGCTGAAAGCAGATAAATGCCTAGTTTTTCTCAGGGTGAGTAGACTGGTCAAAACAGCCTTAACCCAATAAACCTTTTGAGGATGATTTTTTTCTATGACCATTGAAGTGTGTTGACTATCTTCATAGTCAGGGAAATTGATGTTAGGGTTGAGTAGGTTATAATGCAATGCTTGAGCACAAGGAGAGACAATTGGCCTAGCCTGGTAATGACCCTCGTTCTACACTTTCGTTAGGGAGATGATAATCAAGCGGAAGTGCTAGGAAGGCATGGCAGGCTACAATGATACAATTGCACTCTAAATGGGAGAGTGCGCGCGCGTTTTACCAGACCATTCGCATGGCCAGAGACGTTTATCGACGTTTATTCACTGGTATGGCTCACATGGCTTTGTTTAGTGGTGTATGGCCCCCTCCAGTGGCTGAGTTTGAGAATATTCGATGATTAGTGGTTGATAGGCCTAAGTTTTCATTCATATAAAGATAGGTTGAGATCCTGATCCACATCGATGTGCATGGATTTCCAGGCTAGTACCGGTATAATGTATAGGCCAAACAATGATCAGGACCTAAAAGTATCTCAATGATAAGCAATTAGAAAAACATGGTTTAAAACTATAATAAATAACTAATAAATTAAAATTATATGCAGAACTTTCAAAAGCTGAAATGTTGTTTTGACATCATGCATGTCAAAATATCGTACTTTCAAATTCAGTCATTCATAATTGCCTACTCATATGTTTTTATATAAAAACTGTGTGTGTGTGTGTGTATGTGCATGTGTATGTGTATGTGTATGAGTAGAGATGTAGTGGGGATTATTTTACTGGGGGTACACAATATAATGTTATAAATGAAAGTGAGAAATAGCCTACCTAAATTATCTGTTCGAAGAAATGGGGGGACTCCATACCTCTGCGTTCAACGCCCACTGCACCCCTGTGTGTGTGTGTGTGTGTGTGTGTCTTAGTGTTGTAGTCAAGACCACCTACACCAAGACCAAGACACTGCCGAGACTGGAGGGTATCGAGACCAAGACCAATACCAAGATCCAGACACACTAAGGCAAGACCAAGTCCTAGACCAAGAAAACAGACTAGAGTTAGAGTTTAAATTGCATGATTACTTGTACAAAAGGCATTGCTTTTTTCTGTTATATTGTTCATATATCTTAAAATAGATAAATCTGACTAGTTGCATTTGAAGAGATGCGCATAAAGGTTAAACTGGGGTTGGTTATGTGGTATCTGCTATCTGACAATAATGTAGTCTATGTTAAAACTACTTAGGAGAAAAAAAAACTGTGCCCAAGATTAAGACGTGACTGAGACCAAACAGTCGAGTCCATGACAAGACCAAGACCACAAAAAGTCTGTGGTCTCAAGCACTACATCATGAGTGTGTGTGTATATGTCTTTGTGTGTGACAGGGACAGAGGAGGGGACAGACAGAGGTAAATTAACCGGTAATTGTAGCTTCAACACACTATCAACAATATCTTATGGATAAATGATCAATGCAGGAACTAGAGATCAATTTATCACAGTCATTTACAAATTTCACACTTGGAAAAGCTCCCTGCCCTTTTTTTATGGCCAATCTCTGTCCTTTCCCTCTAATGCTCATACAGAATAAACTCTATTTTTATCCTCTTGTCTGTTATATTTTTCATTATTGTCTAAACAATTAACTCTAAATAATTTGTCAGTTTGTGTACAGCTGTAATAATTTTAATAAGTGTTTAAGCCTGCTGTTATTTGTTAGGCGTTTTTTACATTTGGAAATGTTGTTGCTTTCCATGGAAACCCTTGTTGGATTAGTGTGAATAGGAAACATAGCAAAAGTTTATGTATATTTTTATTTATTTAAGAAGGGACAACGTACATTAATTGACATGCCCATTTACACAGGCCCTGTAAATGAACAAGACAGGGCTCTATAGGTATGTGTGAAATTTTATTCAAAAAGCATGAAAAGAATTGTAGTTATGTGGCCAGCTTGAAAATAATTTTAACAATGCGCAAAATAATTATTATGCTTCCACAATTCAGTACTTGCAGCTCTGTATGCACGGCATGTCACTATTGAACCAACGAACTAAACTGCACTGTTGCACTTTTCTCTAGTGCTAAATTCTATATTTTCTACCTCAACTTACTGCGAACAACAATCAGCGCTCTGTTACAAAACTACTTATGCCATATCTTTTGTTGTCTGCCTGTGTCCTGTCCTTTGTATGTCTTTAATGCACTACGTGATTTTTTTTACCCAACAGTTTGAGGGTCGCGCATGTAGATGAGGTATGGCAGCTCTCTGAGAAAATGCATAATGCTCATGTGGCCCATGATAAAAGTGAGCTTGATATCCCAGCCCTAAATCCTGTAGATGTGAATTAAGTTGAACTGAGACAAGTTCCATCCTCTCCACTGTGGATAGTACCACCGTCTATAGTATTTGATTTGAAATGCAGTGATGTTCAGTGTATACCCCTATGGGGCTGAGGTAGTTCATCCCAAAATTGTCAGTGCTAACATTCAGTTTTGATATTCAGCATAGCCAGAAACACAAAACATTTGTTTGGTTGGTAGAGGTGCACTGTAAGCACCCCTAAACCCATGACATAAATGCATGCAAATGATCGCATATTTCAGTAGATAATGGCTCATCTACATGAATTAAGTATGAATTATGTAAGTATTAAGTATGCAATATAAAAACATACTTCTTAATATAAATAATCGTCTGAGGAAGTTTTGAGGGCAGATCTATCTGTTACATTTTTTACCTCATTCACCCATAATATATCCCTCCATAGAATTATATTGGGCATAAAGAGGGCGATAACACACAAACTTGTTGATCAGGTTGTCCACCCAGGTTGTGGTTCTGGGACATCCTAGATTTCATTTTATCAGCCCATGTCTGATTTTCCCCAAAAAGCAGATTTTAGGTATTTCAGGTGCAGGCATTCCTCATCTGGAAAACATCTGCAGTTTTTATTAAGTATGCCCAGTTGGCTGGTGTGAGATATGTGTGTGTGAGATGAACAATAGTAGGCCTAGTTTAGCCTATGTCTGTCTGGAACACTTTCTATAACAGAGTTCAGATAACTTTTGATTTTGATGTATGTTCTACATGAGCTGTTTTAAACTAGATGTACCGCATAGCGATACATGGTATGACCGCCGCAATGTATTGAAATGTGAGAACTGTTGGCATGACAAGTGTGTGGTAGAACAGTGTTGTGAGGTGGGAATTAGATTGGAAATGATGTCTTGGAAGTGGGTATGGATGTGTTTTTGAATGAATGAGATTGTGTGTGATTTTGTAGTGTGTAGGAGTGATTTATGAAAGGGTAGGTGTTGTCATAGTATGTATGTAGCCTACATGTGTTAATTTGAACTCTTGCCACTTGGTGTTTGTGTAGAGATGGTAGTCATAAGATTGTCTTGTATGGAGTATTATATAAAAAAAAAATATATATATATAGGTCTTTTGACACCTATATATGGCGATAAACAGCGCCCCCTATGACGAAATGTCACAAAATTTAGTACACATGACAAGAAAGCTGTTTAGAGATGACATGTCAACTTTGACCAAATTTGAGCAATTAAAAGCCAAGATATGTACTTTTGAAAAATTTTAAGATACGTGTTCAATGTTCATTGACGTGTAACTTCGAAACAATTTATCTCAAGATAAATCCTTTGATAACTTTTTGTCAGCATTGTCTGCAGACGACGTATACCAAATTTGGTGAGATTCTCATTAACGGCCTATGACGGGTTCGTTCAGATTCATTTTCGCAATGTTCAAATTTCATGTAAATTGTTTTCGTTGGAAGTGGGCGTCGACCAGTGTTTTCAATGCGTGAGGGTCAGTAGTTTTCACAATAAAAAGAAAATTGCTGTAAACATTAGCATTCTCTAGATAATAGGCAACATGACATTTTCTGCAATTACAGCGCCCCCTATGGTCCAAATTTCATGGCTTGTGCTGTGGTTTTAGAAGTCTTTAGGGTGATCGTGCATGACATATTTTGCGCAGTTCCCAGCTTCTCGGTCCAAGATATTGCCAACTCAAAATCCCAATTTTTGCATTTACCCATATCAGTAGGTGGCGCTATGCTTCAAGTGAGTGTTCATGGGCTGGGTCGATACGTCTCTGTAACACCGACATATTACAAAAATGTCGTGTGGTTGGGTGAAAGGTTCACCGAGTTATTCAGCGAAAACTTTTGCCGGTCTCCCCCTCTTTGACGGACACTGCACAGTGGGGGGGGGGGGGGGGGCCTTGGGGGCCAAAAGCTCATATTCGCTCACAAACTTCTAGGGCTACATGCCTACAAACATTCATCTCCCCCTGAGTTTCAGTGTCCCGGGAATCGTTGACGGAAAATCGATGAAAAAAAATAAAAATAAATAAATAATAAAAAAAAACGTGCAGCAACACCAATATGACCGCTTTCGCTAGCTTCGCTAGCGGCGGTCATAATAAGGGGACATTTACCAAAAACAGTGAACCAGCAGAGGACTCCCTTGATCCAAGACTTCGCGTAGCAACAGTAGAGGACTGTTCTATACATTTATTGCAAATCGTAAATTCGCGTGTAACATTTTAATGACACTGCAACATCACATTTATGGCTCTCTGCGGAAAATAGAAAAAAATCATTCGTTGACAGAGGGATGAAGTTAGCCAAGTATTAAACTCATATTGCCAAACGTTCGATCATTTAAGACTTCCTGCCAATGTATGGTTAACAAATATGTCAATCATGGTATTCTCTCGGTTACTATTGGCTACTTACCCCATCTGACGTCTTTGGTGGGCGTTTAGGACGGGAAAGGGACAACAACGCCGATGCAACTCCTGCAAAGACGAAGGGAGCTGCGGTCAGAAAATGGCTGACAGGTTTTCTAGGTTCAACGAAGAGCGTGATTTCCAGGTAAATTTTTACTTTAAATTAAAATCGTGGCCCTAGAAAATATAATGTTGAACCTCCACTGTAGTATCTTCGTCCTGTTGTTCGCAGAACTTATGGAAATAATTACAGGATTCTTTCCCATTTTGTATTCTCTCGCGCAGCTAGCTGCATGACATGTTAGCAGACAAACTGGCTAACTGCAACGAATGAAGAACAGGTTAGCTGCTCGCTGATAACTAATTAACGTTATGCTAGGTAGCTAAAGAGGTTACCAGCTCAAACGGGAGGCAGGCAGAGCAGTCTTTTGTGCACTTATGAACAATTTCATATTAATTTGGTGTATCATAATATAAGGCCTTGTCTCGTTATTTGTGGCACATTTACTTTCGTGACCTTGGTCAGGGAAGCTGATATACAGTTTAGTGGATAGCCGGTTGGCTATTTGGCAATGACCTAGCGAGCTAGAGCTTGTTAGCCAGCATTACAAATGGCTAGCATTAGCTAGCTAACTTAGCTGTCCCAGGCAGTGACACATGAAGTCAAATGGTGGTCTTCTTCAAGAAATATCGACTGGGAGATGTGCTTGCTCGAAGGTAGACAGGGTTCCTCCACTTGCATCAGATCAAGAATGCATCACTGAAGTAATCCTGAAACCACAAATTGCAACACTGAAAGAGGTCTTTTCAGTCTTCCAATCCATGCGTTAGTTATTGTGTTTGTTTCTAATTGTGTGCATGTTGACATGTAAAACGAAAGCTCCAAGTCATCTCTCATTACACTTCCGTGGATGCTGTATGGCAGTTCCATTGATGGACAGCCTTTGACAGTAAGACAAGGCCTTGCGTTTTTTTCACAATAGAGGGCTATCCTGCGTGCCTGCCCTCGGTCACCACAGGGAAGATCAAAGGAAAGTGCTGACTGATTTGGTTTTCATAGTAACTAGTCACATTATATTACGATCAGGAATTTGCCAAATTTGCAACTGATTTAGTTAACTGAATTTGTGACCAATAATGTAAGACTTGTGAAGCTAATTTTTTATGCTGTGAAAGTGCAGTGCCTTGTCAGTTCAGTATCTTCACACAGTACACCATGTCCCATCATGGAATCAATTTGTATGGCACATACTTATAATTGGCTTAATTTGAGTGAATAAGTAAAAGAAATATTTGGGAAGTAAATGTGTTATTGTTTTGCAGATAAGCTTAGTCCGTCTACATGGGTTGCCTATGAATTTGGAAACTTTTATTTGGCCTAAAATGGATTAGACCTAATGTGTGTTTTACTGCAAGGATTATCATCCCTAGTATCGTGATAAATGCACTTGAAATGTTTGGGATTGAAATCAGAGTTGAATCAGTTCCGTTCCCAATTGGCACACGGCTGAAGAGGTTAGAACAGATTTTATTTACTGCGGTGCGTGGTATGAGCTCATGTCCAGGCTGAGCCGCTTTTGCTTTGGGTTGGCAGCCAAATAGCAAACTCCTGTGACATTAAGCAAGGTTTTGAGCCACTGCCGAGACCAAGGTGTGATAGCCTGCAGTGTTTGTTACCTAGTCTAGTTTGCGAGCTAAGTTGGCAGCATTCTGCTGGAGCTGTAATCTTGGTAGAACAGTGACCTCCACGTTTTGTTTTTTTCTCTCCCCATCGAAGTGTTTATATTATGTGTTTCTGTAGTGTGTCACACTTGTAATGTAAACTTCCCTTTGCCACTGTTCATATGCGTATTTGGGCCTAATATGGGGCGTTGTGCTTGTGGGAGCATAGTGTGTTGTTTAGCCTGAAATATCTAACATGCTCACCCACGGGCACATGCCACTGTGACTTCGGCTTGCAGCAGTAGCTGCATCTTGAAAGGATTTTGTCTCAGCAACATTGTGTGTGTGTGTGTGTGTGTGTGTGTGTGTACATGCTATAGATGAACAGATGAACAACTGTTCCTCCTGTTCACCATGCTTCATTTTAGAATAACTGGCAAATGCGTTCTGAAGCTCGGCCTGAGCCAAGGGTGAAACGTTCATAGCTCAGAGAGGAGGGGAAAAAACATTTGTTGAGGACTCGGGGCACTTGCCAGGAGTGCTTTAGTGTTGGGTCGAGGCCTTTGGAGCAGTAAATAACTGTCAATGTATCATGATAATGTCAAAGAGGTGGGACTCGTATGCTGTCCGTTATGTGAATAAATAAAACATTTTTCCTCTCCTTTTTCACTTGAGAATTGTACCATAGATAATAAGACAAAATATGTCATTGTATTGGTACGGTGCGTTGATGTACTTGACATGCTAATTTTGAGCAAAGCGAGTGTGGAATAACATTGGCCCCTTTGGTGACGATCAGAAACTCAAAGGATGCCTTTTAGTCCTCATCTATTGAGAGACTTGTGTCTTTGTTGTTTAGCTTAGCTCTGTAGTTAGAATGCAATACTGCCAGTAGGCTGGTAGCTGGAATCCTGAAATTCTTCACCCAAAACCCTTTACCCTATAGAAATGAAAGTGTTTTGAAATATATTCTAGTTCAGCTTATAGGTTATTTTCCTGAAGAAACCACGCAACAAATCAATTGTTATAAAGAAACTCATTCACTCGCTCAGTTAATTTTATTCCTCTTCATTGCATTGACCGCCTTCAGTGAGCACTGTTGAGTCTCTACACTATATCACTGTGACCTGGATTAGCCAGTCATCTTCATTGATGCCCATAAAGTAACCTATCCAGGTGTGAAACATGTTCCAGACCTGGCCCTGACATTTGTCTGTGACGTTATTGAGACTGCCTCAGATGACCCATTTACACTAAGTTGATTGGTCTTTTCTGCATCATCCTGAGCGAAATTGCAAAAGAATTTTTTAGAGCACAGGCTGTGTGGTAGCAGAAGGCCAGTAGGAAGTAGACGACTGATAGCAAGGGCCCTGTTTTGCCAGCGTACAGCTGAACACTGCCAAATTGAATGATCTGCCTACTGAATAGACTGAGTGCATCTGTGCTTACATATAAATTGTTGGGTGTGTGGGTCTGCCTAGAGCCAAACTGTACACTTCAGCAACAGTTTCTGTGACCATAATAGTAAGTAAATGAGCAGCAGAAGAGAGGGGGAGCTTGTGTTTGTTTTTGCCAAGCAGTGACAAAGAGTGGCTTTGCTAGTGATGAGGGCACATTTGTCTGAAGTACAACAAAAGCAAGATGGTTTGCACAGTGCATCAGGTGAGATGACTATTTTAAATGTTTATTTGGCGTTTCAGTAAATATTTTGGTGCAACTGTTTGACTATTGCATGTCAGTGGTTTGTCCTTGTTGTGATCTGCTCTGTTTAACTGTATTGGAAAGTCAGCTCTTTGTGGGACCGGCTGAACATCATTCCTTTGGCAGAATGCTGATTGCCTGGATCATGGTGCTGTTGGCTGGGATGATGGCATTTGTTTTACCTGAAACTGGGGTCAGGGTGAGGGAGACTAGTCTATCTATTTTAGCGATATGCAAACATGCAACAACTTTGCCAGGTAGGCAGGGGCTTAGGTACCGTGTGTGTGTGTGTGTGTGTGTGTGTGTGTGTGTGTGTGTGTGAGTGTGAGTGTATGAGAGAGAAAATGCTAAAGGTGATTCTGAACACAGTCGCATATCAGCTGCTATGTAATTTTGTTCCTTTGAGACCAAACAGATAAAAGTGCTTGACTGAAAAGCGATAATGTGTTACACGGTCGTCTCAGCTAGGCTGGTAACAGTTACTGCTCTGATGATTGCCCCTCGCCTCTGCGCGGTGTGACATGGAGGGGTGCCTGGGATATTTTCAGACACAAACATCTGAAGGGTGTGAAAGGGTGAACATGGCCCCCGGAACACCTCTCCAGGCCCTTGCTCACTGTCTGTTATGGGTGCTGGAGGAATCAAGGCATCTGCTCCCTCTGTAGAAGTTCTCAAAGGTTACTGAAGGTCATGGGGATATCCAGTTTCAAAATGTGGGCCACCAGTTTAGTGTTGGCTGCTACGTTCTCACCCATTCTCTCCACCGTTGTTTGAGAGCGCTCGATATTTAGGCCAAAGCAGGACAGCTGAGACTATTGAGTTCAATTAGCTGTAACCCTCCCCACACACACACACACACACACACACACACACACACACAAACACATATATACACACACACCCACCCATTCACAATGGTAGATATCTGTTCTGTTGTGTCTCATCTAATTTCTCTGTTTGTGTGTTTCCAGGGGGGAAATCACTTTGACCATTATGAGGAGGGCCAGTTGGAGTTGGAGCAGGCCTCTTTGGACAAGCCCATAGAATCGGTGAGGCTCCGCCTGTAGTGCCTGTAGTGTGATTGGACTAGACTTATTACAGACCATCCATCAGAGCGAATGATTAATCAAGTTAGATCCAGAAACACCTACCAGTCCCATTCCCACCCCTCCATCTCCCCTTTTTTTCTGTGTGATGGTACAAAATATGCCTTCTCCCCACCTGTCAGATCTAGGTCCTATTCAGTACCTTCAAATAATATCATTAGCACCCCCCAGCTCTTTTGTTTGCAATGGCTCCCTTCCTTATTGCCATATGTTGCAAGTCCCTCTTTCCCCATGCACTTATATAGGATGTAGAAGAGACATACTGTACCACTGCTTTTTATTTTTGTTTTTAAATGTTCTTAGCTCTGCCTGTGTGTGTGCGTGCGTGTGTGTGTGTGTGTATGAGTATGAGTGTTTGTCATTATAGACAGTAAGGGATTTAGTTTTCAGACTTATCTGTAAGAAGGGGACATTTTAAACTTCTAAGTTGAATCAGACAAAATCTGTGGAGTGGACCACACATTGTCCTAACCCTCACACTGTCGAATTCGTGTTGGTCTGCTCAGAAGCACGCGTAACCCCCCACCCCCAATGAATCGTACGCCATTTTCACTCAGCTGCAGTAGCGTGCGGAGTCCGCTCACGTGTGTCTGACGGTCTCCCAGCTGAGCAGCGCCGCGTCAAACCAGCTGCAGGGCTCAGCTATGCCTGAATCTCATGCTGTTCTCCAGATCATTGACCCTGAGGACAACCAGACCACCAGATGCAGCTCAGCTGTGCACAGCTTCTGGAACCTCGATGCTCTGCTCACACTCAGATTACAAATAATACATATTGTTATACTTTGGTTTTTATGCTATGAAACTGGCTGTAGACGTGGATGTGGCAAAGACCAAGGTCACAGGGATGAATGGCAGTGATTAGCTACCAGTGTCATTAATTGATCTGCCAGTAATTGGGGAAGCATTTCTTCCCTATTGAAATGAAATTTGTCATGGAAGATTCTTTGACAGTTGGCCACAAGGCCAGATTTTTTTTTTTTTTTTTTTTTTGGACCGCCCCTCACATTGAAACACATGACTGTCATCTTTCGACACTGACTGTGTTCTCCATGATGTGTAAGACATGTGATGAAGCCTCACTGATTACACATACAGAGTCCTCCGCTACTGGCGTGGCTGTCTTTAGTCTTCACTGACACAGGCCCAGCTGTGACTCCCTCCCAATCTCCCTACACAGTTACAATCAGCTAATTGTGAGTTAGCTTTGTCTTGGTTGCATCGGCAGCTGCAGCTCACAGCTGCATGGATTTCACTAGAGCTGAGTGCCCAACCAGAGCTGCCCTTGCTGCTGACAATATGACCAGATGTTCCTTTTTAACCCCTAATGAATGCATGTGTTTGCCTTTGACTGTGGGCCCTTTCCTCTGGTCACTCATAACCTCTAGCATTCACATTATGGATCAACTTTGGTTGATGCTTTGATTTTGGGCTTGTCAGTTTGGGCTTTGAGTTACTTATCAGACATTTAGTATGTTGTTAATGCTTGATGTATGCTATTGTACATAGCAGATTTTCCTTCCACCCCTCACCTCTACTGACCACTAACTTGCATGACTGCTAATAGTCTTTATTCCCAATATGAGCTCTTGATCTGCACCTGCATATCCCTTGCAGCAGACAAGTGGTCTTTTTGTCTCTTTAATGTCTGAGAACAGTGAGTTTAGCATCAGCTTTTATCCTGACTCCCAGGCCGTGGCGTTTTTGTCAAGCACCCCACCACACACACACACACACACACACACACACACACACACACACCACACACACACACACACACACACACACACACACACACCCCACCCCTCCCATACCTCAATGCCAACCTCCCGCTCTGTCTCTGCCCTGAGACTCCTCCAGCACCAAGGTGCAGCAGCGCTGTTGGCTACTCTCGCAGGGGGAGGGGTCTCAATTGGCATGGCAAAAAGGCCATTATCCTCTCTAGTTGTGCACACAACAGGCCGCCAAGGGCCCTTGAGTCACCAGAATCCCCAACAAACACTCCACTGAAGTGGGCTTCAGATGACCTGAGCCAGGCACCAGTCATGGACGCCCACACATTCCTGCTAAGAGGGAAAGGGGGCACACATCCCCGGTGCGGCTATTTCTTCATTTGGACTCAGAGGGTTCCTTCAGGAAAACTAAGAGTGATGTGTTTATATGTAGTTTACAGAAAATGTGAATTTGACAGGAAAACATGGCATAACCATGGCATCAAGCCCCTTCTCCTGTTGTGGTATAAACTGAATGCGGGCAAGGTTAATTATAGCCTGATGTCCGCTGGCATGCTGTCACAGGCGCTGGATAAATAAAACTAGGACGATGCTCATTACCAGATTTAGCCATGTGGGGAACACACAAACACAGACTCTTAGATCCTTTACACTCAGAAACACATAGAGACACACACACACACACACACACAAAAATACAGTTCATAGTCATGTCAGTCATGCTGCTTATTCCTGCATTGTCTCTCTCACACGTACACACACACACCTACGGACACCCACATAGACATTTGCCCAGCAGTGGACCAGCCTCTGTTGTTAAGTGTGCTGGTTATACTCACTCCACTCAGTGTGTTATCCACTCCACAGTCAGTCAGATGGGGATCTAGATAGAGGATGGAAAAATAATTTCATGCAGTGAACATTGTTGTGTGTGTGTGTGTGTGTTGGTGTTAGAGAAAGTGTATACTCTTAAAAGTTCTTATTGTTTGTCTGTCTGTAAATGTGTGTGTTTGTGTGTGTGTTGGGACAGTATGTGTCAGATATTTTCCGTATTGTACACAACTTGGGGTGTTCGACATTTCTCTCCTGCAGCGAATTGGCCCAAATTAGCTAAGCAGCTCTGACCGGTTTGTATCTGCACGCTCTGCTTTCCTTCTACTGTCTTTAGGGGCTCCTCGTAACGCTTTTCTCTCTCTCTTGCTCTTGCTCTTGCTCTCTCTCTCTCTCTCTCTCTCTCTCTCTCTCTCTCTCCTCTCTCCCCCTCTCTCCCTCCCTCCCTCCCCCTGTTTTTCTGTCTCTCCTCTCTATCTCCCTCTAAATCTGTTACCCCCTCCTTTTCTGTTTTCTTTCCTCCATCTATCTCTTCACTGTTCCTCTTTCTTTCTTTCTCTCTCTCTCTCTCCAACACAGTGATTCGGTGTACAGTACCCTCTGTCATTATGTGCTGGCATGGTGCTTGTGCAACTGGGACTGCATTTTTCGCTGACAAGGCACGTAGATAATATCGCAGGCAGCTTCTCTCTGTCTCCCCCTCTCTCCCCCTCTCTCTCTTTCTCTTTCTCTCACTGAGGCTGACAGGCTTATCCTTCGCTCCCTCCCTCCCCTACAACAACGGCAACAATAGCCTCTCCCTACATTAGCAGCTGCCCTCCACGCAACCCAAAAAAAACACACAAAAAAAACCCAAACAGACATGCTGGGCAAGCGCTTCTAACTCTGGGCGTTATTAAGCGCTGATAAATCCCGTTGGGGCGTGATTGACGCTTGCAAGCCCCCCAGCCCTCCTGTCGAGAACCTCAAAGTCGGGTTAGGTGAAGGTGCTCTTCCTGTTGACCCCTGAAGGTCGCATTAAAGACGTGAGTCACGAAACCTCTCTGCAGTGCTATGAATCATCGATAGCACAGAGAGACACAGAGGGAGAGGCCAGAGAGATGGACAGGATGCTGCTGCAGCAGCAGTGACGGTAGCAACAGCAGGAGCCTGAAGCTGAGTAGAGGCACAGCAGCCCAATCAATTTCCTAGCACACGGCACCCATACAAATGATTTATTAATGCGCTAATGGGTTTGCATTCATGCAGGCTCAGTGGTGGCCCAAAATTGGGCATCTTAGATCATGTTAATAGTCTCTGCAGCAATATTAGAGACAGTGTCATTAGCTGGATAGACAGAAGAGAACATTTCAATTCAAGACAGGTTTTTTTATGTCGGAGTGACCAAATGACCGAGGTAGCTCTGTTTATTTTCAAATAGATGTATTAGTACTTCTCATATTGGAAGACTCTTTTGACTACTATCGTTCATCTCTTTTACAGCAAGTCGATTAACATGCTGTTCCTAGGTTCAGCAGCGTTCCTCTTAAGCTAATGGCTGCTGCACAGAGGTTTCATTCATTCAGCTGATGGTTATCAGCGCAGAAGCGCAGCGCAGCGCAGTGCAGGGCAGGGCAGCAGCGGAGAGGCCAGAGGCCCCAGACTACTCCCATCACCTGTGGAGTTCTGCGTGGCCTCGGCTCCAATTTGAACTCGCCAAGAGGTGTGTGCCCACACAGCACCGTGACGCCCATGGGGAGGGAGAGCAAGGAAACATGGCCCAGCCAATGGCTGACTTCAAGGCCTTCTCATGCTCCTGCACTATTGTCTATGGAGGGGGGTGGATGGCGGGAGCCCTGCACACAAAGCACACTCCACACAGCTGTCTGTGATTGATTCCTCACACACACTTTGCTCCCACACACAACAAGCACCCACACACATTGATATGCAATGCAGTTGTCCCAAGTTGATCTGACTCTCTCCCCCTCCCAGCTTCAAAGGCTTATCAGTATATTTTCAGTGCTCACACTCACACTGACGTATGTGTGTGTGTGTGTGTGTGATTGAGACGGCTCCCAGTGACAGCTGTGTAGGAGTGTACGAACATGTGTGTGTGCTCGCGCGTGTGTGTGTATCTGTCTTATGGGCCGTGTGTGTGTGTGTGTGTGTGTGTGTGTGTTTGGTGCTCTGGCCTCCGCTCCTCTCCTCCTGCCTCTCATTGTGTGTGACTGGTAGGCAGTTAGAGGTCTGTGGCTCTTCATCTGGGACCTAGTGTTCGTTTTGATTTCTCTTTCATTGGTTCTGACCTACTCCCTTTCTGTTCTGTTATGTTTTAATTGAGTTCTTTACTCTCCTCTCACCCCCCCCCCCATCTGTTTCTCTAACATTGGGTATTTGCTCTGCATGCCTTAAGTAGGTAGCACCCAGTTCCTCTCTTAAAGACCATAACCACACCTGGCCACAAAGACAAAGAGATGAGAGATGTACACAGGGCAACTCTCTCTCCATCACACACACACACACACACACACACACACACACACACATACATACACTAGTAGAAGCAGCTGATGGGCTGAGGGATCATTGGTGCGCTTTGATCAAATGCAGTAAGTAAAGTTGATCATCAGCCCCAATAAAATGCCCACACATGTCTCGCCTAACAACACCTGTCACTGCCCTGTCCCCCCTACTGATCTACTGCCTGGTTGTCCGAATGCACACACACACACACACACACACACACACACACACACACACTCTTTAGAGTGCCCTGTACAACATGTCTCTCGATAGACCTCTGCTCCTTGTGGTTTAAGTTAAATAAGTGAAAAACCTTCTAACCAGCCCTTTTGACAAACACACACAAGCACTCTGCTCCTCACCCCCCCCCCCTTTTTTTTTTTAAGTGGGGGCAGGAGTACACACACACACACACACACACACACCACTCCCATCTCATTGTCCCGTGGGAATTAAGAATCCCAACCACCTTTGTATTTGTTTGTGTTTTTTTTTTTTATTGTTTTTCCCCCCATTTTTTTTTAAACATATGTTTTTATAACCCAAATAATTTAATGATGGTAGTCTAGTGAAAGTCACCACGTGAATATGTTGCCATGCTTCTCACACCCATAGCCTGTAGATGTGATGTAACACTCTTGAATGCCTTGAGCTGTAGTAGTGTGTAAGACTGCGAGAGTAACGTAGCCAAAAAAAAAAAAAACAGTTGGTGCCGACGTGCACTAGCAGTGGTGATCGATTCTGGGCCCTTTTTTCTTGTGTTGTGTGACGTCTGACTGTTCTTTTGACAGGCCAGGTTTTATAAAGCCAGGTTCGTATGGACATGTTTATCACCTCACCTGCACTGCTGTTGGACTCCTCAGCAATGTTGCTTTTTTTCCATTTGTCTCGCTCTTCCTCTCTCTCTCTCTCTCTCTCTCTCTCTCTCTCTCTGTCGTGTTTTTGTTTTTTATTTTCTTCCAATTGCACTCATCTTTTCCATCCCTTCGCTCACTTGCATGCCACCTGTCCGTCACCTCCACAGACCCGCCTCCCCCTTCGCAGTGTCTCATCTCTGCCCGAAACACCTGGAATCTCGATCAGAAAGTCTGCATCAAAACCTCAAGCATTTTGTTGTGATTGGCTGCCCTAAATTCCAGTCGCTCTTCCCCCTACAAACCCCCCCCCTTCCCCCGGGGGTAACACGTGCGTGCGGAGTGCAGAGGACACTGCAACCTCAGCCGGCTCCCGGCTCTGCAGAGGAGAGGCTCGTTTGTGTCCACTGCTGCAGAGCTACTGCAGTGCAGTCCAGCTGGGCGGGGTTTACAGACCTCTGATGGATTGGGGACGTGTCTGTCCAGCACTAAAGGAATGATGGGAAGTGTAGTTGTTTTGTGTATTTGTTGCAAAGGCACAAATGCTGGCGTTGCTGTACAATGTTTTAAGTGCAGTATTTCTAGGACTGCACTAATCAAGAGGCGCACTAGAGCAGCAGAGAAGATGCAGTCTTGAGCTCTGTTCTCTGTCCCAGAGCTAGATCAGGACACACACACACACACACACACACACACACACACACACACACACACACACACACACCCAAATAAGCAAGCAGGGAAACAGCAAACA
>PYXC01002370.1:4100000-4127500 GCA_015244755.2 Tenualosa ilisha
TCTCTTCTGTGTCTCTCCCTTGTCTTCTCCTCTTCACTGCCTCTGGTTGATCTCAAGATGTTTATTTCTCCTCCTGTCCTGCTAGCCTCCCCAACCCAACCACCACCCCTCCTCCCTTCTGTCTCTGTTTTTTCTCTCTCACTGTCTCTCTGTCTGTCTCTCTCTCTCTCTCTCCCCCCCCTCTCTCCTTGTTATCTTTCTCTTTGAAAGTGCGCTCTGAGAAACAGATGATGAAGAAATGAGGGTCATGTATTTCAAAGCCAGTGGATATGTGTGTGTGCGTGCGTGTGAGTCTGTGTGTGTGTGCGCGTGCACGGGTCTGAGTCTGAGTGAGTGAATACTGTCTGTACTTTCTCTAATGATGGGTGGGAGTAAAGTACATGGGTGGAGGGAGGAGGAGGTGTGGGGGGCTCAAACAAACCATGTGTTATCTGTGACGGTATCCTGTCCCAGCATGCACTTGGCTTGGGGCAAATCAAAGCCAAACTAGAGCAGGGAAACTGGCACACAGAAGCGAAGGCTAATTTTTCTGGAGAGACGTACGTTAAAAAAAAGTTTAAATGGGTATTTGGATTTAATGATATCCTACAAGCTCTCAAATTTACGCGCGCACACACAAAACACACACACTGTTGTTTGGAGCCCAACAAAACAGCTCTGTAGAAGCCAGTCCCTCCCTCTCCCTCACCGAGTGATTTGTATGTGAGGACAGAGCCATACACATTCCATCACACACACAAACAGATACAGAGTGCTCTCCAGGGAAACACTTGGCTTATTGTCCCACAGGGTGACAAACCACAGCATTCAGATTTAGTGGGATGTGTGCCTGAGAAACCATTTGGGATAAGGTGGGGGTGGGGTGGGGGGTGGGGGTGGAGATTCCGCCTGAAAACTAGTATACAGAAATCACAGACAGACTCCCACTTTTGAGAGAAAGTGTGTCATGAGAGTGAAGAGTGGCATCGTCTGTAGAGCCGTGAGGCCCCAGCGCAGCTCAGGACATTTTTACCCCACCCAGAATCTGCAGCCCACCCCTCCCGAGAGTAGGAGCGTCACATGTGTGTGTTCACGTGCGCGGCGGGGTTCAGTGTGCGTTTGTCCTCGCTGCAGCGACGCGATGTCTCGGGAGCTGATGTCATTTTTTTGGGCCGGTGGAGCGGCATTGAGGAATTGATTGCGAGGTTGCCGGGGTCAGTAGATGTAGTGTTGCTCTAGCTGGTTTCCCACACTGATACAGACGCGTGGAGCTGAGCCTACTGTTTTTCCAGCAGTGTTTGCTTAGCAGGCTGCATCTGCTCCGCATTAGAGCAGTAACACTCGCTAATGGGAAACACTTAAGCGCCTCTCTCTTACTTTTATTCTCTCTCTCTCTCTCTCTCTCTCTCGCGCTCTCTCTCTCTCTCTCTCTCTCTCTCTCTCTCTCTCTCTCTCTCTCGGTCGGTCGCCCGCTCGCTCACTTACTCACTGTTGCTCATCCATCTTCTTTTATCTCTTCAGACTACTTTCACTCTTACCTAAGAGAGGCCAAGGCAGGGGACTGTAACTTGTGGTATGCTGTGTATGTATGTGTGTGTGTGAGTTAGTGTGTCAGAAAGAGAGAGTGATGGTGCGCTTGTCAGCCATACCAAATAGGGCAAGTTTCTACACACACTGCATCAGATAAGGAAAGGAAGTGGATTAGTTTCCCAACAGACAGGGGAGAAGGGACAGAAATATTTGGTTGGGGGCTGGCTGGCGGGGTGGGTTGGGGCTTGACAGAGGGATAGAGAGAGAGGGAGTTGGCGAGCAAAAGAGGGAGGGATGACATTATTGAAGAACAGCTCAGGCAGGATGAGTGGAAAATTTGATTGCTTCACCCTTACTGGCGTCATTTCTTCAACTCTGCACAGAACTCTGCCTGTGTGTATGAGAGAGAGTGTGTGTGTGTGTGTGTGTGTGTGTGTGTGTATAACTAAGAGGAAACACATGATGGCAATGACTTAATGGACCACCTTGGGACTGTTATTCTGCCTTTACCCTAACCTGAAAATTCTTCCCTCCCTGTTGTCCAGGAGACAGGCTGAGTTTGCATGTTAATAGACGTACTGCTGTATGTTTTTCTCCCCCGAGTTTTGACTTTCTGTTGGATTGACTCTGTTTTCATTCTTCTTTTTTTGTTTCTGTTGTGTTTTTGTTTTATTATTTTGTTTTTTTAGGTAAGGTTTGTAGGACCACCCCCTATGTGGTGTGTGTATGTGGTGTGTGTGCGTGCGTGTGTGCGTGTGTGTGTGTGTGTGCGTATGTGTGAACGGGAATTAGGCTAACCCTTCTTTATGATGTAGCCTAACGTCTTCTCTTAGCTCTCTTTCCTCTGTAAGCTTGATATCACTAAACCAATCTGCTGAATAACGCCAGCAATTTGATTTGATGTGCCTCACTAAATGAGCGCAGTTAGAGAAGCGGCAATTGATTGATGATGGGGAATTTCTCTTGATCGGGAAGATGACGCATCATCATAGAGTTCGTAGTGAATTTATTTCCCCTTGATTAGTGGCTGCCATGTTGGGAGGGGGGGATATGTGTATTTATTTTCTCCCGATTGGCTGTGAACATGAGCGAGAGCTTTTCTGATTGGCTATGGTTATGACTCCGCCTCCTGTGAATGACTTGCAGAATGAGCCTGTATCTCCGCCCACTCCCTTCCTTTCGCCTTGTTTTTTTTCTTTTTCTTTTCTTTTCTTTTTTTTTATGTCTTGTTCCCTGCTCCTGTCTGTGACGTGACCTGTATCGGTGTGGTTGTGTCGTGGGCGTGGTGTGTGTTTGTGTGAGATGTGTGCGTGTGTGTGTGCGTGCGTGTGCGTTGGTCACTGCTGAGGGTGTAGGGCCAAGGTGCTTTGCCTTGCAGGAGAACCTTACACCAGCCGGTGCCTAGTCCCACCCACTCACGCCAAACATGAACATGAGCAGAGCAGCTGAAGCCACACTCTCCCTGTCCCCTCTGGCCCTCCCCCAGACCTCCCTCACCCCCCTCACAAGGAGTTTTAAGCAGCACAGATGTGGAGGAGCGCATCAAACGTTAGCATGATCAGAAGAGGGCAGAGCTGCCCTTTTTGCTGTTCATTTCTTGCAGTGGTCTAGGTGAGAGCAGAGCACTGAGATACCAGACTGAAGTAAAGACAGCGACACACTCAGCAAAACACTAGTCAGCCTTTGCAAAACAAAATGAGCTGAATACAGTAGTTTAGTGTTCGACATGTAGTGTAGGCTGTAAGACATTGAGACATTAGAGCGTACAGGAATGTACAGCACCCAGCTACAAAAAGTCACAGTACTCTTTTAACACCATAATATCTGTCTCCGCAGACATGATGCTACTGTGTATGCCAAATGATTACACTGGATTGGTACGTTCTGTAATAGTATTAATGGTAGTATACCACTCAAATTAGCATACAGCACTACTATGTTGCTTTTTAAGGGCCATTTACTATGTTACACACTTACAACAATATGCTAGTATGTAACAGTGTCTAGTGCACCACATTAGATTCAATCTCAGACCACACTATCTCCAGAATATCTACTATTGCAGAACACGTTAGACTATGTGCTGACTATGCTGTAGGCCTATTGCACTAGAGCACACCTGATTTAGCATTGGGAACACTAAGACCACTCTGGCCCATGGCCGTGTCAGGCAGGTAATTGGTCAGTGCGTCTCCCCATGGTGCCTCTTAAAACTCAGAGCGGTGTCCCTCACGTCAGGACCTCCCTCGAACCTCTCTGGAGGATTGCGCTCCTCTGAGTGTTCCCCACCCCCACCCCCCCTGAGAATGTGCCCCCAGCAGGTAGCATGGTAAGCTGAGAGGTGACGGTGACTGCAGTGGCGGCGGTGGTGGTGGGGTCCATTGGGTGGCTGTGCAGTTGGCTGACGGGCGCAGTGTTGTTCTCATCCTAAAGCAGAAGAACACGGCCTACCTCGAAGAGGGCACGGGTGAGAAGAAGGGTGACTGCTCTGGTCCGTAGACCTAATTTGGGCACGAGCATTGGCAAGTTTTGAAACTGTGAAAGGGCTAGACTAAGCTTTAGATTAGTGGAAGATGCTACAATCAGAAGAAACAACAGTCTGAAGATCTTTCCTTCAAGAAAAAGGCCTCAGGCACAGCCTTGGTAGGTGAATGAGTGGGCGAGGCAGAAGGACTGGTGTGGGGGCATTCCTGATGGCACCCTGCCCCAAAACTTGACCCCCCCTCCTATAACCCCCCCTCACCTTTGACCCTGACCCCTCTGTATGCCTCAATCTTCCTGCTTAACCAATTGGTGTTTCTTTTTTGCAGCATTATGATCCTGGCCATGTTGTGCTGATGGTAAACTTAGTGGTAAATGTTCTTTTTCCCCCTGATTGATTCTTTTCATGTTTACTTTTGTTTAGTTTGAGTTGATTTTTAATTTTTATTTGGTTACACTTCCCCCTCCTCCCCTCCCATTTTTTTTTTTCGATTTTGATTTATAATTCCTGTCATCAGAGCACCAGTGTTTTTTGAATAGGCTTTCAGCTCTCTCCCTCTCCTCACCTTTCCCTCTCTCTCTTTCTCTCTCTATCTCGTACTGAAGTTAGCCTTCATCCTGCTGCCTGTGTATCTGTGGTCATGTCTCCTTTCCTTGAGCATCCCCATGATTGATTTCAGTTTTTTTTTTTGTCTGTGTGTGTGTGTGTGTGTGTGTGTTTGTGTGTGTTTGTTCATTTGGGGTTGGAGGGAGGGATCTCAGATTCACTTTCCTTATTTGTTTCCATGCGCACATTGCACATTGGTCATCAGAGAATGTCGCCCCCCCCCCTCACCTCCCCTCCCCACACCACCTCATCCGCCACAGGACCCCGCCCGGGTCTGTCGGACCGGGCGTCTCTGTGCATTTGTGAGTGTGGATAAAGTCCAAGGGGCTGTGTCGGGGGATGGCTTACGGTTGACAGATGACGCACAAGTACCCCCACAGCACTACTCGAGCATCAGAGCACCTCACATGGATACACACACAGACACACACAATCCTGAAAGCAGTGTACACTCTGAAAGCTCTGTTACTTCACACACTGAAGCCACGTGACTCTCTCATATTCCCCTAATGGAATTGCCCTTACCGCTCCACTCAATATTCCCCCTCTTACTCCACTTACTGGATATGTGCGCACACACACACACACACACACACACACACACACACACACACACACACCCTTCCCTGGTGCTCTGGGGCCAGGCAGTTCTATGGGGATATGAGGGCTTTGATTATTCCATTGGGCTAAGCTACTGATGGGTAGGTTGATATGGAGACATGGAGCTAAGATGAAGCTAGGCATCTCCATTTAGAGAGGTTGATCTCATACAGGCGGAAGGCTTGACCTGACCACAGGGAGAATCAGGTTCATCAGGTGATTTCATCATCTATACTCTGTTGTCACTGCCCCTGTGTGTGTGTGTGTGTGTGTGTGCGTGTGTGTGCGTGTGTGTGCGTGTGTGTGCGTGTGCGTGCGTGTGTGTGCGTGCGTGCGCGTGCGTGCGTGCGTGTGTGTGCGTGTGTGTGCGTGTGTGAGAGAGAGAAAGAAGGGGGGAGGTGTAACTGGTGTATCTGTGTGTTTGATGTGTGCCACCACCCCCCCCCCCCCCCCCCCCGGTATGTGGGTGTGAGATTCAACGTGTGTGTGTGTATGTGCGTGCGCATGTGTGTGCGTACATGTGTTTGTGTGTGGGCTGGCCAAGCAGAAAGAGTTGAGGGTGGGGTATGTGCTAACAGCTGGGTCACAGTCACCCTGTCCTAGTTGACAGCACAGGTGAGTAAACACGAAAAAGGTCAAAGTGCCAAAGTTAAACTGGTAACATTAAGCAGGTCTTTTCTATTGGAACGCAGCCTGCTTCTAAAAGCTGTGCAAAAGATGCAAGACTGTAGCGTGAGCCCAAAGGGATAATGGCCCAAGAGAGTGTCCTGCTGGAGAGACAAAAAAGGAAAGGGTAAAACTGAAACCAAACTTAAGGATTGAACTGAGTCGTGATTGGCTGTATTCATGGCGGCAGTTTCTGCAGCTGCAGCTCAGTATTACTTGATTTTTTTTATTTATTTATTTATTTTTTTCCTTGTGTTTTCTTAGTTTTTTTGTGCCTCTTACCCCACAAAAGCCCTGTGTGTGTGTGTGTGTGTGCGTGTTTATGATTTGAGTGAGTGTGTTTGTGTGTGAGACTGTACGTGTGTTTGAGTGTGTCTGTCCTGTTCTTTTATCACAGGTAAGTAACCCCCCCCCCTGCACTTGTCACCATGGCGACCTCTGACCTGTGACGTCACTGCTGCTGCTGTAGCTCAGTGCTTGTGTCCTCTCACTCTGTATATATTTTTTTTCCTCTCTCTTTTCTCTCTCTCTCTCTCTGCCTCTCTCCCTCGTTCTCTGTGCTTCATTTGGCTGGTTATGAGTGGATTAAGCAATTCTGTGTCAATCTCCAACCGTAGTGTTTTCTTTTGATTGTCTTCTCTGTTTTTTTGTTTGTTTGTTTGTTTTTCCGTTTCATTTGATTTCTCCATTATGTTTTCTTTTTTGTTGTTTTTTTTGTTATTATTATTCTTTTATTTTCGTTTGTTTGTTTGGTCTCTGAATTAATTTTCCTATGGCCCAGTCCTTTTCACAGCTTGCGTAGCGTTGTCATGGTAACAGGAGCGAGGGGAAGAGAGTGTTGGTGAGCAGAGGGAACTGTGGGATATGAGAGGCAGGTCTGCTGATTTTGTGTCACCCAGCAGTGCTCCCATTAGCTGCGTGCGAGTGACAGCAGAGGGAGATGAACGGCGAGAGAGTGGGGGAGAGTTGGAGAGAAACTGAGACAGAGGGCGGAGCTGGATGAAAGTCTGCCAGTTTCACGTTCCCCGCAGACCGTCCGGCCTTCCAGATTACTCCCATGCAAATCATCTGTTGCCACATTAAAAAAAAAAAAAGAGAAAAATGTAATTGGAATCAGAATATGCACAAATCTGGTCCTCAGTGAAAAATACACACAGTTTCTCACAGCAGGTGGTAGCTCTGAGTGTTGACAATCTGGCATCTCAAAGTTTAGCGTGTAAAAAGCTCCCATCTGGCTCCCATACTCCACAAGTAGCCAGGCTGTGTGGCAGGGCCCCTGGCGGAAGCAAGCCGTGAGAATGGCTGGGTGTTTGGTTCACTGTAGCTTTCTGGTCTCTTGCACTTGAAGGCAGTCTCTCTAACCCAGCACCCTGTGCCCTGCGCAGGCTGTCACTCCCCCCTCCCCTACCCCCTTACCCCCCACCCCCACCCCCTTTATGCGCTGCGCCCCAGTGCGCTCCTGCTCCTGCCAAAGAATGCTAACGCTTGTCCCTCTCTCTGTGCCCCCCCTTCCTCCTTCCCCCTCCCCCCCAAATGAACACATAAACAAATAAACAGGACGGACGGACCCTGTGCCCATCATCCTCAAATATGATGTCATGGGGATGGGACGCATGGAGATGGAGGTGAGTGTGGCGCTAAATGTGTTCACTAGTTTTGTTTTTATTGCTTCCGCGTTTGTTTATGCTTCAGTCTGTCTTGCCTGTTCTCTGTCTCTGTCTCTGTGTGTGTGTGTGTGTGTGTGTGTGTGTGTGTGTAGCTGGATTATGCAGAGGATGCCACAGAGAAGCGTCGAGTGCTGGAAATCGAGAAAGAGGACACGGAGGAGCTGCGGCAGAAGTACAAGGTCAGTTTCGTATCGCCATGACTCAGCGCTCCCATCCCTCTCTGTCCTTCTCTGCCCCTCCCCCAGCTCCCTTCTTTATGGATTAACAACGTGTTTTGAAACCGCAATACAACAGCAGAGCTGAGCTGATTTGCATCCGTGATAGTTGTGGTGATAGTCGTAGTCATGGTGTGCCGTGGCTCTCGAGAAATCACAATGTGAAGGGAAGGCGGTGTAGGAGCCTCTCAAGGAGGAAAACTTTGACAACAGAATGCAACCAGTTAATCAGGAATTTCCAATACTTGTTTTACCCCGGGTGACCTCAGATGACACTTTGTGTACAGCATTTGACTGGACGAGGCAGATCCTTCAGTCCACACTAGCCTGGTTTGAGCCAGGCTAGCATCTACTATTACTCATTTTCATTTTGCTGAGATATTGGTCTGGAAGTAGTTAATGGAATAGTGACCCCACCTTCACCAGAATGGCAGAGCCAAAAGTGACAAATGGTAAATGGTAACAACACCTGCTAATTGTCTAAGGAGTAATTGTCTGAATGTTAGGGTTGGTAGGGCCTTGTGATTTGTGATACGTGAAACACGGACGGAATCGGTGAAACCAGACATTGAAACTGAATTTTTGTATAAACGCAGAATCACACGGAATTTCTGATTTTTGCGTGTTGACATTTAACAGAAACAGCATTGAAACATTTAAGAGCTGAAGAAATGAAATCCTTTTTGTGAAATATTATGACACTGAAAACGCAGACTGCTTTCCTAATCAAACATGTAGGACTACACTATAACAGTAGCTAATTCATGATTATAATGATTTTATATCGGTATAGATGGATAGGCTAGCCTATATCTGGTATAGGCTGAGAGAGGGCAAGGTGTATGGGCCCCATAACAGCTGACATGAAAATTACAAAAAAAAAAAAAAAAAAAAAAAACAGAATTTGGGGAAAAAATAAAACAGAATTTGTGAAAAAATAAAAAGGATTTCATAGGGCCCTAGGTTGGCAGCCCTATTGAACACAACCGATAGCTGCAGTCAGTGTTAAATATTATGGCTATGAATTTACTTTGATATTGCTGCTGGTTGGTTCCCTTGGACATCTTTACTGAAGAAAGGATCCCCAGACTAGTTCCTTATTGGAAAATCACTCTGCTGTCAGCCAGGCTTACTGAACAAAACATCATCATTTACTTGTGTCTTCCTTGTGTCTTCAGGACTATGCGGAAAAAGAGAAAGCCATTGCCAAAGCTCTGGAGGACCTGAGGGCTAACTTCTACTGTGAGCTCTGTGACAAGCAGTACACGAAACATCAGGAGTTTGACAACCACATCAACTCCTATGACCACGCACACAAACAGGTCAGAAAAAAACTTATTAGCGTGCTTTGATGGGCTCATGGGATTGAATGGGAAAATCTCCTGCTCATTTATCCTCATGTTCTGTTATGACCCATTTTACCTCATTCATCTGTTTTTATCCTGTTTTTTTCTGTTCCCTCTCTTGCAGAGGCTGAAAGAGCTGAAGCAGAGGGAGTTTGCGCGAAACGTGTCGTCTCGCTCCCGGAAGGGTGGCAAGAAGCAGGAGAAGATGCTGCGGAGGCTGCACGAGCTGGCCGAGTCTAGGAAGCAGCAGGACCGGTGTGTGTTGCCGCCCCCTAGTGTCCACATGGGCACACACCTCACATGTTGGCATTCCCACACTCACTAGCCCACAGCATTTTCTGAGCACAATGGCCTTTTTATGTGCCTGCCAAACAAGACTGCTACTCCCCAATCTTACATGTACGATCACAGAATATCAACTCTCCCAGCTTTAGATGGCACAGTTCCAGATGCATACTAACGAGATGGGAGTTGAGTAGAGTGAGTGCATGTACATCAGAGTGAGTGTCATGATGAAACTATTTGAGGGTAGTTGTATGTATGGGTGAGGAGTGAAAGGTGACATTCCTGTATATTTAATGTTATTTCATGTAATTTTTTTTTTGTCCAGGACTCCTGGCAGTGGCCCCATGTTCAAGGCTACAACAGTGGCTGTGGACGGCGAGAAGGGTGACGACAGCGAAGCCTCAAACCCAGACGGCGTCCCCATGGCAACAGACAGCCTGAGCGAGGGTTCGACGGGCGAGGAGCGAGGAAACCAGGGCTCCCCGCGGCCTGGCCTGCCTATCAGCTTCTCCTTCGGCAAGCGCAGCGGCTCTCCCAGCACCCAGGGGGCGGCACAGGCTCCCAAAGTTAGTGTGTCCTTCTCTTTTGCCAAGAAAGCGCCGGTGAAGTTGGAGACGGCCGCCGCCGTGTTCTCCGACCCGGGCGAAGAAGCACAGGAAGGGGAGGAGGGAGAAGAGGCGCCGGGGTCGAGAAGCCAGCCGGGGAGACGGACACGTCCGGGGCCGGAGGGAGCAGCGACAATGCAGCAGCGGGAGGCGGTGGCACCGCATCTGGAGCCACGATGGCAGGCGGCGAAGACCAGTCGGTGACCGACGATGGCAGCTCCCTCACCTCCACGCTTAACAAACTGAAGATGATGATGAAGAAAGAGGAAGGCTACGCCGGACAAGAGCCCCAGTATTATCATTACATGCCGCCTGCACACTGCCGGGTCAAGCCTCACTTCCAGTTCTTGCTCTTCATGAAGGCTTCAGACCAGTGCGCGAGCCGCGAGGAAGAGGATGGGGCGGAGGAAAATGGGAAGAAGGTGGAGAAGGAACCAGCAGCCACCGTAGAAACAGCAACACCACCAGCATCAGATGTAAAGCCAGTGAAGGAAGTGAAGGAAGGAATGGAAAAGAAAGAAGGTTCAGTTGACTTGGCTGGCAAAGAGACGGCCCCACAACCTTCAGCCACCATCTGCAAACCTGAGAAAGAGCCAGACGGTGAGATCCCAGAAAGCAAGTCAGCAGAGCCCACGCTCACCCCTTCTTCGCCTAAAGTGAAGACGGAGAAGAGCGACGAAGGTTCCGAAACCCCCACGACGTCTGCCCCTACGCCTCCTGTGCCCCCAGCGGGGGACGCCCCCGATCCTGAGGGTCCCCGGATCCCAACAGGCCCCTTCTTCCCTGTGCTTAGTAAAGACCAGAGCACCACCTTACAGTGGCCCTCGGAGCTTCTGGAGTTCACCCGCGCCCAGCCCGCCCTCTCCTACAGCTGCAACCCCCTTTACTTCGACTTCAAGCTGTCCCGCTGCAGGACCGCCAACAAGAACGCCAAAGCAGCAGGCAGCGGCGCCAGCGGAGAGTCTAAACAGGACGCCACCGGGACCGACGTGCCTGGGGAAGGTCAGGACCCCAAGCCGGAGAGCAGTTCGCCCAGCAGGCCCTCCACGAGCAAAGAGTCGGACCCGGCGGTGAAGCCCTCAGAATCAGACCAGCCCAGCACAAAGCCGGAGGGGGGCGATCAGAACGTGCAGGACCCAGAGGCTGGGGGGTCCAAGAAGAAGAAGAAGAAAAAGAAGCACAGGAAGAGCAAGCATGCGAAACGCAAGAACAAAGAACGAGAGAAGACGGCTGCAGCCACAGAGGGAGAAGCCGACGCTCCGGCAGAGAAGACCAAGAAGAAGAAGAAGCATAGGCGAAAGAAGAGTAAAAACAAACGGTCCGGAGAAGAGGAGGAGGACGAGGATGGAGGAAAGGAGAAAGAGAAGGGTAAAGACAAGGAGAAAGACAAGGACAAAGAGAAGGAGAAAGAGAAGAAGAAAGAAAAAGAGGTAAAAGGAGCCACTCCTCCCGAGTCGTCGTCCGCGGGGGGTTCTACGGCAGCCGAGGCAAATAAGAGGAAGCGTCCGCTGAAGGAGGGTTCTCAGCGTTCTGCGGGAGAGGAGAGCAAAGCCGGCGTGTCAGAGGAGCACAATGGTACCAAACGTCCAAAGGTGGAACCTCGCGTTCCCCCAACATCGTGCTCGGCCTCTGCCCAGCGAGGAGGCTCGGGACATGGCCGCCCACCCAGCAGCGACAGCGAGGAAGAAGGTGGTGGCGGAGGTGGTGGGGGCTCAAGATCCAACCCCCACCACCGCCGGCGGTCCCGCTCCCCACATAAGCAGAGTCGCCGCCAGCGCAGCGAGGATTCGCATCGCTCACGCAGCCGCTCCAGCCATCACGGTGACCGCCGCCGTCACCACCACCACCACCACCATCACCGCAGCCAGTCGTACTCCAGCAGCTCGGAGCGCTCGTCGGCCGGCAGCAGCTACAGCCGTCGCAGCCGCCGCTACTCGGACAGCTACAGTGACTACAGCGGAGACGAGCGCCACGCTCGTTCCAGCCGCCGTCGCCACTCGTCCAAGCGCCACTCAGACTCCGACGGCTCCGGCTCCGACTACGAGCGCCGCAGCCGCTCCAGGCGCCACCGCTACTCGTCGATGTCGTCGTCGTCTGCCTCGCGCTCCCGGTCCCGCTCCCACGGGCGCGGCAGCAGCAGCAGGCGCCGCCGGAGGCGCAGCAGCTCGCGCAGCTCCAGCAGCCGAAGTCGGAGCCGCAGCCGAAGCAGCAGTGGGGGCGGGCGGTCGTGGCGCCGCAGCTACAGCCGCAGCTCGGCCTCACGCTCGTCCGTCTCTAGCCGGGGCTCTCCGGCGCCGCGCAGCCACAGCTCCTCGTCCCGCCGCTTCAACCGCACCAGCATCTACCGCTCGCAGTCGCCCCGAGGCTCCTCAGGACGCACGGGCAGCGGCGGTGGGGGAGGACGGGCTGGTGGCTCGCAGGGCCTGCGGACGAGCGAGGGCCGGAACTCTCTCACAGCACGGCAGCTGCTGGAGAAGATCCAGTCCCGCAAGGGCTTGGACGACCTGGGCTCAGGCTCAAACAAGCCCGGCGGCAAAGTCAAGGACCCTCCCCAGGGCTACTTTGGGCCCAAGTTGCCCCCGGCTCTGGGTAACAAAGGCATGCTGCCCCTGTTTGGCAAACTGCAGGCAGGCAAGAAGCCGTCACTTCTTCCCCTGACTCGGCCTGAAGATCCAGACAAGGGAGCTGGGAAGAGCACCGAGGCTGGAGGGGAGGTCATACTGGTGGAGCCCATCAGGGAATTCCCCCCTCCTCCCCCGCCTCCAGTTCCTCCAGCCCAAAAACAACAACAACAACAGCAGCAGCAACAACAGAAACAGCAGCAGAAGCAACAGGAAGAGAAACCTCCGCTGGCTGCCAACTCTGAGGAGGCCCAGGTCCACTCGGAGCCGCAACTGTTCGAGCAGGAGCCCGGCCTTCTGATCCCGCCCTTCCAGGGCGACCAGGCCCCCGACCCGTCAGCCCCCATCATGGAGCGGATGATGGGGCCGCAGCCCACCATGCACCCTTATCCAGGCGGCTACGTGCCGCCCAGCATGGACGAGGAGGAGCTGGGCATAGAGGCCGAGGAAGATGGCCTGGCACCGCTAGAGAGCCAGCCCATCACCTTTACGCCCGAAGAGATGGAGAAGTACAGCAAGCTACAGCAGGCTGCCCAGCAGCACATCCAGCAGCAGCTGCTGGCCAAGCAGGTCAAGACCTTCCCGTCTGCAGCGGCCGCTGCAGCTGCGGCTAACCTTGCTGCGGCGGCCAACCTCACGCCAGCACCGCCGCCTCCCCCGGCTGCCGCGGCCGCCGCAGCTGCTGCCGCCGCCGCCCTGCAGCCGATCCACATCCAGCAGCCGTCAGTGTCAGCCGCTTCGGCGACGTCCATCACCACGGTGCAACATGCCATTCTGCAGCACCATGCAGCGGCCGCCTCCGCCGCCATGGGCATCCACCCTGCGCACACGCAACACCACCCGCTGCCTGCGGCGGCACACGCCCAGCTGGCGCAGGTGCACCACATCCCTCAGCACCACTTGACGCCCATCTCGCTGTCGCCGCTTGCCGGCCACTCCCTCGGACACTCGCTGGGCCATGCCGGGCTCATCCCCGCGCACCACACCGCCTTCTTGTCGGGCCAGCCCATCCACATCATCCCGGCGTCGGCGCTGCACCACACGCCGCTGGCGCTTCACCACGTGCCCCATGCCGCCATCTACCCCACGCTCTTTGCCCCGCGCCCCACCTCGGCTGCTGCAGCCCTGCAGCTGCACCCACTCCTGCACCCCATCTTCTCCGGGCAGGACCTCCAGCATCCCCCCAGCCACGGCTCCTGAGAGATGGGGGGAGGTGCTCTACTGGAGAACAGGCTCCAGCAGGGGAAGGGGAGAGGAGGAGGAGGAGGAAGATCCACTTCATGCCTGCCTCCTCCTGCTGCATCAGACCTTGCCCATCCAGAGCAGATGATGGTGGGGTGGTGGGCCAAGCTTGGCTCCTTCAGAACTGACTCTCCCTCAGGCTGCTCAGATGATGTGGCGTGGCTCCCCAGCTGATGTTCCTCCACTGGGAGGGGGGCAGGGGCGGGGGCGCGTGTGTGTGTGGTGCGGTGCTGTCTATGCAGGACGAAAGCAGTGGGACTACTTCAGTCCCCAAGCAAGAGCTGACCTCAACTTGGTGGGGACTTGTGGTGGAGGTGTGATGATTGGTGGTGTAGGGGCCCTTGATGAGTCCTAGAGGCAAGATGGGACAATGCAGAAATCCACATGAGTATTTTTCTTACTGTTTACTTCAAATCCTGCTGTTAAAATGGGTCTCCTCTCTTTGTGTTTATCCCCCCCCACCCCATTTCAAGAGAACCTAATAGGCTAAAGCCATGAGGTATCAGGGGTATGGAGGTGACGTGAACAGCCTTGTTTTTTTGTGTGTGTGGCATATTGATAATATATCCTGTCGTTGAATAAGATTTCTAAGCTTCCGAAAGAATATTGTCGTTCTTCCTCTCCGAGGCATTCTCTATCTCTACGCCTCCCCTCTAAAAATCATGGTCACACGCTGAAGCATCAGGCCAGGCCTCTTCAGCAGATACATTATGTGGTACTTGAACTTGTCAATTCTAAAATAATAACGTAGACTATTTAGCTAACAAAAGCCATTTTTTTTTTCCTACAGTCTTAAAAATGTCGTTCTACAGCTGACTGAACAAAGTGGTTCACTGTAAACTCTGAGGACCTGTGGTCTTCGGCTAGTACAAAGGACACCCAGGGACACACTGGTTACATTGACGCGAAATGTTATGACGCTTTGAATGTCAGTCACAAGCAGGAAGTGCCAGATCACTTCCTTCTCGTGCAAGGAATGAAGTGCGTAGAGGTCACTGTTGGCTTTGTAGGTCATTCTCCCACCAAGATCAGATTCTTTTACTCTTTATTGTGCACTGAAATTTACACACGAAGATGCTGTTTTTCTGCATCACGTAACAGTTGTAATGATTGTAGTATACTGCAATAATTTGTAATTTCTTTTCTGAATGTTTTTTTTTTCTTTGTAAAAAAAAAAAAAAAAAAGATGTATGTGATGTATCCTAAGAAAATAGGATTCCCCTTTTCTGGTGTAATTTAGCTCACTGTAAATACAATTGCTGTAGTTGAAGTCAAATGTAAAGTTGTAGAGGTTTGTAAACCCCTGTACAAGATAAAAGATGAATACAAAAAAAAGAAAAAAAAAACGGACTAAAAGACTTGTATTTCGGAGAAATGGGAATTGGAAAAGGGGGGAAATGGTGTCCACATTTGTCTCTGGAGAGGGAGGGTGGTTATATGAAATATACTCTGTACAGGGCAGTAATGGAATCTGCTTTTATAATTTCTTAAATGAGTCCTCAAAATAAAAAATTTCCAGTTCAGATGACCTCTTCAGTGAATCATCTTTTGGAATTGGAGTAAATGCTTGAATCATTAGCTGCCTTCATATTGATCTGTCTGTAACATCATGATCACTCATGCTTCTGATGATCAAAAATCCGCATGATTGTTTACACACTCATTCAGCCTCACAATGCTCCAGCTGCAAATCTCATGGTACTTGTGGCTATTGGTAAGCAACAAATCAATCAGTGCTTTACCATAGTATATTAAGTTGTTGAGCACTAACAGTTAATGCTGCAAGTAAGAGACACCTGCATATTCAGCAACACTGTTCTGGCTGTGTGCCTTTCAGGTCTTTTAGCTAAAATTAAAAAACATCCTCTGTTATATCATTGAGACTTTTAAGCCTCTCATTAAGCTTGAGGGATGCAATACAGTTATGTATGTGCAAGTTCTTATAGTGGCTATCGGGAATAATGTGCAGCTGATCTCACTGCGCCACTGCATATTATTGTGTCCAGCAAATAGGAAGATACCAAAAAAAACTGACCCTTTTTAACCGACACCAGAACAGTTGTCCATTTAATATCCGTTGTCTTCTTCAGGGTTTCCCAACAATATATGGGGTTACTCACTGATTTTGTCCCCTTATTCTTCACCGCCTGGAGATGTTTGCATGATTCTAGATATATAACTGCATAACACTGCTTTACTGCCACTAGAGGTCAGGAGAGTGTCAACCTACACCCAGACACAGCACTCTCTGGAAAGGAATTTTACTTCTGTCTGGAACTGCTGTGGAGTATTCTGTAGACTGCAGACAGTAGAGGTGTAGGTGATGGTTATTCAGTGGTTGCTTAATCAGACATGAACAAATCTGTTCATGCTGATAGGGGTACTAATCCCCGTAACCCACTGGCCTACTGATGAAACAGTATGCATCATAACAGCTATTCAGACTTTACCCAAACACTATAGAAACAAAAAGGCAAGGTGAGGATAATGCTAATTAGTTAAAAGTTAATTTCTGGGCAATTTAGTTTTGTCATATACAAACCTCTAGCATTTTGTTACATTTTGGATTCCAACAACAGCAGTGACACATTGCTGACATCTCTTTTTGATGGCACTCAACTGTACTGATCATAGTGTGTGAGCTGGGACCCAGGCCTGTGTCTCTCATCTGGCCACGAGAGGGCCCTATATTGCCAAACGTAAATACAATTGGCCCGGGGGCCTGATCTTCAGGTATATAGCTGCTTCTGGATCTGACCCCCACCACGTCTCAAAAACAAAACAAAAAAGAACCTCAAAAGAACATGCTACCAAGTGACCTTTATGATTCTAACCACAATTGCTGCTTGTGTAATTTTCAACAAATAACAAATACCACTCTAGGTTCAGTGTATTGCTAGACAGACTGTAAGCGAACCTCTTCCTTGTGGGGAAGATGACGCTGGGGCAGACAAGGCTTTTCCCTGAGGCCAGTCAATAAAAGTTGTCATTTCCTGTTGGCTTAGAGTTACTGACCCCTGGTTAAACAGACACAAGCACACATAACGACAAAGCTACAAGATGAGAGTCTGTGTATACAGTAGCTACTATAAGCGAGAACACCCAAACACGTGATGACTGTCGGCCAGAGCACTGGCCTCTAGTATTGATCCATAAATGAGCAGTGTGCGAGGCCTTAGGGGGTGGGCATAAGATCCAAAGCATGCCGTCCTTTGGAGTCAGTCTGAGGAACTGCACGGTTTGAAACAACAACACCAAAAAAAAACATGGTGCGCAGGTCATTTTTGCCTTACCCAATACCCATCCAGCCAACTGTTCAAATAGATTACGACTACAAAATTAATTTGTGTAATGAAATTATTGTGAGATTTGTTGATTGTGTGCAAGGGAACAGGATTAGAGTAGTTTAGTCCAGCTCCTGTTGGGCTGAACTCACCAGTGAACAGGGAAGGCTGCTGTTTATTATAAACAAAGCAAACAACCCTTGAGGGTTTGAAGCACTTGCCATGTTAGAGGCTGTTGAGCTGAACCACAAAGAGCTGATCAGACAGTTGAAAGCAGGCAAGCAAAGTTCCATCCTTTTAAATCAAAACAGTCCCTTCGAGAGTTATGATATATGGCAATTTAAATGTGACATTTTTGCACAGAGATAAGTGCAGTGTCTAGGCCTATGTGTTATCTGCAGAAAATGAGTTACATGGTCCTTTAATTTCCCAGCTGAAAGTCTGTATGAAGTTCGTACTCCTGCTTCCTTGTTGGCTCCTTAGAAGAATGACAGCCCTCAGCCCGGGTGCGCCCTTGTAACCCAGTGTCCTATGGGAAGAGTACAGTCTGGGTGTGTGGGGATGGGGTGTGGGGTCCTATGTTATGTCATTAATTCACATTAGCTGGCTTGGTAGGTTCTTTTCATTGAGTTTGTCAGAGTCCTACCATGAGCCAGAGCACTTGCCAACATCTGCTATGAAGTATTATGAGACAAGGTGAGGTGAGCAGAGGAGAAGAAAGAGAGGATGTAAGATAAGTAAGAAAGGAGGAAATAAAGGGAGAGAGCATGAATTCAGAAGTTAAGTCACTAAAGCAAAACTGTAGCTCCACAGAGAAGGAACTGCATGAATGATGTTCCAATTAAACCCAGTTTGAATGTTTAAAATCCATGTCCCTGGCGCTAAAAGGACACTATGGCCCAAGGAGTCAGGGTCATCACCTGGAGCAGTATCATCATCTGTGGTCATTATCCAAGGTCAACAAGAGAGCCATGTGAGGCGGCAGAGGTCAGGCCAGGTATTTAACGACCAGGAACATCACAACGCAGGTCAACAACATTCCTCCCACCATAATGAACTTGTCTTGCGACGCCCTCTTCTCAATCAACCGCATGACCGTGTTGGAGAGGCCCAGCATGTTTGCTACGTCCAGCATCTTTTTGTGGGTGCCCTAACATAATCAAAAAACAAAACAAAATGAGCCAGACAATTTAATAAACAAGTTACAGAGAGAACGATTTGGCTGACGAGTTGTCTAAGGCCAGGTCACGCACGCACACTCGCTCGCTCGCGCACACACTCACACACACACACTCACTCACCTTTAGCGTTCCACGCTGGTCCCGCAGACCGTTGAGGATGCTGGAGCCACTACCTAGAAGGTCGTCCATGCCTTTGTGGGCATTGTGCAGACCGGTATTAAACTGAAGCGTCTCATCTATGGGGATGGAGGTGTCTGCATCCTGCAAGCACATACATATATTGTCCTATTTTAACAGGTGTACAAAGACTAGGGGAAGGCATTTTAATACTGGTCATTTTGAATAACACATTGTGTCCCGTCATAAAATATGACTCTTAACCTCTCAGCCATTTGATTAGGTGCTGGCTTGTGAAAAGAGAGGAAGTAAGGGTGACGATTCACTAAACATGGCTGACTGAGTAAGCCAAGCAAGCGTCTAGTTAAACCTAGAATTCCCCACTCAAGGTGTACTTTATTGGACTTCAAAGAGCCACTGTTTTGGGTTCTGCCTGAAGCAGTTCCCCCAGCCCTGTTCAGTAACCCTCGCTCATTTAAGCTGCCTCCAGGGCATGTGTTTTGTGGGAGTGTTGTGCTATGACTGACGTTGGTGGTGAAGGTTCTGCTCATCAGCTCCTCTCTTTCCCTGTCCTGAGCCTCGCGGGCATAGCGTCTGTGTTGGAAGTTCCGCAAGGCCGTCTGCAGATGCTGGACATCATACTTCAACTGGTCCACACGACTGGAGAGAGGGAACGAGATCAAAAGAAGAGAAGAGAAGAGAATCAAATTGACTCTTAACTCTTTCAACTGATTGTGCTCCCTAATGGTCTTTCTCTGGTTGGTGTGCATCTGTGAATGTTGTAAACCAACACCTAACATGTATGTGAGGGTAATCATGAACACACTACAAACATGTAGGTTTCAAAGAATGTGTATATATGTGTGTGTGTGTGTGTGTGCGTGCGAGTTGGTGAGCAATTGAGGTTGTGAGCGTTTGTGAGCGTTTGTGTGTGTGTGTGTGTGTGTGTGTGTGTGTGTGTGTGTGTGTCTGTCTGGTCGCTCAGGTGCAGTAGCCTGCGGGCTGTTTATGCAGCTCTGCAGCCACAGGAGCAAGAATGCCAGCAATGACACCTCCTCTCAGGGAATGTTTTCTCTCTTACTACTCTCTCTCTCTCTCTCTCTCTCTCTCTCACACACACACACTCACACAGCCCCCAGGGACAACCATTCACCTGTGTGCCATCTCATCTCTCAACCCCACCCTTTCAATCAGCCTTGACCCCTCCAGCCCTCCCCGCAACCCTCCACTGCAGTGGTGGTGGTGGTGGTGACACACTGATGTACGTCACTCCACCAGCACTGGCGTCAGGACTCACAGTTTAGCATTCTGCCTGCGGCTGGGCGGCTCCTTGCCGGCCAGGATCTCCAGTCGCTCCAGGTGGCTGAAGATCTGATCGATGCGGGCTTGCAGCTCGTTCTCCAGCACTGCCACGTGCAAACAAACAAACAAACACACACAAACACACACACACAACACACACAATACACACACAACACAATAACATGCAGAAGTTTAAGGCACATACAGGGAAATAATGCTGTGGGGATGCTTTCAAAAATGACATGGATAATTTTTGATTTATCAATTTAAAATAAAGAAAAACTCTTCTGTGATTTCATTGCTGAGAGCTGGACATAAAATGTCCCCTTTGATATTACACTTTAGTCTACATAACATAAAACACAAGTTTCTCATTGAAGCTGGTATGCATAGGTCTGTATGTCAGAAAGATTTTTTTTTTGTAATGACGCTAACTTCATCCATTCCTGGAGCATGCCAATAATATAACCTTACAGATGTTTTTCCAAGAGCATGTGGACTTGAAAACCTTTCCCTAAATTAAATACCTGACGTATACTCTCTTCTCTTTTTGTTTTGTTTTGAGTCTGTCATCTAAATGCATAAATCTATTTAAACTTGATTCACCCTTAAATTATTTTCATCTCCACACAGATTTGTTTTATTTTTCCTCCTCAGTCCATTACATGAAAGTCTGCTGTTTTGTGAAAGTGTCACACACAATCATGCTTTTCAAATGTCATGGTATTCCTCGAACAGATTGCATCAGATGTTTTTGAAACAGCTAATGGTAAATGTGCAGGCCTAAAATCAGCGAAGACTGGACAGAGCCAGTTGACAATCTTTGGTTACTTTATTAGGAATGATCATATACTTCCTTTCCCAAGGACTGGGTGTGTTGTACACCTTCAAAAGTGAAACCTTACCAGAGATTGGCTGTGCCACTGTAACCTGTTCCACTAGATTGTGATCTAATGACTAATGGTTTGAGAAACTGTACTCATTGACAACATCAACACTAGGTTGTTGGTAAGGGCAGAGTCCAAGGAGCATCTTTCTATCTTTCTGACCACAAGCAACAAGTCTGGATTACAGGAAGATTACGAATGCCTAAGGGGGCTGTTTATTCTGGTCTCTCTAAATAGAACAGCAACAACTTACAGTGTACTGACTGCCGATCCGTCATCTCCAGTCGCCCCATCTGAGACTGGACTTCATGGATTTGCCTGGTCATAGAATAATCAACTCATTAAACTACTGACATTAGTCCCCTAAGTCATTGCCATAATAGGCTCCAGCTTCTCCATCCTACTGTCACAATACTCAGACTAGTTCTGGGTTTATTCACAAAGAATAGTCACTGTTGATTAGCAGCAACTGTATACATCTTAAAAATAGTAACCACAATATTATGTAACCTAAATTAACGTAAGGCGTCTATAGTTAATGTTAACGTCGGAGAAGATGAATGTCAGACCATTCACAACACACATTCTCAGCTGCCACGTCTACTCTAATACTAGACCTAATACCATTGACGGTAAAAAGAAAATGCATACATATGACACACATATAGTTCTGTATCTATCGACTAAGCAGCTCCTAACTAAATTGTGTGGCTCGTAACCAATAGAAAACAGCTGACAAAAGTCTAGCTTCTTAGCGATAGCTTGCTAACAACAAATTAAATGAAAGACAGTAAGGCAAACCAATTTAAAGCGCCATGGCTAGGTAGCTAAACTAACTGCATGATCTCGCTTGTAACTCACTTGTTTGTCTGATGATAAAGAGTCTCCATTGTTTCTGCTTTTTCAAACAGCTGTGTTAAAGTCTTGAATACAGCAGCCACGAAATATTTGTAGCTACGTCAACGAATAGACAGTAAGTTTCACTTCCGTTCGTTGCACACGTCACCGACAGACAGGACCCAGTATCAAGGCATTTTCCGACTGCCTGTACGGAATTATTTTGTAATGGTCTGTTACCTGATGCTTTACTTTGTTACTTCAAAGTCATAGTCCACCAGTAGCACATTGGAACTATCGTATGAACCGTCATATTGTACTGGACCGAAATAACTTTTTTAATTGAGTTAATTAAGTTGTGTGTGTGCATTCACATAAACGCACTTCTCGCGACCCTTATCCCCAATAGAATGAAGCCTGCAAATTGTAGTAGATAATAGGCCTAATAGCCTACATGTATTACAAGTTAAAATGCAAAGGCAATTTTTGTTCTAAAACATAAAACTGATAAACAAACCCAGGGTTAAAATCATTTGTAGAAAACCCAAAGTTCAAGGGCATATTTCTCTTGAATTACCCACAAAATACAGCCTAAAATCTAACTAGACCCTTGAATGTTAGTATCTATACAATTCTTTATAGCTACATCAGATCTCATATGCAATTAAATCCAACGACTGAGCCTGTCGGCTTATAAGAAAAGAGTATATGTCTAAGCTTGTATAAATTCTCATTGCCTACGCCAGACACATGTTCAGTTTGACACAATTCTTTTTAGCACATTTCATTTGTACATTACAAATGACAATGTTCTGAAGTAAACTAAAAAGTATACAATAATTAGAGCTCTATCATTTAATTCTTGAATAGCTTAATCTAGCCTAAGTCTTCACTAAATCTCCTTTTCAGCGAACCAGCCATCTGCCACCCATCTTGCTTGCTCGGGACTGAAATTTGTTTAGGTGCTGTCAAAGCAGGAGATATACACTGTTGCTTTCTTGACAGTGATCCTCTGAGTAGTTATTTCCAGTGGCTGCACACACACCTTTGAGAGAAATACACACCATACTACATAAAATGGGAAATATATACAGACTTCACTACCTGACTTTGCCAATTGAATACCAAGAGAACATTAACTGATTGTCAAATGGGATTGCTGACGTAAATAGACAAAACAAAACGTATGTAAGTAATTTATTGCATGATAATTAAATGTGTAGTCTTCTAGTTTTGTAAAATTACATTTTAAATCTACAAGGACTATTCTCATCCACTAAACCATCATTTTACCCAGTTACAGAATCAGAACAGTGGCAGCACTGACCAAGTGCTCAGAGCTGTTCAGAGAGCCTGGAGAGCTACAGCACCATGAGAGGTGCTTTCTCCCCCTTCCAAATTTCCCTAATGTTCCCACAGGGGAGAAACACACACCACAATGGCTTAAGTACTAATCTGATAGCATTTGTGTTGTTGAGATTCAGTGGGAAATTAGTTTGACGGATGTGAGTGATGGCTTTTAAGTGTGTTTCCATTGACTTCATCTGACATTTCCGCCTGTCGTACACACATACATACACACACACACACACCCCACACACACAAGAAAGGAAAAACTCCCCAAATTTGATCTCTTATTTGACAGGTGCCCTAAACGGTGCCTCTACCGCATTGCTCCCCTTCAGCTGAATCACCAACAATTGGGCTCTGTAACAACAAATACCCTCATCATCATCATCATCATCATCATCCCCCTGCAGTCTGAGGCCTATTGCCTAGGGTCAGGTGTGTCGACTCATCCTCTGATGGAGAGGCGTCAGTGACAGGAAAGACTTAATGAGAAAACGTCTCCAGGCGAGGTTTTGTCAACTCCCACGCTCGCCGCGGCTTTGTAGAATCTTCATCTGTGTGTGTGTGTGTGTGTGTGTGTGTGTGTGTGTGTGTGTGTGTGTGTGTGTGCGTGCACTCACAGCTGCTGCCATTCGGTATCAGAATGTGGTGCCCTGCCAGGCACCTCACCGACTCCAGTGCCTGCAGTCACAGACGACGACCATAACGCTATCAAACTTTCCATGGAAGACAGGTGGGTGTGGGGTGAGCGAGGTCCGTCCTCTCCTGCTGGTGAAGAGGGTTAGAAGTGCAACACTGTTTGTCGATGAGGTCCTCAACGTCATGTTGCTTTGACAGAGCGGGTAAATTTCCCAGAAATAAGTCACAATGGTTTTCTTTGTTTTTTTGTGTGACATAGTCCTGAACAATGCACTTTCTCATTTACACAGAGAGACGTATAATCAATTTGGGCGTAAACGAAAATGAGCTCAGTTTGCATACTTCGTGTCTGAGTGTATGAGTGTGTGTGTGTGTGTGTGTGTGTGTGTGTGTGTGTGTGTGTGTGTGTGTGTAAAGAAATGATTTTGTGTTTTTTGTTTCTTTATTTGTTGTGTGTTTGAGAGAGAGATATTTTGTGTGTGTCTGTGAATGGTGTTCCTTCTGCTTAAGAATGTTGTTGATTGGTTCATGTTATGTGACTGACAGCATGTTCTACCTGATGCCTGTCTCCATGCTGCCCTGCTTTAACAGAGGACTTTTATCTTTTTTTTCTTTATCTCACATTCTTCCCATAGACTTTTGCTTCCCTTCACTCACATTTCCACACATTCACGTTGAGGCTCCACTACTTACTTACATATACACTCCTCTCTTCCATCCCACCCTGCAGCAGTATTCCAGATCAAGCTGTTTCTTGCTCTCTCTCTCTCTCTCTCTCTCTCTCTCTCTCTCTTTCTCTAAAACACACACACACACACACACACACACACTCCTATCCCTGGCTGTCACAACAGCTCCTCGGGTCAGATGGGAAGGAGGGTTTAGAACTATGTTAGGGAAAGACTGATGGAGCAAAAGAGAGACCTTGAAGAGTAAGAGTAAGAAGTAGAAAGAGGGAAGGAAGAGAAAGCTATGTGCTGGTTCTGCTCCCTGGGACCTTCTCTAAGGTCTATGAAATTGCTCTATCCTGTTCACCAAGCCTGTGTGGTCCTAGAGAGACAGATTTTTGACACTCAGCTGAGTGTGTGTGTGTGTGTGTGTGTGTGTCTGTGCGTCTGTGTGTATGTATGTATGGGTATGTGTTTGTGCGTGTGTGGGCAGGTGTATTAGTGTGTGTGTTTTTGTGTGTGTGTAGAGAAATTGCGTATATCATTTTATACACTTGATAACCATGGGAATTTATCCATAGGTGCAGCTTCCAAGATGAAGACAGTGTTCAGTGGCACTCAGTTCATCTTCAGCCCTGCAGGAACAACACTAGGGTAACTGCCAACATTTTTCCAGCCTACCTGTCTCCTGATGTCTGCAAACAAACATTACTTTGTCAGATAATGATCACTTTCATCTAGTAAAATAATTTTCTTTCTTGCTGTGTGTGTGTGTGTGTGTTTGTGTGTGTGTGTGTGTGTGTGTGTGTGTCTGTGTTTGTGTGTATGTGTGTGTGTGACCATATCTGAGCTTAAGATAGAGGGCGAGAGAATGAAAAAGTAATACTCAGGGAAGGTGGCATTTCAGAAACAATTGCTGTCTTCTCTTATTGACTGACATCTTTACATATTTGTTAGTTAATGACAAAGACTTAATGTCTTTGTGCCTGTGCATGTATCTGAGCCGATGGCATTTAAGTGGGTATGATACGTCATTGCCACACCACTTTTTTTACACTTGAGGCACTGATTTCAGATCAGATAACCCATTCGCTGCAACTCAGGGATATGAAAGCTGTTTATGCCCCTCTGAACCCCTGAGGAGGAAACATTAAAGAGGTTACTGACCACGCTTCTTTCAGGTCTCACTTGCCATCAGTGATGCTTTTCATATGTAATTACCACTGCAGGGCCTTTAGGGGGAGCCCAAGTACATCTTCTCAAGAAAGGAAAGCTTCTGAGGCACGTTCCTTCACTGTCTCTCTCTCTCTCTTTCTATCTCTTTCCTTTGCTCCGGAGAGGTACCATAACAACGAGACTGTTTAAGGACTCCTTGCTCATTAAACGCGTTGCCCTCCGCTTTGTGTCCCATATGAAGGGAAAATGATATGTTATTAAATCACTTGTGTTTGGAGCGCTGTGGCACACTGCATTCCAGACGGAATGAGATGTCCCGGTAATGAAGGTACCGGCCTGGATATTAAGACACACTGCATGGCTACTAGGGAGATACACACACACACACACACACACACACACACACACACACACACACACACACACACAAGCGCATACACACAGTGTCCTATCTTACTGGGTCTCTGAGTTGCTTTTTTCAGTTTACATTGTTGTCTCTGTCATTGTCCTCTCAAATTCTTTGTTTCAATAATTTTTGTTTTCTTAGCTTTCCTTTGTGTGTGTGTGTGTGTGTGTGTGTGTGTGTGTGTGTGTGTGTAAGAGAGAGAGAGTATGTGTTTGTAAACTATGCTACAGTACGTTTGTGTCTACCATGTCAATAAAAAAGGGTGTGCATTGTTAGAGGGAAATGATTGCCCTTAAGATACAAATGGAATCTTTCCCTTTCTTTGTCTCTCTGTCTGTCTGAAGCAGCCGACACACACAGACACACACACACAGCCCATGGCCAGACCACCTGGAAGATATGACATCTGGGGCCCCACAGCATCTTTTCTCTCAACAGGAGTGAGAGATCACATTTACTCTGACATGCAGGTTTCGCTTCTTCTCTCTCTCTCTCTCTTTTCCTTTTTTTCTGAGTGGTTAAAAGGAAAACAGCAACACAATCTCCTATCTGTGTTTCTCTTGTCATAAAGGTCCACTATTTTACATTGCAAGGAGAAGGCTGTTGGCCTCCTTGGTGTGTGTGTGTGTGTGTGTGTGTGTGTGTTATTAGTGCAGGTGTTTATTATTGTCAGCTGGTGTTAAGGTTCTTGCATGCAAATTCTTTAAAACAAATTAGAACAAACGTCTGCTAAATAAATTACCCTAATTTATTTACACACTTATTTACACTTATTCACATTTATTCACACTTATTTCCAAATATTCATTAGTATTTCTATGGCAGGTGAAGAATGAAATGAATATCGTCCCAGAGGTATTTGAGAAACCCATTCTGTTCACACATTATCATGCCACAGCAGCACAAAACAGACATATGCAAGCCTGTGTGTCAGAGGCAAACATAGACAGTCACAACACAACAACTACAGCTGTGTTTATCAGTCATATAAGTTGTCTGTAGTATATCAATATTTTATAAAAAAATATATTATTTTACTAAACATGAAGGAAATTTGAGAACTTTGTTGTGGAAATGCAAGTGGCTAGGTCCTCCAAGCAGTAGGTGAGTGATGTTGTGATTATTGGCGGGGGGTGACATTGTGTGTGACATGACAGTGAAAGCGTGTATTGTCCCATTCAGATGTAGTGGGAGTTTTATTTACTCAGACTCAGACGATGAGCTGAGAACTCCATCTGCCCTTATCTGGACTTCAGCTTGTTGATCAGTCTGGGAAACGCTTGTTTTTACTGCTAAGGTCAGGTCTGCGACTTGTTCTACACACATTGTGCGTGTGTATGTGTGAGTTTGTGTGTAAAATGAGAGAGAGAGAGGGAGAGAGTTTGATGAGGGAGAGACGTGTTGCTGATGTGTGTGTTGGTATGAAGGACTGCAGGATAAAGCTTAAGTCTGTTTGTGTGTGTGTGTATGTGTGTGTGTGGGGGGCAGATAGAGATGTGTGGGGTTCTCCAGGTGTTTCTGCAGAGCTCATGAGAGATCCTCCCCCACTGTTTTCCCAGCGTGTTTTGCCACCCGTGTGTGTGTGTGTGTGTGTGTGTGAGAGAGAGAGAGAGATGAGCATATACAGAGGATTACAGAGTACAGTGGAACTTCATTATCTTACACAGACTTCCTAACATTTTTATTGTGATGTAAATGGTTACATGAGATATTAAATGTATTAACTGTTTCCCATGTCTTTGATAATTACAGTTTTATGTAATATAGCCCCATATGATTAATTAATTGTGAGTAACAGACAGATGGATA
>PYXC01002370.1:4130000-4182500 GCA_015244755.2 Tenualosa ilisha
GATTAGAACATAATGTAAGGACCATGCAAGTCTCCATATACAATTTAATTCCAAAAACATTTTTATGTGTGAATGAGAAGTGTGTGAGTGTATAAGGTTTAGATATGTGACAAATAGGGGTTAGAGGTGCAGACTGAAATGTGTCAAGGTCAAACTATGTGTTCCTGAAAGGCTGTTGAATATACCCCATTACTGAATTTAAAACACAACAGAAACAAGCAAACTTTTTTCCTAACAAATGTTTTCATTTATTTTCTTACCATATATTTATATAAATAAGATCATATGATAACCACAAGCTCTGGGTGCTACCCAGGAGAGAGGCACAGCATATCAGAGTAAAAGTATAAAGGGAGCAACGTGCACATCTGATCGAACGACTAACCCCGCCTATATTTCCCCATAGACCCAGTGAGGTAGAGAGAGAAACAATCTAGGAAAAACAAAAACATTTAAGTTACAGACTCAACACAAGTCTTTTTCTGTCAGGAATTACTTTTTTAACACATATTGTGTCCCCTAAACAAAAATGATAATCAGCTAGTGGAAGAAACCAGTGTACTGACAATGTTTTCTTTCACTGATGGTAAAAAAAAAACTGACAAATCATCATTACTCACATGTGCACACACAAACGCACACACACACACACACACATTCATACAAACGCAGGGTGGGGTTTCATTTGTTTGGCCCACCATCTATTTGCATGACCATATTGACTATGAAATGAGTGGATGAGACCTATTCTTTGGCAGCTGTTCAGCTGCAGAGGGAGGCCCTAGTACCCAGCTCAGTGGCCATGGTTTTGGTTAAGGGCCCTGTCCTCTCACGCTAGACCCTCCAGCTCCTCACACACTGAACTGCACCAGTATACTGACACTGAGACACAAAGAGCCTGCAGTTCAATCCTGCTGCTCTGTGATGGATGTGAGTAATTTTGTGCGACAATTTACCCCCCCCACCCCCACCCCTCTGGCTTTGTGACACTGCACATACCGCAAAGTAGGTTCATCTGTACAAGGGTGATCTGTTTAACTTTACTTTGAATTCTGTAAAAAACAAACAAACAAAAAAAACTTGGTGAATATTTTCATGTCATGAAACTTTCATTCAAATACAAAAAATAACTGTGCTGTTTTGGCGCTGTTATATCAGTGCTTTAAAAATCTATGACACACACACGCATACACACACACACACCGATATATACACACACACACACACACACACACACACACACACAAACACAAACACACATACATACATGCATATCACAAACACACAAAAATGCAGTAACTCCTCTGCAAAACTGCACCCTCTGCGATTGCCGATGAAAACTGTGAATGTCTAACCCTTGACCCAGAAGACAGGAATGAACGAACAGATTGCAGTGAGCGAATACCGCTATTTTCTCTGATTGGTAATAAGGCCTTCCAGACATAAAAGCACTCCAGTCACATCTGGATTACTCTGAAGTGGGGGGGGGGGAGGGGGGAGGTTCGGGGCGTATGGGGAACTTCTGGGAAACAACATGGCAGGGGACGTAAATGTGACAGAGGACACACAGGAATGCCGAGCGATAGAACTGAGCACAGACGGCATGGCACGGGAAGATGAAGAGGACCCACATTGCTCTGGAGCACAAACGTTTATCCGACACCGACATCCGATCCATTTTATTTCTTTTCTGGGTGCCTCTCGCTCTGGCAAGTTGTTTCATCTTGTCTTATAAACAGATATTTATACTATGGTCCTTTGACATATATTTACAACAAATCTCCTCTTGGCTATAAAATCATATGCAATAGGATGCATAGTTTTAAAAAAAAAATATATATATATACATACATATGTAAAATACAGCAGACAGAACACTCTGCCTCTCTGATGTCGCATATGTGCTTTTATGAAAACAAATATGACATAGGTATGCTCTCAGAAGGGCTTAAGACAACTACAGTACTACAGTAAGTGCTTGAGACTTTCTTTTTTACATACACTGATTAGGACAGTTTACTGACTCTACATCAGCTCACATTAGGTGACAGGCAGACAAAAGCAGACAAGTGCGCAGAGAGACAGACAGACAGACAGACAAGCTGGCAGGCAGACAGGCAGACAGAGGGGTAGACAGAGAGGTTTGGTAGAAAGACCCCTGTGCCCTTGACAAACCCATTTCCAAAACACCAAGAGTTTTTCAATCCAATAACAGCCATCCCAGGAATTGTTCCAAACTCCCTCCTGTATCAGGCTGCCCAGCGTAGCGTCTCATGCTCTCCGGTCCTCGCTCGAAGCTAAGTGTGGTACCCATGTTATCCAATCACATGCTTGCTGTGGACATGGTCACTGTCCAATCTTGTTCGCTCATCTTGTCCTGGATGAAGCACATGAGGCCTGTGTCCACAACCGACCCCCCTCAAAACACACACACACACACACACTTCTACACCCCGCCTCAGGGTTAAGTCGTAATGAGCAAGTCATGTTTTTGTTTCCACGACGACCTAAAACAACCCAGGAGTCTCTCTCTCGCTCTCCTTCTGTCCGAGTGCGTGGAGTTGTGGGAAGGCCCCTGTTGACAGAAGTCTGGGGAAACACCGGCGAGAGACGTTTGTCAAGAGCCATTGTGTCTGACGCTGCAGCCAGGAGACTGTTAAGGAGGGCTGCCCTTCATTGTCTTTCTCACTCTCATATCTTTAGGCTTTCCTTGCATTCTCTTTTTCTATCTATCTCTCATGACGTTTGTTCCTTTCTCAGCCCCTCCTTTGCCATGGGCTTACTGGCTCATGTGCTTACTTAGGCGGCCTTTTCTGCTTCTCTACCTCATTTCAATTTAATGACTGCCTTCCTTCCACCCTTTCATAATTTCTGCCTTTCTTTCTGTCTTTCTTTCTGTCTTTCCTTCTTTCTTTTTTCTTTTTCATTTCTTCCTTTCTCTCTCCCTCTTTCTCTCCCCTTCAGTTCCTCTCAGTCCCTCTTGTCAGTCTCAGTGTTTCTTGCAGGTGTACACCTCCTCCTCGCGAAGGCACGTCTGACACTCCACGTGGCAGCACCAGCGTACCTGGCAATGGCAGGAGAGCGTGGTGAGATGCAGCGCTGTGTTGTAGCCGCGTCCGCAGCACAGGCTGCCGCAGCTGGTGTCCTTGGCACACGGCCGGCCAGCCGTGCCCGGCGAGTAACGCGACGGGCGGCAGAAGCTCGGTGACTCCTCCAGGTAGACCAGTTCGGTGGGGCGCGCCCGGGGCATCATCACAGCAATGCCACCACCACCACCACCACCACTACCAATGCCGCCAGCGAAGATCCCTGAGGAAGGACCAGAGGAGGGGTGTTTCCGGTACCCGCCGGCGGAGACCTCCACGTCCCCGGCGGTGGCGGCATTGGTGGCGCTCAGGACGCGCACAGCCGTGTCGTAGCGGAACTTGAGCAGCCGGCCCGTGTCGTGGAAGGGTGACAGTTGCTTCCAGCAGGTGCGCACGGCGCACGAGCCCGACACGCCGTGGCACTTGCAGGTGGTCTTCAGGCCACTCTTCACCGCCTGTGCCGACAGAGGGGGCCAAAGGTCAAATGTCAAGGTGTAAAACAACAAATGGATGAGCAGAGGTGGAGATGCTTACAGGAGAAAATAACAATGAATGTCATTGGAAAGTTTATGGAGGTACAGTGTGGGAAAATTGCAGAAAAACAGGGTGGAGGTTCAAGGAGGGAAGAAAAGAGACAAAACGAGAGGCAAATGCATAAAAAGACAGAGAGATGGAGAGAGAGAGAGAAGAGGGAGAGAGAGGTAGAGAGAGAGGGAGAGGCATGTCAGTTTCATTACCCTGATTCATTAACACTAGCTTTATCTTAGGTACTGATCAGGACGCTGTGAACATGTTTCCTGTGGTGTGTGTGTGTGTGTGAATGTGAATGTAACTGTGTGTGTGCACGTGTGTGTGTGTGTGTGTGTGTGTGTGTGTGTGTGTGTCGTTAGTGTGATGGATGGTAGGGTGGAGAGGGAGGCTCAATCTGCAGTATTTTATGCACCTCTGACCCCCCAACAGTGCCTGGGGACCTACATGTTATGTGTTCAGACGAGTCCAGTGGATCTCCCTTTCTCTCTCTCTTTCTATCTCTTCCTCCTTAACTCTTCACTGTCTCTTGCTCCCCCTTCCCTCTTCAGACATGCTCTACATGTATTTTCCAGTCCTACTTGCTACATATGAATATTTGACATTTTTTACAGTTTTTTTTCAGCCAGTCCTGCTCATATTCCTCCATGATTTTTTCTCCCCCTCTTTCTCTCACTCAGGAGGATATGGCTGCCCTCTTGTCCCTGTCCACTCATATGGAAAAGGACAATATGACAGAGGCAGAGCCTGTGTTGGGGAGGTTGGAAGGTGTGTGTGTGTGGGGGGGTGTCCTTTCTGGTCAAAAGTTCACAAAAAGAGATGGAGACAAAGAGACAGACATAGAGAGAAAAAAAGAGAGACAGAGCCAGAGCTTGAGTAGAGGAAGACAGAGAGAGAGAGAGAGAGAGAGAGAGAGACGGGGAAGAAGAGGAAGGTCATGATGGAGCAGAAGCGGGTGATGGGGCACCCAGAGGCAGGGTGGGGGTTGTGCTGCCTCTGCTCGGTCCTGCCTCATGCAGGTATGAGCCCCCCAGGGGTGCTTGATAGACAGGTAAACGGGTAAAGAAGATAGGAGGGGGGAAGAGGTGAGGAGGGAGGAGTGTGTGTGTGTGTGTGTGTGTGTGTGTGTGTGTGTGTTGAAGTAACCGGGAAATCATCACACCCCTTTGACTTGTTTTTCTTACCATGGCCCTAGGTGTTCAGCAGCACTAGAGGGCCTCAGAGAGATTGAGATAAAGCAGTTCAAAGTTTATCCTTCCTGTCTCTTTCTTTCTCTTTTACCGAATTTCTCTCTCTCTCTCTCTCTCTCTCTCTCTCTCTCTCTCTCTTCTGTCTTTCACAGAGAGGACAGCCTGAGGCTGGCTGGCTGTCTCCTGGTTACCGTGCTGTTATGAGGATTTATGATTTCCCTGAGTGGTGCAGCGGCTGTGGCGGTGGCATGCAGGGCATACAGAATGCGGAAAAAATGCTACTATATTACAGAGGCTTCATAATCGCTCAAAAAGGGAGACCTCTAATTTACAGTGGGCCCCCACTGCAAGCGCTGTCACGCCTGGGCTGAGAGCGGGGGGTGTGCGTGTGTGCGTGTGTGTGTGTGTGGGGGGGGGGGGGCACCTGGCTCCACAGATCCGGCTCTCGCCTGACTGTCTCGGCCCAGGAGAAGTGCAGCCCCTCCGGGCTCCAGGCAACGCATCTCCCCATTGAAGACCCATAGAGAACTGTGTTTAACTCGAGCTCCTGGCACACTTTTAGACATAGGCTCTTTTTTCTACCTGATGACATAAACTCCCCCAAACATATTTGCCGAAGGTCTTGTCTAGTAAGGCATATCAATGTGAATGTGTGTGTGTGAGTGTGTGTGTGTGAGTGTGTGTCTGTGTGTGTGTGTGTGTGTGTGTGTGTGTGTGCAAGTGTGCTTGTGTTGGAGAGTAAAAACAGAGGCTGAGAGTATTCATGACTTACCCGAATCCCAACATTGATATTATGGGAGTCGATGTGGGCCCTAAAGTCCTTGCTGACCCGCTTCTGGCCCAGGAACTTTTTGAGGAACTTGGTGCTGTACTTTAAATTGTCTCCACAGACACCCCACTGCCAAGCCTCGCGGTGCTGAAGGCCGGGCGAGTCGTCGCACGTGCAGCGCTCCATGCGCCCCGAGCTGCAGGCTTTCGCCAGTGCGTGTGATAGTGCTGCCGAAGACACGGCCAAGAGGAATGCCGTTTCCTTGAAACCTGTGAAAAACATTGTTGAAGTAACTTTTAGGTATCGATCCAACCAAACTGTATTACCTCATATTATAACACATTTTCAGATATTCTACATATAGCTTACAGTAGGCTAGGCAGTATTGAATTATATCATTATCATGGCCACAATTCATTCATTTCGATTGAGTACAATTACCATGCGTAAAACATTGTACACGTTAGGGAACGGACCAGCCTGGACGGGCTATGAGGTAAAGACTGTAGTCTGAAAAATATAGGCCTCCTGGCCATAGTGGTTGCTGCTTTTATTTAAATTATTTTTTCAGCGCATGTACTGCTACTTTTTCAATTAAATGTTGAGTGCCTTATTTCACGACGACTTAACCATAATCCCCCTCCGACCTCACAGCGCGGGTTTAAAGTCGTTGTTTGCTCAGCCCAGAGCCGTCACTGGGGTGTATTTTGATCCAATTAATTACTATTTTGACTAGGAAGGGATTTTTCTAAGATGAAAGCTAGCAATCACACCGCCCTTTTCCTCTGAGAACTGGGCGCTCTTCCGCGAGATAAAAATATCTTCCGCGGCCCTGCGAGGCCCCACCACACAGGGATTCCTGCCTTCCCAAGTCCCTCATTACCGGCATGCTGACCTGCACATGGCTTTACGGTTCCCAGCCCAAGATTGGGCACATGAAAGATGTAAGAAATATTTAGGTTAAGTTAGCCTAAACTAATCACCATGCAAGCATGCGGCCATTTCTGAATAAACAGTAAGGTTGGAAGGTTTAGACATTAAGAATTTCTGTGAGTTGGTCTTCATGTTAACAGGCTAATTAATCATTAACTTCTGGATGAGGCAGCATTAAATGTTCAACACAATTAAGTCTTTTTCAGTAACAATGCTGTAATTCTTACTTCTCTTTAGGAGACTGCCACGGCCATCCAAGCTACAATTCCATCGTTCATTGCGGAACTGGTACCGACACTCCATGAGGCTAAGGCGAACCGATTCTCTTAACGTCTCCGCCAGCCCAGGCTCCCGGCGACACAAGCGCTTCTGTCGCCGGGTCAAGCTCAGCTGTTCGCATTGTTTCAGGTGCGCTTTTCCCGATGGGGGATCACTGGAGAAGGGACCTGGTAGAAACACCAAGGGCTCCCGGCCTGTCAGTCTGGAGATAAAGAAAGAATTTTATATATCGTATTTTTTCACTGCAATTCATTGAGTTAGAGATTAATATCAATTGTACTGAGATGTGTGGACAGCTTGACAATTTAAAACCAAGACACGACTCAGACCATAAAAATAAAAGTAGTTATCACCTATTGTAATATATTAGGTATTATTTATGCAACCTAAACATGTGTCATTTTAATAACGATAAGGAAACTATAATGAAGACTTGAGCTGCCACTGAGTAAGTGTTCTATAGGCTAGTAGATAGTAAAGGATTTGTTACTTTTAAACAAGTATAAACGACACAAGAATTCATCAGCCTGACCATGCGCCTGGTAGTTATTAATGACCAGGTAATCGGGGGCACTGGGACAATGCCAAACCCAAACATCACGACTGAAAGAGAACATCTGGCTGTAGCTGGAGAAACCAGTAGGGCTTCCACAGAAAGTACTGCGAGATCAGTTTCTAGTCCATCCATATAGACGTAATTTAGAATAGATAATACTGGGATGTATGAACAAATCTAATGGCCTACGTGATTTATTTGTATACTTATTATACAATGGAATTCAAGGATAACTCTCATCACTTACAGAAAGTCAGAAATTATGTTACCAATAGTACAATAGTTATCAGCTGTTATCAACAATCATCGGTACAATATTATAGACCTGTCAGCTTATGCCAACTAAATAACTTCATATAGCCAAATGAAAACAAATCAGGCTTGGCGCGCGTAATTGCGCAAGCCTACCCAGATGCGTAAAGTCAATAAATATCAGTTTCAAATGCTATGAAAGGACTGGGGCTATATGAAAAATTTACAAAATGTTTTCATGATTCTATGCTATCTGTATCTAGCCTACATGATCAGCATACGAGAGCCATTCATTTGAATAATGATGAATAAAGCGGCTGACCCGAAGTAGGCGGCCGTGTGGGAGAGAAAGACGCAGATTGCGGTGAGGCGCAACAGGCAGGCGGTCCGTCGGAGCCCGGTGCACATGATGACGGATCAGCGCTGTTCTTCATCTCGCTGTCTGTCCGCTGGAGAGTCAGTCGAAAAGGCCAGCAAAGCTTTTTAAACAACCATGAACAAGTTTCACCCCTACAGCAGGCGCGGTCCAGAGGGGGCGAGGCCACTAGGGACCGCGTCATTCTCTCATTGGAGTCCCTGTTGCTTTCCTTTGAGAGCCCCTCCCACATCCCACCTGCTTTGGATGGGAGGCCCAGAGGAGAGACGGTTTTGCCTACCTTTTGCCATCTCACATTCATTTTCCGTATGGCTGTGGTGTTCTGTAGAGGACATAACTTCATACATCCTGAAAGATGTTATGGAGGTTATAACTTGAGAACACAGTTGACTCTCTAATGTGGTTGACTGTATTCTCCCTTTACTTTAATGCATAAAATACATAAGCACGAGACTTACACAAAATCATTACCATATGTTGTGGTGGTACTGAACCGACATGCAACAATTCCATTCAAGGCTATCTGCAAATACTGGTGAAATCCTGTACATCCATGCATTTAAGACAATTCTTTTATCTTAGTCTGTCTGTGAATGGAACTGGCAACTCTCCAAATGTTTCTGCCAGTTCAACAAACAATAGCTAGAAACAACTTATTTGGATTTTTAAACTTAATAATTTTTTGTATTTTATTGCATGCTTTTTGTTTGCCATTTAATTAACTATTGTGTGTCATTTCACTGTCAGTGTGTACATTCTCACCCAAATGTGCCACTGTACATTTTCATCCCAGACTGGGTTCTGCTGGGCGGAGCTGCTCTGGTATTTGGGAAAAGAGAGGGTAGCGAATGTCATATACTGCACTTTACTGTATGTCTGCATTTGAATCTGCATGTGTAAAGAAAGAGGGGGAATTTTAAGTAGTTACAGAGTGAACCTGACTCAAAGCGTGTGTGTGTGTGTGTAGGGATAAGAGTTCTATTTGTACGTGTGTGTGTGTGTGTGTGTTTGTGTGTGAGGGTGGGAGTTGTGTAATGGGTGTCACCATCTGATTGTCATGCTAGTTATAACTCTTGATAAGGACAGCGCCAGTCTACCAGTATTGTCTCCTTGTTGAAAGTGATGGATGCAATTACACCATCAGCTACATCAGTAAAGTTGCATCTCCCCAACATAGTTGTTTGAAGTGTTAAAAAGTAAGTGTAAATTAATCCTGTTGTGCTAGGACCACACTATTTTTTTTAGCTATAACTTAGTGAAATGTTAATGCATTATTATTATACATCCATTATACATACACATGCCGTACTCATAACTAATCATAACCACAGTGACTGAGCCTAAATTATTATTATACACAGTTAGCCTATCAAATGCTAATAATCTATTTAGTTTTCACCGACTTCTTCAGAATTAAACACAATTATTTGGTCTTGGTCTTCTTCTAATTCACTTCCTGTTTGTGAGATGAGGAAGATTTTGTTTATTCTTGGCACAATGTTTTCATTTGGTGGCTCCAAGCACCCTTGACATCACCAGCACTTGGAGAACTCCCTGTGCTCTTGTTTGGTTTCTGCTCTGTCACCACAGATGCGATTGTGCATCTAATCATGACGGACATCTCCGCCCATCTCTGCTCTTTCTCCTCTGTCAGAGGCGATGGCAGAGGCTTGGTGAGGTCATCGACTCGCTTTAGCCACAGCTCAGCGGAAAAAGGGCAGTGGGAACGGGAAAGGATGGAACCATAGTGGCTTGTAAATATACACTCATCAAAGACAGACAGACACAGAGACTTTCCTATACCACTGTGTTCTTGCAGGGAAAACACACAAACAGTTTTAAATAGAAAAAAATCCCACCTGTTGCTACCTGCAGTACACTGTAAACAAAAGCTGTTCAAATATAAATGTTACAATTCACTATTGTAAGTCGATACATTGTAAAGTAACAATGATTTAATGATTTACAAATACTTTTGAAGTATATTGATATTGATCCTTCTCACAAATGAAACATGTCACCTTCTAGGTTGTCACCTCACATTCATGTTACAGCACAAGATTAACCAAAGGAGTGATCTCCATCTAGTGGTATGCTAACCAAACTACAAAAGGTCACAGAGCCACACGTTTGAGGAGTCAAAACCCAAAAATGTTCCTCTCTTTTATGTATAAAGAGATGTAATAAAGACATCTTGAAACTAGAAATCTTCTAGAATGGGAGTGTAGCTTCTACTGTTGTGTTTCTTGTGTTTGTAAGTGTGAACATAATGAAGAGGAAGGGATGTCATCACATAGGCCCTTGTCACAGCAGCCGATTTTACAGGTATTATGAAGGCAAGCACAGGTGTTACTAATCTGTACACTTTCAGTGTGCAGAAATAGAGGCTTAATGGATATTTGTAACACCTGCTTGCCGTGCTAGTAAAACTGGCTGCTGTGATAAGGGTCCACAGATACTGTTAAACTTTATCAGACTTTCATTTAACAGTAATCTAATACCATCATCTGTCTAAATTAAAGACCAGATAACAGACTAATCACCAGAATTAACAGTGTCAGTAACTAACATTCTCACATTTTCCCCCAATAAAAAACAAGAGAAATCTAGGGCCACTTTATATTAGGGCTGGACAATTAATCGAAAAATTAATTGAACCGACCGTCGTAACCGTTAACTGACAATGATCAAGCACATGACTACCAATCACTGTTTATTGTTATTATTTATTTTGTAAACTTTTTCTTTATATTCTGTGCATTCCACTGTGTGTTCATGTACTGTTCCTTGAAAGCACACAACGGCATGTATTGTCATGATTTTGCCCAGTTTAGTCAATTAAACATGATTTTGAAGTTCTATCACCCAGCCCTAACTGTGCTAAAAATTGATATCGGTCAATATGGAAAACTATATAGTAATCAAATTTCATGCCATATCGCCCAGCTCTACTTTATATTGTATGATTCCACAGTGTCCTATGTAGATACTGTTTGCAATATACATGATTTTACTTGTATGTTTTATTTTATTTACATTTATTTTATTTATTTAATTTTCTTTAGGCATTATCCTCAAATTATTTTCAATCAGCCATGTGGGAGACACACTGAGCTACGGCTACCTTGACAGGCAGTGGTCGCAAACTGAAAATCAAGTGTTAATCAAATAAAGAAACATCTCAGTCGTTCTAGTCACCCTATGGCATATGTCCCCCTAATCAACATGTCTTATAAATCTCAGATAGGTCTGCAGTTTACTGATTTAGTCTGAAACTTCTTAACACATCTTCTACACATCGGTCAACAGAAAATTCATATCAAATCAAAAACCTCTTATTATAATCTAAAGATTAGGCCTATAGCATTTGCTCATACATTTCAGAAACCCATAACTCGTTAGGATCATATTGCTCAAGGGTTCATACTCTACAAACCGGTTTGATGTAGGCTTATACAACAGAGCCAACACCTGCAGTCGTGACACCCTTGGACATGCCATCGTCTATGGACACGCTGCCAGCACAGCAAGAATGACTTGTTGGTATATTTTCTGTATCCGCCACAGGCCGGAAACACTCGTGAGCTGGGGCGCGTACCGGGCCGGGCTGACCCTGGTAAAAATCGAGGGACTCTTATCTGCTTGTCTTGTCACCTGCTCAAGCCACTACCGCGTACATGATTGGCTAGAAGCCGTGGTGGGTGTATGCAACTTTCCACTATGGACAACGCCATTGGATCAGATTTAAAGATGGGCAAGGCCCATGACGCGGCTGTCTTTAGACCTGTGAAAGACGCCATTTTGTCGTTAGCGGAGAAGGGGAGTTAAGAGAATTATCCAGAAACCGCGTCTAGAAGGTAAATTTTAAATACATGTCCTAAAACAATCTTCTGCACAGCGCTAACAGCTTTAAACAGTCGACAGTTTTGTGAGACAGAATGAGTGTAAAGTGCCTAATTTAGGTAAGGCTAGTGACGGAAGTTAACATAAACGTTAGCTGGCCAGGCACAACGTCAATGTTAGCTTACTAACCTTAGTTAACGTTTCATTAAAGCTAACACTGGCTGGTTGATATCGTCAGGTTTCTGTAACGCCGGTTTGGTGTAGCATTATCTGTTTGCACCTTTAGATATTGAGTGTAGTTATGTGTAAACATAACCATTAATTCATTTACCCACTTTGTGTTGCGACTACTGCAGTGTTGTTAACTGTTAGCTAACTAGCTAACCTTAGTGACGAGCCATTCCTTGCGGAACTGAGGAAGTCGGACTGGTGAATTTGCCAGGTGGAATGGAGCTCTTCAGCTATTGACTCGATACTATTATCATTAGAGATTACGGACATCAATCACTTGTTGCTATTAATTATGCTTTTCATTTTAATGTTCGTTTCTCGATGACATATTAGGCAATGAAAGAGGTACCGTTAATTTAATGTTAAATAAACATTCTTTAGTCAGTGTTAGCCTTAGTGTTATGTCCCTCGCTTCAGTGTGCCGACGTTACGAATTCAGAGTAGGCCTAATGTTAAAGTTAGGCCACTTTTTATGACATTAGTTACTTAATTTAGATAGATAACGTTCTCTTATATACATCGAAATGACAACGCTGGCTAAAGTTTCAACTTACCATTAGCTTAGTTAGTGTTCTCAAATGGCTTAAAGGATAACCAGATGACTGCTAACTTAATCGCCAGTCAATTGTCTTTGCAGTCTAACCTATCCGATATAAGCAAAGTAGGCTAAGCCACCGCTAACTAACTTATTTTGTGATTTAGGAAATAACTTAGATGTTTGATAAATTATAGTCTTCTTTGCTATCAGTTTCTAACAGTTTTATCATACGGAACTCTACTAGCCATTTTCCCGTGGTGTTGACTATAACGTTACCGAATTATCTGTTGTCACATTTATATGAGGTGAGGTTATTCACTTCCAAACGCACGTGTACATTATCCTAAAGTGTAGTGTATTTTAAATGCTCTATATAGCTCCATTATCTGCCACTGTATACGTTTAAGGCAAAGAGTGTCTTTGTTAATTCTAGCGGGAGTACTTCAGATCGAGGTCAGTAGAGCCAGTCGTTTCAGCCGTTTAAACGGAAACATGAGCAGGAGACAGTCTTTTTGAAAACACTGCACTGCTGCAAGTCCAGTTAGCCCAGAGCAATGACTTGAGGTCATCGACTTTCAGCGGGCAAATATAGTTTGGAGCCTTACATGTAAGCATTTAACAGGAAACATAAAACCCTTTAAGGCTTAATTTGTTTTCCATACTCTTATTCAAATTGCTCCACTCCAGACTTTCAAACTTGTGCCTTGGGTCGATCAGTCAAGCAAATACTGGTTATAACTTTCCAGATGAACAATGTCACTCATTCGTTCATGAGTGTGGTAGGCAGACAAAACCCTCAATATGTAACAGACAGAAGCAATTAGTAATCCAACTCCACAGGGTTGGAAGCCTTTGAAAAGAGAGGGTGGGGGAACAGAAGGTGGTGGAACAATAGCCTATGGTCAAGCGATGACTTGGGGTGGATGCTGTGAAAGGCTGATGGTGGGTGTCTGTCCCTCCAGTTTTAGGCAGATGGAGCTGATGGACAGAAAATGGGCTGTAGAGATGACGTACACATGTGTGGTCAAGAACAAGTTGTTGAAGGAGCATCATGAGGAGCCTGGACTGTCAGACTCCTAACTGTAAATTATTAATCTGCTTGGCTGATGCTGAATAATTCACACGGCTGGTGTGTGTAGGGTAAGCAGTGTCGGCATGAAATGTGCCAGTAGAGGTCTGGTTTGAATCTGGATATGGTGGAATGTGGGTCACTATTCGGTGGGGAGAGAAATTGACCTCATGTGGCATGTGTACACCCATTTCTAAGAGTTTTTCATTAAATTAGAACAACAGCGTTGTTTAGGGCAAAGTTGTTGTATTAAAATTTCAGTGGCTGTTTGGTGTCAATAGGAGGATGCCAACGCTTTTGGATAGGCTATATGCTGTGGGTACACACACTGCCAACATTGTCATTCCTAAAACCACAGGGGAGTTGGCTCTCTAGTAGGAACTCTGTAATCATGCTCCCAACTTGCATGTGATGACGCCAATTCCTCCCTTATGTACACACGCCACAGCTGTACGACTGGTTGCTAAACAGCCCACAGCCTGTGTGGGGAGTGGGTGTGATTGAGGCAGTGCTTCCTCATAGTTTCAAAACACACACACACACATACATGCATATGTGTGAGTGTTCTCTCAACGCAGAACAGATGTTGGATCAGGTGGTACATCCAACCAATGTCATCCTGGAGGCCCAAGTGCTCTGATTTCTAGAGTGTGTTGCAACATCTCTCAGATTTATTTTTGCCTTGGACCAGGTGATGTTTGTGTGTATGCGTGGTGCAATATCACACACGGTCTTGTTTATATGGATCTAATGCTTGGAAAAAGCTGGAGGAGGGTTTCTTTTGGTAATTGATTGGTGGCCTATACATGCATTATTGTTTATCCCTTGTGTGGTAGTGTGTTGCAGACCCAGATTAAGTGTGTTTTAGCCTTTGCATTGTTCATGAGAAGTTGGAAGGTAAGCCTGAGACGAACGGCCAGCTCAAGCTCTTGCAGACAGTCAGTTCCTGGCTACCCCCAGCCTGCTCTTTTGGAATCTGACGGAACACCCAGCCCTTCCCCACTGTGTAAAGAGCAGAGAGTCTTTTCTTTTAGTAATAACTTCCTCTCTCTAAACACCACCCCCACCCCCCAGCCTCAGTTTCTCTCGCCCACTCTGTCTGCCTGCTTACCCATCTTACAATGTTGTTTTTTTTTTTTTTGTTTTCCCTTCCCTTTAATTCTGCCTGTTATGTTTGTGTCACTTCTTGTCTTCCCTCTGTTCTGTCTCTTCCCCTGATTAATTCAGTGGCCTGCAGGCTCCCGTGACAGCCTGCTCAGGTGTAGTGTTACCTGCCCGGGCCCCGGCCTGCCTCTCAGCTCCTGGCAGGCGTGCACACTTCCCACATCACTGATCTCTTTGTCAGCCTGTCAGTCTAGCGCCCCCCCCCCCCCCCCCCACAAACATACACACATAAAAACTGGCCTTCTGACTCCCTTATCTCTGCCCCCCCCCCCCCCCCACCCCCATCACTCTCAAGGCAACTGCTTACGGCCTTACCTGTAGCTATGTTTACCTCAGGCCATATGAATGTGAGTGTAGGGCTGGCCACAGTGGTCTGCCCTCAGTCACTTAGCCTATGCTCTGCCCATTTCTAGACCTAGTAGTTTCAACTAGATTTAGAAATGCTACAAAGTGCTGTTCTTGTTTATTCTCTTGAGAGCTAGTTAATAGTGTGCATGGTGTGATGTATAAATCTGATGGATGTCATCTACTTCTTTTTTTTTTTTTTAAACTGCCATTGGACAGCTGAGCACCAAGGGCTAGGCAATAACGATATAACTGGTAAAACGGGTAATACGCACTGTGTAAAGGTTACCTTTCTTTGACACAAGCCAAATAGACCATTGTAGATAATCAATGAATGAAAAACACTGCCTTGCTCGTGCAGTAAGTTATGAAGTTCATGTTTCCACTGCTGCTTAGAACACGTTTGAGAAGCCCATCCTGTTGGCACTTAGACTGACCAATAAAACACCAGTAAATACAAAGCAGAGAATACAGAGACGTTCATAGAGGCACAATTAGATTTGGACAAAGCTTAGTCTGCAGCGTTCAGCAGCATTTAGAGTATGTCAAGTGTAACGACAATGAGATATGAGGGAAGTCTAAACATCCCCCAACTTGGGTTATATTTAGTCTACTGTACCCTATATTCACTCGTGATCTTATCTGGCACAACCCTGCTTCTACTCGTGGCTATACTTTGCTATCTGTTAGGTCAGGTGTATTTAGCAAAGAGTCACTTCTGATTTCCGAGCTTTGTTTTGAGTCAGCTGGGTTCTGACGGAGTTCCTATGTCTTTTTTCCTTACAGAACAGCCAAGATGGGGAACGTTTTTGCAGGCCTGTTCAAGAACCTCTTTGGGAAGAAGGAGATGAGAATCCTCATGGTGGGCCTGGATGCTGCAGGGAAGACTACCATCCTCTACAAACTCAAACTGGGAGAAATAGTGACCACCATCCCCACCATCGGTAATGTAGTTCCCGTTGCTATTTTTAGCCTTGACAAAAGTGTTTTTGTTTTGTTTTCCGAGTGTTTTTAGAAACAACTTCCTTGAGAGAGAGATTGAGAGATCGCTGAGAGAGTGTTTCCTTTTTGGGTCTGACTCTTCTGATTGGTCATTTCAATCTGCAGGCTTTAATGTAGAAACAGTGGAATACAAGAACATTAGTTTCACGGTGTGGGACGTGGGCGGTCAGGATAAGATTCGACCCCTCTGGAGACACTACTTCCAGAACACACAGGGTAAGGACGTCCTCCAGTGCATGCAGCTCTCTCTCTCTTTGCCCTGAATTTGAAGTCTCTCTCCCATCCTTTTCTTTTAAAGTGAGTCTCTCTCTCTCTCTCAGGACTTATCTTCGTGGTGGACAGCAACGATAGGGAGCGAGTGAACGAGGCGAGAGAGGAGCTGACGCGTATGCTGGCTGAGGACGAGCTCAGAGATGCAGTGTTGCTTGTCTTTGCAAACAAACAGGTAAATGCGTGCATACAAATACACCTCCCCTTAACATTCAACTCACTAATGCAACCAGGGCTGTGTACTGCATGCAAGGATTGTAATTCCATTTTTTTGTGATACACTGCAGTTTTTTTTTATTAATTGAATTGTACAAAAACTGATAACACGACCTTATGCGTTATGATGGATTAAACAAAACAAGATGAAAGTGGATAAAATATATCAACATTTGAAAGAGTAAATATGTGACGTGAACTAGAAAACAATATGCTGTTTTTAAAAAGTGCTTTGAAAAATAAAATAGTGATGGGTGATTGTTAAGTGTATCAGTGTTTCCTACGCCCTTAGACAAAACCCTATGTGCATTTTATTTACACAAATCAATACACGCATTCATTTTACCTTATTTGTGGTGTCGTCTTGCTTGCCTGGGCTGCATTAATGAACACATTCACTCTTGCTTGTCTGCCTGTCGTGATCATGCACTTCTGTGATCACAGTCCCTCTTCACACTGAGACCTCTTACATTGTCTTTTGTCCGCTCCTCTCCCTCAGGACTTGCCTAACGCTATGAATGCAGCGGAGATCACTGACAAGCTGGGCCTACACTCCCTGCGCCACCGCAACTGGTACATCCAGGCCACCTGCGCCACCAGTGGCGACGGCCTCTACGAGGGCCTGGACTGGCTCTCCAATCAGCTGAAGAACGCCAAATGATCCATTCCTCCAGTGGCGTCTGTTGTGTGCGCTGTGTGTGTGTGTGTCTGTGTGCACGTGGATGTATCAGTGTGTAAGTGTATTTTAGTGAGTGAGAGGGCGTGTACAAGTGTGTGTAGGTGTGTGCGTCTCTGTGCAAGCAATGAGCGTGGCAGCATCGGCTGGAGCCTGTCTTGGTTCCCTTCAGATATTCATCATAGTTGCCCATCCTCATCTTCAGTTTGCTCACTCTGACTGCAGAGGTTCTGACCGGTGCTGCTTGTCTGCACACACACAGTGTGTGAGTGTGTGTTTGTGTGTGTGTATGTATGTATGTATGTGCGCACGTGTGCTTGTGTGTATCACTGAGCTGAGAGTGGGAGCTGTGCCTTTCATCCAAACACGAACGCCCCCCCGTCTCACCTGAAGCCCCTCCAGTGCCCTCTCTTATGCCAGGGCAGCAGGCTCAATGTAGAGAGCTCCATCTGCCTTCAGTCTGCTATGGAAAGACCTATTTAAAAAACAAAAAAGAGAGAAAGAAAACCCAGCCGATCGAATGGGTGTCTCAGATCCAGTCAGACCCTCACACGCGCCCCCCCCCCCCCCCCCCCCCCATTTCAACTATCCGCCTGTTTTCCTGTGTGCTTTTCCCATTGACTGAAATGCCTGCAGGAGAGAAAGACGGGCTGCAAGCGGTCAGCTCATTTCTCCGCTCTCCTTGCGTCAGTTCCTCTACAACCATGGAACACTACCTGACCAACTCTTGTCAATCTTAACGTTTTTTTTTGTTCTTGTTGTTTTTATTTTATTTTTTTCCCCGCTTCTGCTTCCCTTGTCTCAGTCTGAGGTTTGTGTGTGTGTGTGGGTGTGTGTGTGAGTGAGTGAGAATAATGGGTCACCACACTGCCTCGCTGTTCAAGTGCTGTAGATGTGGAGTGTTCACTCCTGTCTTGCATTGCGTCCGTGTCGTAAGGAGGCCAGTAAGGAGGAGAAGCGTGTACAGCCCATAGGCGTGCTTGTGCTGGATGGGAGGTCATGTGCTGTGCCTCATGTCTCCGTGTGTGTGTCTCCACACCACTTTCTCTGATATCGGCGCCCTCACCACCACCTCCTCTTGGCTTGTGTTCCTCTGAATGGTGGAATTGGTTGGTCGTTTATAGCCTCATTTTTGACTAACGTCTGACTTGAGTGAGGGGGTGGTGTCGTGCATGTGCTGATTATTTGGGGTGGAGGTGGGGGGCAGGGCTGCTCCAGTCCTCACTCTGCATCATTCCTTTAGGAGAGAGGGGTGGGGGTGAGTGTGAGGCGACTGGTGCTGTATCTCACACAGCTGAGCCTCTTATTGGGGCATCCTTTTCATTTGTTTCAAAATAGTGTGATTTTATGTAAGTTCTGCCTAATTGAAAGTGACGTGTTGTTGTAAGGCCTGCTTAAGGTTTGCTCCTTTGCTGTTACCCCAGGTGAGCGATGGGAGCAGTGGTAGCGCTGCTGCATGGGAAGGTGTCCCTCACCACCCATCCCACCCCATCTTACTTTTGGAGGGGATCCCAGCCAGTGGCCAGTTTACCGGCATAACGCTCATTTCAGGCCACAACCTCAAGGAGGGTGGCTGGCGCTTGTTTCTTTGCTCTCCCAGCGTGCATCTCTCTCTGTCTGTCTCTCTCATGCATACACACATGCACACACAGACAAACACACACAAGCCAGCTTCAGGGTGATGGGCAGGTCAGCTCCAGCTCAGTGATGCATCCCAACATATTTCATTTTTATTTCCTCTCCATTCTTCAGATCAGGTGGCTACAACCCCCAAAAGCCATCCTCATAGTTACAGACACCAGCAGTGCGCCTTGGTCCCTCTCTCTCCAGGGCTTCAGATCCACACTCATTTAACTGACACAGAGATTACTCTTTCTTTCTGTCTATTCTCTTTCCCTTCTTCTTTCTTTATTTCTTTCTCTCAGTTTATTCCAAAGCCTCCTGCGAATGTCACAAAGAGACACTGTAAGACCCCCCCTCATCCCTTTCATGTTCTGATTGAGCCCAAGGTCACGACCCCAACACTGACCTCTTGCAAGGGAAGCGGTGACCTTTCACCTTTTTTATATTAGTGCAACTGGACAGCAGCCGTTCATGTTTGTGAATATTTTTTTTTTCTTTTCTCTGTATTTTGCAAAAAGCACCAATTGCAGCAAGTTTCAGTGTCTTTTGGCCTTTATACTTTGATCATATATGTAGATATACACCTACTGTAGTGCAAAAAGAATTCATTGACCTGGATGACAAGCTGCAGCATATATGGCAAGTCATTGACCTGTATATGAACTTGAGTATGGAAAAAAAAATGTATTTTAGCAAGCTGATATACTTTAGCTACCTGTGTTCAGTTGTGAAGCTTTCATTTTGAGAATTTCTGTTGAAACAACACAAGAAGGTGTGCATAATGTTTTTTTTTTCCTTTTTTCTTAAAATGGTTTCATGTTTTTAGCTTTTTTAACCCATCTTGTAACATCTGAGAAATGCACTATAATAAAGAGATCTATTACAAATACAAGTATGTGTATGTGTTGTAGGTTTGACTATTTTTGAATAGGAGTTGTTGAATAGGAGTGTTTCAAGATACTTTAATTAGGTGTGTTATACTGAGGAGAAGTTTTCGTATGAGATTGATGAGCCCAGCCCACTAATCCTGAATCTGTTTGCCACTTCAAGGGATAAGATAAGATGTTCGCCCCTGTTTGCTGACTGATTCTAGTGGTGCTGCTGCTCTTTGGAGTGGATCCCACTTTTCCTTCCTGTTTGGATTGTGGACATGCTCTAGATTGTACTCTGGAATGTCCACTGTGCCTCACTGATTATTAACCAGCAGGGTTCATGGACAATGAACAGAACTGCTGTAGATACCGAAGGTGTATTTTTGCATGTGTGGGGGGTGATGGCTCGGTTGGGGATTCTACTCAAGGTCAGGCTGCGGGATCAGTAACAGGGCGTGAGACCGCAATTGCCTGTTGTGGTGTATATGGGTTGGATGGGCTGGGGGGGGTCATGGGAGGGTGGCAGCAGCACCAACCCTGGTTGGACCTGTAGGCCCTCCGTACAGGATATGAGTCTGAGTCTGGAGCCACGGGAGGCAACAGGCTTCACATCCAAACTTTATGAGAAGCCCTCAGGCCACAACAACAGTATGTCATAGCCTATTCAGTGTGTTCTATTAAATAGGGGTGTCCCTCCAGGGCAGACTCATAAGCCACGTGGTGCTGTAGAGAAATGAAGAGGTCCTGTGTGGTGGTACAGTACAGCAGTGCTGGGATTTGAGATGATTTGTGTTTACTCAAATGTACTCACCCTCAAGGTCTGAGTGCAAGATAATGCTGAAACAGTAAAATCTGATTAGCCTTTGGGGGGTGGGGAGGGGGGGGGTGGTGGTGGGTGGGTGCTAATTAAATGACACTGGTTCAGTAATCACATGGGTGTTTTCATAATCACAGTAGGGCCTGAAGTTAAACCTTTGTATATATTGTTATTTATGTATAGTTTTTCCCCTATAAAGTCATTATTGTTCCTTATATTTAAGTTTCAATAAGACTGATTTAGATAATTGCACCTTATAGTTTCCATTTTAGTATATTCCATTATAGTATATTTTAATATGTGAATAGTTTGATGCATATCTGATGCATATTGAATGTAGTATTTTAACAAAAAGGAAATAGAAGTTGGTTCTGATAAGCTGGTAGAGATCATCTGTACATTTACTGTACAGATAGAGTGGCCTTCCAACAGCAGATGGCAGAGAAGAGGAGGGTCACTGACCTCACATCAGTGGTTCCAAGGCTTACACAGAATAAGTCTCCTCATCATCATTATTGGACAAGTAACCAGTGTGGGGTTTTCCACTTTGATGAAGATCTTCCATTGTCCACTCTTTCAAGGTGTGGTTTATTTATTGTGTTAAACTTATATACACATATCTAGATGTGGTTAAAAAAATGGTAAATGGATTGCGACTTTGGGGAACATTTAACAGAGTTTTGCTGTTAAATGTTTGTAACCTGTAAAAGTTGGTCATGAAGTTTTCCATGTACTTAAGTAACATTTTCTCAGTTGGGGATTTTTTGCTGTACTTTCCAAGTCCAGTGTGCACAAGTGCACACATACATACACACATGTATACATGCACATATAAACACACACAATCCATCCTATGCTGAGATGTTCCCTCACAAATTCCCCTTTGCTTCCTCTGGACTGACGCGTGACAGATTGGGGTCAGTAAACTATGTGCCTTCTTATGCCACCCGTATGCCAGTGAGAATTTACCCCTGAGGCAACTCACACCATTCATACCTGCAGGATTCTGTCGAATTGCATGTCTCAGAGGATAACGGAATGAAGAAGAGCAGCAACAGTCAGCACTTCACTGCTAAGAATAATGACGGCTCCCTGGAGAAATGTACCTGCCAGTAGTCCATATACTTCAAATCTGTGGAGCAAGACCTCCTTAGTGTTTCTTATTGGAGAATACACACACCGCAAACACGCTGACATTCACACAGACAGACAGATAGATAGACAGACACACACACATACACACAGACAGACAGATAGATAGACAGACACACACACATACACACACATGTGATGTGCATACACATACATACAAGATGTAGACCTTTTTGTTATTGGAATGAGAGACGTGACTCCAGCAACCTGCGGTCAGGTTGAGGTTGATCAGAGGTCTAGACATTGGACAGGTATAGAATGTGGGGCTTGGCTGGCTGACACGGCTGGAAAAGCCCAAAGTGATTGAGAGAAAGATGAAGAGTTATTACGAGGGGAGCAGAAGCAGCTGCCCCTCACTGCTCCCAGCTCAAGGGCATATCTGTGCTCCCTGGTCTGATTTGCCTCAATCACCCGTCTCTCTGCTCCGACATCCTCAGAAAGTCCCCAGTGTCTTTCTCCCAAAGCACAGTTATTACTTTGGCCCCATGTAAAGGGTGCAGCTGATGTATTTGTGCAGTCCTAACATCGCGCACAACAGCAATGAGATTCTGGGGGCATAGAATTGCATTGACTTTCACTCTGAAAAGAAGCATAACCAAAGTCAACATGTAATTCAAGAAACAAAGTAGCATAGAGAATGTATATAAAAAACACCCTCATACAGTATACTTTTAGCATTAAAATCAAGTGACAGCTTGTTTGGAAGATGATTTTCTGCACTGGAAATGACATATTGTATTTTACATTGAGCTATTTGAAGTTGCCCAGATCAAACATTTTAAAATCTGACAGAGACTACTTACTCAAATCATTAAGCCCTGTTATCTGTCTCTGTGGCAGTGGGAAGAACCTGGCAGGGTTAATTACACAGCATGGCTTCCACTTACCTGCTGTTGCCATCCTGCCCATCAGCATCTACTACTTTGCAGTCTTTAAAGTATGAGAGATGGAACCGATCAGGTTGTGTGATGTAGCACGTCTAACAGGGACAAGGCTTTGTGTTAATGAGTAGAGCTCAGCTTAGGCACTGCATACATTCTCCCACAGGCGGGCATTTATAATTGAGTCAATAAAAAGATTGATTATGGCTCACTTAATGGTTGCGTGCATATATGTGTGTGTTTCACAGCTGACACGGAACAGCAGCAGCCCTTATTATACCACTGGAATTAGATGTCTCTGTCAGAATGCAGGTGTGGTCCCAGGTTATACATTTAACCAGTGCATTCAAAGCGGGATCAAAGGGTCACTTATTATGAAGCCGGAGCATGGAAGTCATTAAGGGTCAAGTAATCAAGACAACCAAGTGGGGATCATTAGTGCATGAATGGTATCCGTCTAAAACCCCCTGCCTTTAGGGATCTCTCCCATCTCTCCCATCCACTCACAGCACTGCTGCCTCATCCTCCTCGTCCTCCTCCCTGTTCCCAGACTGGACTGATTGGGACTGCTTTGCTGCCGGGAACCCTGGGAGATAATGACCACTAACAGATTAATTATGTGGAAGTAATTAGATGCTTTGATGTAGACAAGGAGGTTTTAATGTGCAGGGGTCTTAATTGTTGTTATCGGCCCGGACTACTCCTCCCAGTGGACCCCCCACAGCGTCACGGGTAGGGGGAGAAAAGCTTAGCTTGGGTGTGAGAAAACTCAGGAAAGGAAAAACACCCATTTTGTCAGATTCCCTAGTCAGTTTTGTGTTATGTTTGTGTCTTGATGGCAATGGCACAGCATCACTGTGTGCATCACCCAGGATTTTTTTCACTTCAAGACTTACAGAAACTGGTGGTGAAATGAATGAAAGCATCAATATTAAAACCACTACATGTCTGATATTGGTAGTAAACCGTATTCAGTAAATACGTGCATGCAGTCACCCTGCAGACATTAAGTGCCTCTGCTTCGCCATGAGAGGGGGCTCTTGTGCAGGCTCTACCAGCTCCAAAACCTGTGTGTCAAATCATCAGTGGTTGGCCTGTGATTATCTGCTGTAGACCAGACCTGTTAGCTGTGGCATATGTGTGTGTGTGTGAGAGAGAGAGTGTATGTGTGGAGTACCAGTGAATCTGCTCATCACACCTAAAACCCTGACAAAAACTCTGAGTGTATGCTCATCCTTTCCAAATCTAAAGAGAAGTATAGTATGTATACTCTTCAGATCCCATGAGGGAAATTTGGCCTCTGCATTTATCCCCATTTCATAGCAGCCATTTTTCCAAGAAGTGGCAAGTTAGGCACAGGTGTTATTAATGACATCCAATAAGATTCTGATTTGGTGTAGCAGAATCAGATCCTTATTAGATGTCATCTAGATGTCATTAGTGACACCTGTGGTTGCCTTGCTACTTCCTGGAAAATTGGCTGCTGTGAAATGGGTCCATCGTGAACTAATGAGACACACACAGCACACAGCTCAACCAGTTCCCTTGCCAATATTTTTCAAATCCTCCGATTTCAAGCCTGAAGTCCTAACCAGTAGGTCACAGCTGACCACTTCTCTGTGTTCCCATTTGTCACAGCAGTTTAAATGTAAGATTTTTAGTAGGTGATCCTCTTCAAATATCATCTCCAAAACGATATTTTCTATGCAAGAGCTTACAATTGGGCCACACTGCTGTTCTGACAAACCCCATAATCCATTCAGTAGTAGCCTACATTTACCATTGGTGAGAGCCAAAGTCTTGCAGCATACTCAAATTCAATTAGCTGTATTTAATCTGAATAAGAAACAACTTAAGCTACACATTATTAAGGGAAAGAACACACTTGCCGACCCTACTGCTACGCTCTTAGACTCATACATTCTTCTCAGTATTATCCGTCTTCCTTAATCTCCTAATCTCTCCTTCAGATGAGTTGAGCAGCCCAGTAGATGCCACCTCACTCCCTCATTATCATGACCAATTCATTTACTCGTGAAATCAACCTTCATTGTTTGCACAACTCCTTCTCAGAAAGTGCTCTGAAGGAGCTGGGCGTGAACGACCTGTTTCTCATTAGCACCAGTAAGGAAGGCTCTGGAAGCCCATGCACATGATCCGCTGGGATTCAGCCTCGTATTAAAATCACTAACCTGCAGGCTTTCCCATAGCCAGGCGGAATAGACTCGGCGTATGTGGTGGCTCAGTGCAGGCTAATTATTCAGTTAATTGGTGACTGCGACCTGATTATGGTGGCGCTCAGTTAGACGACAGAGTGGCAGAGTTGGAATGGAGTTCAGCAGTGGGTATGGCCGTGAAAGCGAGAAACGTCACTCAAAAGCGAGGGGCTTGATTAGAGGAGTCTAATCGTGTTTTGACTCTTGGGTGGCTTATAGTCAGAGGATTTGATTTGGTGGGTGTAAGGCTATATATCTCTTTTCCGTGGAGCATTTTAAGAAGTGATTTAAATTATGCTTATTGAGTGATGTTCTTTTCGTTTCCATTGCTATATTTTCTTTATCTGTTTGGGCCTTTTGTTTACACATAAACAGAGTTTTAGCCCCCTCAAACAGATATTTTTCAAAATGCCCTCCAAAATGAAGACATTTCAAAACACTGGATTGTGTGGATAAGCTCAATAATAATAATAAAAAAATATACATCCATTTTCACACGTGAAATAGCTCATTGACTTGCTCATTGGTCTGCAAACTCCAGCAACTGCACTGAGAGTGCAGCATGGTTGATGATGGCTGATCTTGGAACAGATGAGATTCAGCTGAAAATGTGAGCATGGATCCTTGCTCTTGGACAAGCAATTAAAGCAGAATGTAATTAATCAGAAAAAGAGATAACAATCACTGTGCAATTTGTTCATCTCTCCACTTCTGAGAGAAGGAATGCTAAGAGCAATCTTGAAAGGGAAACAATAGCCCCTTTTGTCCTCCATTGTAACTTGCTGTCAAAACAGAGATGCAATGTGTGTGAATTGACTGTGTGAACACGAGGAAGAACTTTCTGTGGATTCGTGTGTGTGTTTGTGTGTGAGCAACGGAGGGAGAGAGAGAGGGAGGGAGAGAGAGAGAAGGAGAGAGAGAAAAGGAGAGAGAGAGTGGGTTTGTTTCTGTGGGTGTGTCTGCCTGGTTTGTTTGCTTGAATGAAAACCAAAGTCTGTTGTTTGGTATGTGTTGAATTAGTGAGCATATGTGTATGTGTATGTGTATGTGTATGTGTATGTGTATGTCTGTCTGTCTCTGTCTGTGTGTGCATATGTGTTTATGTGTATGTCTATCTTTATCTGTCTGTGTGTGCATATGTGTGTGTGTGTCTGTCTGTCTGTCTCTGTCTGTGTGTGCATATGTGTTTATGTGTATGTCTGTCTTTATCTGTCTGTGTGTGCATATGTGTGTGTGTGTCTGTCTGTCTGTCTGTCTCTGTCTGTGTAAGCATATGTGTTTATGTGTATGTCTGTCTTTATCTGTCTGTCTGTCTAGATGGCTGACCTGAAAACCATACTGCAGGACATGGCACCCGTTGGCACCCATCTAAAACCCGTCCCTCCTATCTCTTACCACAAGATAAGGTAAGATTTCAGACGACCGATTCTCCGAGGGAGGTGTTACCTTGGAAACAGCACCTTACTTATTTATAGTGATAGTCTGGACAGGAGCAGCAAGAATGTGGTGGGGAGGGGGACAGAGCTAGAGGGTGTTTGGGATACTGTGATTGTGGTGTGCAGGTTGTATTTTTTTTTAAATAGCACCTTAGAGAAAAGTATATCGGATAGAATGGGGCTGAGGTTGATGTGTAGACACCCACACACGTGCGCGTACGTACGCACACACACACACACACACACACACACACACACACACACACACACACACAGGGAGAGATGATGATTATTATGAGGATGAAGATGATGGTGATGTCACAGGCTTACACCAGGGACCACTAACATAATGATTTTCCAGTATGTGGGACACACTGGTGAGACTTCGTGGCAATATTTTCATTGGAATTCTTCACTAGCTCAGTCAGTGGGCATTTCATCTGATCATTTTCTGGAAATTGCATTGTATAGCTGCTAGTCAGTGTTCTAGTTAGATGCAGCATGGATTCACAGGCGAAAACAAGATTTTCAAAGCAAGATCATTTTCCCTCCTACTGGACCTAAAAATACTACATTTCTGTCAGAGTATGTGCATTCCTAATGCCATGCCCACTGGTCTTTATTTACCAGTCTCTATCACCAGCAATTAAACAGAACACAACTATGTTAATTTCCTGCAGCCTTTAATTGAATTGAACCTGGAACTAGGTGGCACTCTGGTAAATGTGCTGCACTTGTGGGCATAGTGGTGATCATCACTGTGAGTGATAACATTCATTTAGCAAAAGGGAAACTGTGGTACCAACAGAGATGAGATATGGTACCAATAGCATTTCATAGAATTAGAACTTGCTCTCCAAACAGCAGTTTCTGATTAGGCAGGCTTTTCACCCACTAGACATTTCGGGTGCCATGTGACCACTGCCCTTTATGACCACATTCCTTATATATGTATGTATGTATGTATGTGTGTATGTATGTGTATGTATGTATGTGTGTGTGTGTGTGTGTATGTATGTATGTGTGTGTGTGTGTGTGTGTGTGTGTGTGTGTGTGTGTGTGTGTGTGTGTGTGTGTGTGTGTGTTTGTATGTATGTGTATTTATTTCTTGATTTATTTATCTTACCGTCTTTCTATTTATTATTTATTTTTCTATTGGTCAGTGTTTGAGTTTGAGTTTAACAGGCCCTCTGCTTTGGCTGCCCTGGCTCATCACAGAGGGCTGCTTCAGGCCTGTCTGTCCCTTTAATGAGTTGTGACTTAAAGGGCTAACTACACCACTGGAAGTGAGAGATGCCAGATATCTATAATAAGTGTTATGGCAGCGGCTTATCTACGCCAGTGAGGGCCTTGAGAACCCTCATATGCCTCACACTGAATTTATGCTACAGCCACACACAAACACACATGCACATGCTCCCTATCATTCTCTCTCTCATACACACACACACATATAAACACACACAAACAAGCACTCAGGTGACACTCACTTGACCTTTGGGAGATGGCCTCTCTGTGGTGTATTTTTACAACCCAGAAGTGTCACTCCCACACATCAGTGCCCCATCACTCCCCTACATACAGACTGTCTCGAGAGAGTACTATAACACACACAGCTATCGCTGCTGGCTGCCTACCTCTCCATCAACTTCATGAACACACACAGTCCTCATTACATATCTGACAAACATACACTGCCTGCTCAAACACAAACACACACACACACAGACCGTTACCACAGTATATGCTTACAACCCTGTCAAACACACACACAAAGTTACTTCAGTATATGCCTACTGCCCTATCAAACACACACACACACACACACAAATAACCACTTGGATGCATTCTTGCCCCCCCTACACACACACACTCATACAGAAACTCATCATGCTACCCATGCCCACACAAAAGCATTGATTAGTCCAAGCCATGGGAAGCTCAGAATAGATTCCCTACCCCATCCCCTGAGAATGTTGAAGGAGGGGGACTCTGGAGGAGAGGGGGAGTAATGAGAACAGAGAGAGAGACAGAGAGAGAGAGAGAGAGAAACATATTTGAAGAGGATTACTACTCCCACAAATCTTACTGTGCAAAGGCAGACAGAAAATTCAGAACAATGTATTTTTGCATCCTGTTTTGGGCTGTGAATGCTGATGATTGGCCACCTAGGAGATCATAGTCAGAGATGTACAAGACAGGTGTCCTCAAAGATGCCCCTCTCTGATGATGCACCTCACACACTGACCTCACCTTGGCCTCTTCATTTATTCCCTCAAGTCTTCATATTAAAACTCTCCATCTATCCATATCTATCCATCCATCCATCCATGTGTCCATTCAATCCATCCATCCATGCATTCATACTGTCATACTCTTCATTTGACCCTCCCCTCGATTCGGTCTCTCTCGGCCTTGGCTATCGTGTGTGGAGAGAGAGAGTTCCTTGGCTGCTGGGGGAGTGTTGGGTGTGCGTGACAGAGAGAATGGGGAGAACTCATGAGGGACACAGAAGGATGCCAGACAGAGGGAGTGAGATGCAAAAATGTGTGGGCTGGCATACTGTGTGTGTGTGTGTGTGTGTGTGCATGTGTGATGCTGAGGGTGCTGAGGGTGTTCGTAGGCTTGTTTTGGGTCACTGACTGCTTGATTGATTCCTCTGCTCTTGCCATCATGCCACACTGACATGCAACCCCATACTTATTACACAGTTTCCATATTATGTCCAAACATATCCACACACACACACACACATACACACACACAAGCACTCACACAAGCACACGCGCACACACACACACGCACAAGCACACGCACACACACGCACACGCACACACACACACACACACACTAACAGATTGAGGGAGAAGACACAACAGGATGCTATTTATGTACACATTATGACACAGTACATTGTGTTTATTTAAAGAGAGGCATCATTTAATAAGTGCCCTCCTGTGGATGGAATGGGTGAACTGTGTACTATGTTTGAGTGCACAGAGAATGGGATATAAAGTGTGTGAATTTATGCCCCATGGCTAAATGTCATCAAGAGTGTGTGTGTGTGTGTGTGTGTGTGTGTGTTTCCAGAGACATTTCCAAAGAAATGCATTTTTTCCTGCTTTGTCATCTGTTTCTTCCATCATCACCTCTCTCCCTCTCTCACCATTAAATCCTGACTGTAGAGGTCCTGATTTTTATCTTCTTACAGTAAGGAGAGTAAATAAGTGTGTCTGTCTCTGTGTGCATAGAGTTTACAGTATATGCATACACAATATGCTATTGGAATACATATGCAAATATACGCTCAGTTAAGTCTTTTTTTTTAAACAAATATATTTGTACAATTCAAAACCTTTATTGTCAGTCAGACTCTAGCTGGGTTGCTTTGACATGAAACATTGAAAGTTCTGTTTCTGTGTGTGTGTGTGTGTGTGTGTGTGTGTGTGTGTGTGTGCGTGAGAGGGGAGAGGACAAAAAGGACAAACTGCTGGTGCAGGAGGAATAAGCATTATGGTCACATGACCTCAGGTGCGTGGTGCAGGGGAGGGACTCCATCTCCCACGAGCCTTCTGTGCAGTGATGCAAGCGTTGGCAGTCAACAAAGCAAACCTGAACAAACATCAGCGGTTCAATCACCATGCATGTGTCTCCTCTTTCTCCTTTTTTTAACCTCTGCTCTTCCTCATCCTCTCTCCTGTCTGCTGTCTTTCTGCTTCTTAAAAGAGGATGAAAATAAAGCCTTTACAGCCAATAATGTTAATTATCTCACATCAGTCTTGTTCAACAGTAATTATACAGCACTAATATTTAGCATTAACACATCTTGTTTGAGTGAATGTCTGCATGGTGAGATTATGGCTTTAGAGGGTAGAGACAAATACCCTTAAACCTCAGAAAGCTACTTTTCAACCAGAAATATGAAGATTACTTTTAAATCATTTTACTTTTCAAGTATACGGCAGCAGGGGTAATAGCATTTTACAGTAAGTTTATAGCATCTTTTTGACATTTAATGGTATTCTGAATTATAACAGGAATTCTAACAAATATATCTAAAATGTTCGTAAGCTCATGTTTTAAAAGAGTCACTGTGTATTTTATTTTGTTGGATTCAAGTCGTCTTAAAAGAGCCCCAAGGCACATTTACTGATATGTTGACTTACATTGTTTTTCACACAAAATGGCATTACAAGAGACCTAGAGCAGCACTAACAGATCTGCATTTAGTGTCAATCTCTGGAACACAAATAACTAACATTATGAATAATAACAATAAATAAGCACAATACCGCTTCTACGAAGCTCTTTACAGTGGCAGGGGACCTCACTAACTACTATCAGCTGTATATGTGACACCCACCGGGGTGATGCGCAGCAGCCATTATGCACCAGAACATTCACCACACACCAGCTTGAGGTGGAGAGTGAGGGTGTGAATGAAGCAGTTACAGTGGGGGATGATTAGGGGGCCAGATTGAATTAGCCTTGTTGGGACTGTCTTCTAGACAAGACACTGAGGAAATCAGTGTCACAGTGCCATAGGTTCCTTAATGACCACAGTGAGTCAGGACTTCGGTTTAGTGTCTCATCTTAAATGATGGCCTCTCGTACTGTCAGTGTCCCTGTCACTGCATTTGGCACTGAGATAGCTTCCAGCAGCCAGTCGGTCTTCCTCAAGGGTCTCCATCCTGACCAAGCCCATTGCGGCTTAGCTTTCCACAATGCAGTTGAGGCATTGTACCATTGGGCTGGCTAGCATAAATATGTGTTTTGTTATATTACTATTTTGAGATCAGTCCTGAACTATTTAAACAAAAATACCCTACCCTTTAATAAGGGTTTTATGAAATAAAGCTCGGAGTACTTTACTGGGTGACTATGGAAAAAAGTTTTCCCTGTAATAGTTTTGCCCCCATAAAGCCTAAGAACTCCAGAGGTACTTGTTTCTGCTGACCAGAACCAACAGTAGCCATAAGAGAGAGAAAGAAAGAGAGAGAGACAGAGAGAGAGAGAGAGAGAGAGTCAGTCTATAGAGTTTTCCTTTTTCATTTAATTGATAAATAGGCATAAATACCACTTAGCCAGCAGCAGCAGTGCTCTGGACCTCTGAGCCTTTCCACAGAAATCAAATGAAACACACTGAACAAGACTTTTTAGGGTATCCATTATATAAATGGCCTTGTGAACAGAATAGGTGTCATTTGATTTATTCCACTTTGTTGCAAAATAAAAAAAAAACGCATGGTTACAACAACACCATGCTGTTGGCTTTTGTGTTGTTATCCGTGCAAGCTTTTGTCTTGATGTTAATGTGTTAATAGTTGCAGTGAAATGAAAAGGGGCTTTTAAAAAGTCATTAAAATCTCTCATTCACATGCAGGGAATTCAGCTGCTAATACTAATTAAGGTTCCACTGATTTATGTCTAATCACTAAATAAACTCTTTTGTAATCTAATGATAATTATTTGACACTATGCTAAAACTTGCTTTGTAGTGTCACTTGCTAACCTCTATGTTTTTTTTTTCATTTTCTTTATCTGTATTCTCTCTCTCTCTCTCTCGCTCTGTATTCTCATTCTCTTTCTTCTCTTTCGTCTGCCTGTCTGAGTGTATCTTTGTCTGTCTCTGTCCCATTGTCTGCTCAATGTCTCTCTCTATCCTTCATCGCTGGCTGTATGTGTATGTGTGTGGGAGTGGGCATCGGCAGACAGCCGTGGAGGAGCTGTGTTCGGCCTCTCCAGGGCTCACCCACTCACGGTCTGCAAAGGGCAGCTCTGAGCGGATGGCAGAGGTGGCTTGAAGAGAGATCAGAGGCAAAGTTTCACTCTTCACCACAGCACGATGCAGTCAAGGAAAATGAGATTGAGAAAAGCCCATCAAAGAGTTTCAGAGAAGGATCTAGAAGTACCGGCATTTATATTTATGCAGAAACAGACCAACATTCGCACTGATAAATGCACTCATGGACACACACACACACTCTTTACATAAAACTGACAGAAGGTGTTTATCTGTGATGCAGGTAAAGGGGTGAGAGGTGTGTGCTGTATGAATGAGTGTGCATGCGTGTGTACATATTTGGTTGTGAATGAGTATTTGTGTGTGTGTGTGTGTGTGTGTGTGTGTGTGTGTCTGGGCCACACTGCAGGGAGGTAAGACGGCACAGTGCCTGCTTTGCTTCATCAGCAGTTCATCTGTCCGGCCATATTGGCCAAAGCAGCTCCCTATGGGCAAAGCACAACCACACACACGCACGCACACACAAATGCACACACACACACAAACACACGAGGGACCAAACACAAAGCTTTGTTTATAATCATTTGTGCTAACCAATGGTCGTTTGAAACAAAATTGTCAGAGATGAGGTTAAAAAGATGATTATTAAACAATCTGCTGCTGAAGTGTGTGTGTGTGTGTGTAGGAGGGTGCGTATATGTGTGTGTGTGTGTGTGTGTGTGTGTGTGTTAGGAAGGTGGGAGCTCCTCCTAACGACACCTCTCGGGCCTGCCTCACCATTCTGTGAGATAATTACAGTGGTGCTCATCAGCAGCTCTGATGACATTTAGATTACAGAGTTTGGCCCGCTTTGGGGCGCTGCCTCAGAAGCCTGATTGAAATTCCTCAAATGCTTCTGAATAAAATATCAGTGAAATATAAAAGTGTGTGGGTGTGTGTGTGTCTGCGTGTGTGAACCAGGCTGCCAATGAATGCCATCGTGTCCAGAGAGACTGTGAGCAGAAATTTGTTTTTTATTCGTTTAGATTGGTGCGATTAGGCGGCTCATTGTAGAGCATAATAACAGGGGAGAAGGTGACGGAATGGAGATGGCTTTGGAGAAATGGTTTGCTGTCCAGGGAGGGCCTCCGCCCTTTACACGCCCACTCAGCGACCAAGTACAAGCACACCCACTCACAGAGACACAACACAAGCACACTCACTAACACAGAGCTGTACAAGTTACTCCTACTCAAACGCTGAATATTAGATAAAATATGTGTTCGTTTTGCCAAATGCACACACACCCACGTTAATTCATTGCATGATACACAGATTGTGAGTATGCACAAACACACACACACACACACACACACACACACACACACACACACACATATAAACTTTTATACATATGAACTTTTTTCCATGCCTTGGAGGTGGGCAGGGGTGCGTATGTGGCGCACTTTTAACTCATAACATATGTTATATTTGAAAATGACCCTTTGAACCCATGGGCGGTTTATGATCTTGTGGGCTCCTAGTCCCAGATATATAGCCTTTGTCATACTTTATACAGGCTTTTGTCCACAGCGGGGCGTTCAAGTTTTCAACTCAGCTTACAGTGAGATGGTTAGGTGGAGGGTGAGAGGGGGACTACTTTGGTCATTTCTGTCATTTACGTAATAATGTAGCCCATCTGTAAAGTGTGAGTGCGTGAGCATATGCATGCATCTGTGACTTAGAGGCTGACAAAGCATATCATCATACTGGAATGCAAGAAATTTTGAAAAATAATAAACTATTGACCTCAGATCAATAGTTTGGAAAGTAATAGACTAATGGACTGGGATTGCAGGGAGTGGACTGGGATTGACTGGGAGTGAAAGACATGGCAGATGGCTGGTTGTGCAAAGGCTGAAGGACTACAAAGAAAGATTCTTGCATTTCAGAGATGTTGAATCAGGTCCACGTTCTTCATGTTTTATGTTTTTGTTCAGGCTAATGTCTTTATTTATCTAACAATAAAACATGCAAGATATTAAAAAATCATGATGGTTGGATAGGCTATTATATGGCCTAATTAATTTCTCAAAATAAATGGACTTAATTTTCTTCATTATAGCTGTGCTGCATTTCTCCACTGGAGCTATAAGTATTGTCAGTGAACTATTTGAAAGAGAATGTGCCTGCTCCTCATTTGATATGAAAGGCAAAACTGCATTTTGGGGTCTAATATCAGTCCAGATTTGGAGAGACAATGCAGTCGTGTGCTTTGATTTAAAAACATGATTATTTAAGAATAGTTTATTGTGCAGATAAACACATTATTTCATTTAATTCTGTAAGTTCTACCATTTATTTTTGTATAGGTTTGTGCTGAGTTTGTGAACAACGCACTATGCTATCTGGTAGTAAGTAAGTGCATATAATATTCTGCAAATTCAAAAAAAATTCTCTCGCACACTGTTATCGCTGAGATTATGTTACTAACATCAAATCTTTAGATGCCAAGTTTCACAAAGGAAAGCTCAACACATTCAATGATCTTATGCAGCGGCACTGCTAGAAATTTTGGGCCCCATGACAGAAAATTATTTTTGGCCTCCCAAACATTGATTATAATATTAAAATGTTCTCTAGGGCCCCCTATCAGTGCCAGACCCTCAGATTCATCCTAACTCCCCATCCTAACCCATTCGTTATGTTTTCTGGTAACTTGACTTTCTGGTAACTTGACTTTCACGTGCGGGAGGTTGAGTAACACAGAGGAGTGCTGTTGTGTCTAAACTGAATGCTATTATCACAGGTTACGTGTGTGATACAACGTGTAGACCTACAAAACGTGAACACAAATCTTTACAGGCTCCAGGCAAACATAAAAAGTTAGCATGAGGAAAGTGTGGCGTGAGAGCTTCTAAGACCGGTCAGTTGTGTTTGTCACATGTTCAATGCGTGAGGCTTAAGAGCCCAGCAAACATGAGGAGGGTTTAGTAGCAGGTTTAGTAGTAGGTTTAGTAGAAAGCTGTTTAATGATGGGGGGGTTGATTCATAGTTCTTCGTCTTGTGCACCGTGGACGGAATTCTACCATGTGATTAAGTCCAAAAAGCGCTTAGCTGTACGTTTTTCAGCCTGCATGCATTTTGCAAATTACTTAAGTCTGTTGCGAGAACACACAAACACCCTTATGGCCTGTAAGTGACAGACTTAAGTCATTTGTATAACTAACAGATGGTTGGAAAGCATGTAGCTAAGTGCTTTTTGGACTTAAGCACATGAAAGAATTCCATCCCAAGTGCAGAAGCATACACATGGTTGCTGGAGCTTTTGGCAGCAGGTCTCTAAGAGCTTCATCATACCCTTCTCTTCTATCCAAACCTCACTGCCATTCATTCTTTATGCCTTTGTGGACATCTCTGGTGTCTTCTCTTGGCTTCATAAACTTGTGCCTCTCCTGTGACTTACGATGCGTATTGCTGGTACAGGAAACATTCAACAGCACATGGAGTGACTGTTGGATCTGATTCAGTCTGTTTTGCCAAGACCCAAGGCCTATCCATACCTTATTTCTGACTGGCTAGTAGTGTGTGGTTGAGAAGCTCCCTTGTTCCCTTGTTAGATCTAGATAAATTTCTGGGCAACCGATTTTTTTTCGTGTTCACGCTCGTACGCCTGAAATCTGGCATGGTGCCTGAATACTATTAGCCCTGCACTGGTCTAGTTAACATCTATGCTACATAAATAAGTATATCTAATCTACATAATAGATTTATCTGTTGAGGATTTTCACTAAAGATCACTGGAATAAACGTTTTTTTCCTTGTAGTCTATACTTTTTTCTGAGTCCATACTTCATGAGTCCATTCATGGGTTAATTGTTTTAGCATCAGCCGCTGAGATGACCAGGTCATTAGTTTCTCCACTGGCCAGATGAAAAAAAAAAAAAACTTATCCCATGAGCAGCAGCAGCAGGAGTCTCTTATCCTTCCAAGGATCAAATCGGGTCCAATGGCTTTGGGGAAACACTGCTGGAGCACTGAGCCCTAAAGCGCATTGGTGTAGTAGTGCATACAAAGAAATTAAATCTTTGGTAACACTTTCTACCTACCACTGTGTCTGGGATATTGCTCTGTACAAAGTCTCAGCAGTAGCTATTCACTGAAAGGTTGGCTGAAAGTAATTGCTGATATGTCCTCAACTGGATGAAAAAAGAGTAGAGAGGAGAAAGCCCAAGTAATTCTCAGTTTGAACTCTGAGTTAGTTTTTGAATCACCAGAATTGTCTTTTCTTGCAGTGGACTTAACCTTGTCAGCAGAACTGGTCCATCAAATAAATGCAAAGCGCTGAATGATGAATGGTGTGTGTATGAGAAGAAGGGTTGAAAAGGGTCACTGTGAGAGCCTAGACTCTGGCACCTTGCATTCTCTCGACCTGGTGTTTCTTTCAGCGTTGACTACACAGAAACCTCTCCCAAGGAGGTGAAGCCCTGTCAGGGGGAGCCCAGCTGATCCGTCCTCTCTCTGTGAGCTCCTGTTTTTCCCAGCTGGATTCCATGTGGGAAGGCTCACTATCTGACCAGGACGCCATATTGTTGTTTGATGCTTCACTCAGCGAGCACGTTCAGCATCTCTGGTCTGCAGGGGATAGATGCCACCTGTTCCTGGAACAGTGTGTGCACACAAGCGTGATGAAGAGTTATACACAGTCCTTGCCACTAGCATTGCAGAGGGGCAGTACCATTCTTACATGCTGTAGGGTTGACTTTGGGGGAAATTGGAATGCAACCAACACACGTCTGATTTTGTTGAAGACCCCTTTGTGAATACCACAAACACAAAGAATTTATATGTAGTAGAACTGTGGTGTATTTACCTTTGGGGCACAACAACCGTCTCAGCAAATCGTGATGCATTTTTGCTCTGCCAGCTTAGACACAAATCACTAAGATAGCTCAGAAGGCTAGACAACAGCTGAGATATTATTGCTCAAACCTCTGAGAGTTGTTGCACAATATCTACAAGAACAACAACAACAACAAAAAAAAAACACATCCATTATTGAAACCCATAAGACTGTCAATTCTGAAATGAAGCAAGACATTTATTAAATGAGAAGTATTGTCCTAGATCTTGATGCTGTGAATCAATGACTCTGGTGAAACATGCTCCTGCTCTCACAAATCTTTGAGCGCTTGGGTTCAAAGGAAATACAGAAACGCTGAATTACATACAAAAAAGGTAATGCCTTTATGATCTTAAATTCAGTGACATTCAAGGAAATCATTAAGGAATGTTACAGGTTCTCTTGGTGCTGTGAAATGCAGCAGTGGTGTGAGTCAGCATGCAAATCAATCTCTGAAGATTCCAAAGCGCTTTGAGGGCCCTACAGAAAGAGTGAATGTGTGTGTCTGTGTGTGTGTGTGTGTGTGTGAGTGAGAGAGAGAGAGAGAGAGAAAAAAAAAGAAAATACTGCCTTGGGAAATTTGCACATGCTCAGATGGGGACCCATGGTTCCTGGTGTGTCATCCTCTGCGGCCTCTCCAGTGCGAGCGGGATAATGAGACAGTCTCTCTTGGCGCTGTGACTTGACACAGCGTAGCGCGTTAATGAGGAGTAACAGCAAGATTCTCCAAAAGCACTTTAAAGAAAAACAACACAACAACAAAATACACATACGCAAAAACACAAGGTGGGTAGAGGGTGGAGGGGGAGGAGGGCTCTGTCACTTTTACTGTTTCCTGGAGGGTCTAAATCCCAAAGCCATGGCTGGGTAAGCATATGGGCTTCTGGGGGTAAAAAAGGAAAACAGGTGAAATAAGTCCAGTCATGCAGCTGACAGTATTGGGGGCTGTGCCATTCCATCGAGACCGTCTCATGGTGACCTTTGAGAGATCTCTGGAGGCAGACACATTTGGCATCATGTCCCCAAATCACACTGACGTCATCCTGACTCGCCTCCCCTTTGGAAAGGGAATCAGACGGAAATAGAGTCTAAAAACAGCGTATCCCATATCATTAGTGGTGTATAATAGGCCTTTGCCTGTGGTAAGGTATTGACCGAATGGACCTCTCTCATGAAATGATACTCCGTAATCTTTACAACCATTTCAAGAGAGGATATGTGAGTGAACAACGACTTTGGAATAAGTCCTAGAAACATCAGTGGAGACACTTGGAACAAGACCTAGAAAAGGATTGATATTGCTGCATCTGAAGCAGACTATGGGAGAAACTGTGAAAGAGATGGAATGGAATTGCAATTGTAAGGTGTCAGGATTCTAGAATCATGTAATCTCTAGAACCTTCTCTGGCTGCAATTTACATTCAACCCTTAGCACAACATAGCTGTATTGGCCGCACTGGTTTGAGCTATCTGAGCTATTTGAGCACCGAATGTTGTTTCATTAATCTACTGTAGTTTCCCTCCAACTGTAAACATTACTTCACCTTACATTGACTGTAACCTGATCTCAAATCAGTCACCTAGAAACACTGCCAATCTCGCTCCTTAGACTAACCTCTAAGCTGTAAGTGAGTCTCACTGACCGCACACTGACCCCAGAGTCACCTGCTCTCGCCTGGGAACACCATAAGGATTCAGCTCAGGTCTGCAGATGCACTGCCGTACTCCTGGCCTGCTCTTGCCTTTGAAATGGAGAGATGGCCGCTTGCTCTGCCTGGTGCTCGCACTCCACAAGTCGCACTCACTCTCTCTCCCTCTTGTGCTTGTTTTCCTCCCCTGTCACTTAGCAGCTGGACGACAAGCAGGCGGACCCATTTCCCCCCGGCCGGCCGGCCGGCCGCTTCCTCATGCATTATTAATCAGAAGTCATTACAAAAAAAAAAAAAGAACTCCTCCACTTAATCTCCCTTTCACTCTTCTTCCCGCAGCGCTCTACTGGCCACTTCCTTTTCTTCCCTCTCTCCTTCCAAGGCCACCCTCCCTCAATCCTTCTCTCTCTCTCTCTCTCCTTCTCTTCACCATCCCTGTGTCATTCCCTCCTTCACTCCACAAAGCCAATTAGTCACCCTCATTTGCCTCACTTATATTAGCTAATATTGCCTGGTCACTCTTACTCCACAGCTTCCGATGACCCCATGTCCCCATGCACTCTGTTTCCAGTGTATGTTGTGTGTGTCATGTGTGTGTGTGTGTGTCCTTCGCGTGTCCACTGATCTGACCTTAAACCGTCCTCCAGGTGTCCTTGGTTGTGTGTGCATGCAACGTGTCCCCAGGCATAGCCTTTGCGTGTGAAAACTGGTGACACTAAAGGTCAGAAGTGTTTTATAGTGTTACATAGGGAGACTAAGAGCTGGAGACACGGCAAACACACTCACCGTCTTGTGTGTGCACAGGAAGTCTAGGGTGGTGTGAAGGGGAAATCGCATAGGCTGGGGCATTGCTCTTTAACTACTACAGTATTTTCTTTAAGTTTGCCCTTCTTCTTGAAGGTCATTGGATTTTTGGGGGAGGATTTGCCAGTTTTTTGGCCTTCATGTGGTTAAGGTCAGATGCATGGAACCCTGTGTCCTCTTGTCTATATAAGGACACTCTTCTCGCTGGCAGACTGGCACTCTTTGCCTGCCCTGACACAGCAACACCCCCCCTCCGTGACTGTCAGTGCCGATCAGGCCTCAGTGAGACCCAAATCTATTGGGGGTATTGGAGGGGGGACATTAAGTCAAAGGGTGTGATCTTTTGTCTTCCATTGTCTTGTCAGACATTGTGTATGCAACCTTGCCGCCAGCTCCTTCCAAAACTGCAGAGGACACATACACACACATAAGCTTACGGATATACTGTACATATGCATGTGTGTGAGCACGCGCACGCGCACGCACGCATGCACACACACACACACACACACACACACACACATAAAATTTATACACACTATTCACATACATACACATCATTAGGACTGTCTCACCCTCCAGCTGTAGCTCCTTTTCCTTTCCATGTTCTCAGATGGGGGAGAATCCCAGAGACACCCCGCCCCCCAACAACACACACACACACACACACACACACACACACACATACATTCTCACTTTCTCCCTCTTTATTTCCTCCAGAGAGGCAGCCTGCAGTGAGGAAGAGCTGCCCCAGGCCATTTCCACTGCAGAACTCACTGTGCCTTTAAGAGAGAGAGAGTGTGTGTGTGTGTGTGAGAGAGAGAGAGAGGCAGAGACAGAGCAACAGAGAGAGGAGCACATTTAGCAATTTTTTCTGCTCATTCTTAGCTGCGTGTTGAGCATCCTCTCTGTGCACCCACTCCCACCAGTCAGTGGGCTTCCTCACACACACACACACACACACACACACACACAAAGAGAGAGAGACACACACACACATGCGCTTGCATCCAGGGACTTGCTCTTCACGCTGCTCTCTCTCACACACACACACTCTCACACACGCGCGCACGATCACACTTACACAGAGAAAGAGAGACAGAGAGAGAGAGGGAGAGAGAGAGCAAGGCAGCTGGAGAGAAGCCATCTCGCGAAAGGAGGATCCCTGCAAAAGAACGCGTGGCAGAGCGACAGCACACGGAACAGAAGCAGAGGGAGAGAGAGAGAGAGAGAGCGAGAGAGAAAGAGAGAGTGTGTGAGGCAGAGAGGGAGAGAGACAAAAGGAAAGGAGGACGGAAAACAGGAGCGAACGAATAGGAAGAGGTGACGGCACCAGGAGACACTGCCCGGCATCAGCAAGAGAGAGGAAGAGGACAAGAGGGGAGGAGGAGAAAAAGAGGAGAGAGCGAGAGAGAGAGGAAGGGAAAAAAAAGAAGCCAGGAGCACCAGGAAACGTCTCACTTGGCTCTGGTGGTGGCAGAGCACTCCGAAGCACCATGGGAAATGCACCTTCTCAAGGCATGTCCAGCCCGTTTCTCCTCCTTTACACACACACACACACACACACACACACACACACACACACAGCAGCAGCAGTCCATTTGTGTTTCCTGTGTCTGACTCCTCCATACCCATGGAGACGCTAGGCTGTGTTTCATGCCTGTGTGTGTGTGTGTGTGTGTGTGTAGGATTCTTTTGTCGGTGAGCTCAAACTCAGCTCATTTGCCTTGACCAGGTGTCTGTGTTGAGGCAGGTGGCCAGTTGTGTGTGTGTGTGTGTGTGTGTGTGTGTATGCCGGTATCTCTGCATGCATGTGTATGTGTGTGTGTGTGTATACACCACGCGTGCGTGAGTGAACAACAGAAGAACGTGATGAAAGAGATGAGTGAGGGAAGGATCTGTAGCAGATGTGTTTTTTTTTTGTTGTTTTCTGCTTTGCTCCTCGGAGCCCCAGCCTTGTGCCATGTGCTGTGGACGGGGGTTGTGGGATGGAGGATGTGAAGCTGGACTGGAAGGATGGGCTTGAGAGTGAGGGCAGGCTGGGAAGTGATGCTCGGATGCCGGGGAGTATGGAAAGCATGGGGAGCTGTGGAGAGCTGGGATCTACCCAACGGATAGATTTCACTAAGATGCTATATATACTATATACAATATATACTAAGATACTATATCTGCAGCAGATTGGACATCTAAATGGGCTGCAGCTGTCAAACACAGTGTAGCAAATGGGTGTGTGAGTGGTGTGTGAGTGTGTGTGTGTGTGAGAGAGAGAGAGAGAGGGGGAGAGAGAAAGAATAGATGATTATGTACCTGAGGTCGGGGGTTGGTTGTGCAGGGGATGCAGGGGACCAGTAATGTGTTCCTGTAGAGAGCGGGAGGGAGTGGGAAAGATGGAGGTGGATGGAGGTTGGATGGAGGTTGGATGGAGGTTGGATGGAGGTTGGATGCTAGAGTGGGAATAAGAGAAGAGGGGGAAGAGGAGGAGGAGGAGGAGGAGGAGAGGAAAAGCATGTGCTCTAGTCTGTGCATCCTACAAATGAAAGATTGTTTGGGAAAAAAAAGCACAAGAGTGGGCATATCCTGGAAAGACTGTTAGATTTTTCAGGAAAGAAAAAAACGAGGGAGGATAAAGAGAGAGAAGATGAGATTCCACAGAGATTAAAAAGAGAGAAATGCTCCTATTCCCCCAGGACTAAGAGGGTGTGATTTGTGGGCGAATGATGGAGCTGAAATGCAGACATAGAAAGAGATATACGAGAGATACAGAAAAATCTGCAAAAATGAATGAGTGAAGGGGTGTACAGGAAATATACCTTATGAAAGATAGACAGACAGATAGATAGATAGATAGATAGATAGATAGATAGATAGATAGATAGATAGATAGATGTGTACATAGAGGCAGAGAAAGAGGGACAGAAGAGGACAAAAAGCAAAGTTCTGACAAGATGGAAAGAGAAAAAACACACAAGCTAGGCAGACACAGGGACAGACAGACAGACAGGCTGACACTAATGGTGTGAGAGAGGGTTAGAGCACCAGCACTGGAGAAAACGAGAGAGCATGAAGGACTGGGAGGCTGACAGAACACCAAAGCCTGAGAGCATGGGTATGAAATAGCGAGTGAGAGAAAGAGAGAGAGAAAGAGAGAGAGGGAGCAGAATGGGCAGACGTTGGGGGGCTACACCCCTCAGAAGAAAGGCTGGGAGAGAGAGGGATGAAAGAGAAGAGGGATGAGAGAGGAAGCAGGGGATGAAAGAGAGGAGATGAAGGGGGTTAGGGGAGAGAAACATAGGAAAGGATGGATCAAGATGACAGAGGGGTGACTTTGACATTCTTTCAGCCTGACGCAAATGAGACGATTTTGCATTGCAGTGGCTCCACCAGGGTGCGAGTGCGACAGAATGTTTTAATTCAGGATGATTTGTCTTTGTGCTTTTCTGCGCGCCGTTGCATCATGGGAGCTGACTGCAGCAGTATTGCCAGGTTACGGGTGACAGGGGGAAGGTATGGAGAGTAAGACAGTATAGAGAGCCAGAATGATGCCAACTGTGCAATAAATCAATCAAATAACCAATCACTCAATCAACCAATCAGTCAATCAGTAAACTGAAATAATCAATCAATCAGCTGTAACAAATTATCAAAATATGAATCGATCAGTCAATGTATAAATGTATACATCTATCCAGCTATCTATCTATCCATCTATCTATCCATGTAGTGGTTTTCTCCTTAATTTGTATTAAAAACTTGCTTATGTGCTCAGTGGGTTTGCTCTGCTTTCTGAAGTTGGGGAGCTGAAACTATGTTGCACAACAGCCTGTGACTCCTGCCGCTAACCAGGAATAGATGTAAGAGACAATAAAAGCTCAGAACAGGGAACGGCCTTCCCCACGGGCCCGGTGTTCCGACAGACCCAGAATAAATATGTTTCACTCAGCGCCTGTGTTCTGAATCAAGCTGGGGAATGAGGGAGGGGGCGAGCGATGTTAGTGTGAGAATCAGAAGTAATTAGGTTTGATTAATGATCTTCGTCTGAGCGATGAGGGAACATCTCTGGTGTCTGCTCCAGCTGGTCTGTCTTACTACTCTTTTCTGGTCTGTGTGTGTGTGTGTGTGTGTGCACAGAAAATTTAGCAGTGTATATGTTACTCTATAGGAGTACAACATTTGACCGAAATCACTGTAAAATATACTCCTATAGAGTAACATACAATTTGATGTGTGTGTGTGTGTGTGTGTGTGTATCCGTCTGCATGTGAGTGAGTGTTTATGGTAAGTGTGTGTGAGCGTGTGTTTGTGTATGTTCTGCATGTGTGTGAGTGTGTGTGTATCTGCGTGTGTGTATGTGCTTATGGTTAGTGATTGTGTGTGTTTGTGTCTGTGTGTATGTGTTGCACATGTCAGTACTTCTGGTTGTGTGGATTGGGGATCGTTGTTGAAATATCAGGCACCAATCATTTGTGTATTGCATTTGCCTACAATGTAAATTCACAGCACTTGTCACACAGTGCTGTTGTGATCGCTCGACAAATTCAACCCAAACTGGAACACAGCCAGTCTCATTGCTTGAGGGCTCCAGTCATAGATAGCTGAGACGTGCTGGGCAGGGATTGAAAGCCTTTCCCAGCTGTGAAGATCTACACTGGGGTAAGCTGCTTTTAGACCATTATATACTTCTATTAAATACATCTGTCTCATGAACTGATAGGCAAAGTAGCACACACAGTTGTTGAGAGAACAAGATAATTAGTCAAACTGAGATGACCAAATATCTGGGTCAGTGTACAGACAATGTTAAATACATTTCTATTCAGATGATATAAGCCTACAGTTAATGTAAGAATGCAAAGACCAAAGGCACTATGATTAGCTATGCAGACTGTATATGCTACATATTCAGTCTGACAGCAAAAACATTTTGTACATTAATAGGACTGTATGTGAGGATTGCTTTGTGAGTACTATTTTGAGGGGAACGGTGTGGAAAGTAGTTTGGCTGAAACACTGACATTCACTGACACTGAAACATCAGTTTGCGCATTGTCAACAGCAAATGTGGCAGGCAAATCAGATGACTTCAGCTGGGCGAGTCTTCCTGTGTTTCCACAGAAGGCATTCTGGACTGGGTTCATCACAGTCATGGGTTTGACCCATGCACACTTTTGCAAATGCTTTGAATCTGACCCAGAGCTTCAAATAGGTTTTTAAAGGGCTAAATCTTTTGTTGCTTGTTTTAGTCTATTGCATTAGGTCAACTGTGTGCTTCTAAGGTGTGCTTAGGAGTGTGTGTGCCTGTGTGTACATAGGAGTGTGTATGTATGCACTCTAGAGGCTTTGAGAGACTGTAAATAAGAGCATTAAAAAAGATAATGTCACTTACGGAGAAAGCACGGCGGCTGCAATGACAAGCTCTATCCTATTAGGAGGGAAATTCAGACTGTGACGGCTACAACACAACAGCTATAGGCCTATGTGAGCAAATGAGGGTGTATTTCACTTTGCAGTTGGATTTGCTTGACAAGCTGATTCAGTTCTCTGTAGCCCAGGCACTGGTTTAGAGTAGGCCTACAGAGGTGAGAGCTTTTTCCAACTTACCCTGAGCCAAGTAGGAGTAAACTAGACTAAACTAAGCTAAGATTAACTAAGCTACACTAACCTGATCAGAGGTTGACTCCCTGACAATCCCTCGTGGAGTTGCGCCATGAGACTCTTTTTTTCACCCAAATTCAATTCTCATTTGTTTTCATTCAATCTAAGTGAACAAGCAATTGTACTTTCAGAATTAGATTATGCTAAAACACCTGTGGGTCATTCATCTGATTAGCTCACACATCAGTGTGCTAGTTAGCATAAAGAGAAAGAAAGAAGGTGTGGAAAAGTCAACGTGTATCAAAAACCGAGCGAGTTTTAATGAATGACTTTCTCCAGTAGACCTACACCATGCTCACTAATGTGTTGAACTCATTAGCCTACAGCAACTTAATAATATGTTACACTAATCTGGCTTGTTAGACATTTAAACTTTAAACAAAATGTTTCCCTTTTCTCATACAATAACTGGATGTTCATCCCATCATTCTACTTGGGGCACCTTTAAAAGGAAAACATGCATTTAATTTAGTCTTCAGTGCAATGCATTTAGTTGGCTATACAAAGCCCTTAATTTTGAAGGACAAAAGCTGGGTTAAAATAATCAATGGTGGAGCAGGAGAGAGGAGGAAGCAGCCCAGTTGGAAGGAGGATTCTTTAAAGAAAACTGGTCCTGTCCTTTCTCCTGAAGCCCTGTTGCATTGCGTACACGTGTTTGGTGCTTCATTACTGGCTGATGATGACATCATGCATGCTGGGAGGGGGGCGCTGATTGGTTCATTTGAGAAATTCCTAGTAAGGAGGCAGGGGAGCACACTGTAGCCTAACCATAGGGGTGTCATCATTAAAACAAGATAATGCTCATTTACAACCCAGTGCCGGACTTCTAGGGGAATGGAAGCCGTCCACTACATTTAACATTCACCTTCAAGGTTATCCCAGTTTTCTGATATGCTATAGGCTATGCAATTCTCTCTCTCTCTCTCTCTCTCTCTCAGTTATTCCATCATTTTATGTTTTCCCTCTCTTCTCTCTTCTCTCTTGTCACTTCATCGTCAAACTGGATTGGACAGAAATACCTGAGGGGGTGTAAGGATCATGCCTTAAAGCTAAAAATGCCTACACCCATATGCACATCAAGACACACTTACACAAACACATGCACCCTATATACACACACACACACACAGACATACACTCACACACTAAAGGATGGATGGATGGATTTCTCTCTCTCTCTCTTACCCTGTGATCAGGTCAGGCCTGTGACTTGAAAGACTTCATGGTGTGCATCATGAGGTGCTGTGATATGGGGATCATTTATGATTTATAAGATGGAGGGAGAGGGTGAGGGGAATTGGAGGAAGAGGAGAGGAGATGTAGTGTACAGCACTGTGACTCAAAAAGAATACAAAAGCTAAAAGCTTGAAGACTGCTGGACATCCTGCAGAGAATGAAACCCCACCACTGCTCTGATTTCAAGTCTGTGTTGGGCAGTGTTTGTGAAAGAAAATAGGCGGAAAAGTCCTGAGGTGAAAATGGTTGTAGTGCTTTGAATTGTTTGGAGTTTTTAGGCTGCACATGACCTATAACATTTGCTTTTCAACATCCCCAGAACTATTTATTTGGCTGACAGAGGAAATGGAAGCTATATCTGCTGAACATTACAAACTGTTAAGGCTAAGGAGATTAGAATCCCTTACAGGCCCTCATGACTGACTCAGCTCAGGATCTTAAGTGAAATGGTTGTTGATAGCAGTTGTGCCTTTGATTTAACTCCACTCTATCTCCATAGACTTGATGTCAGAGCAGTTAACTGGTTCACAGACACACTCCAGAGTTTTGGACTGTCTCGATTGTTGTCAGCTTAAAAGCAAGGAAGAATACTGGTTCCCACACACTTACCTCTGCAGAGTGGCCTGATTCGCCCTTTTTATACCACTCCCCTGGTTCAGACCAATCAGAGCACTCCTTTGCTACTTTGTGATTGGTCATCATAAAAAAGTGGGTGTGTCTGAGATGAGGCAAGCAGAGCTGCTCAATAATTGAGCAGGTGGAGAACACTATCCACCTATGGTTGCCGCCTCTGTCTGACCTTGCATGCTGTTACATTAGCATGTATGTTGGGTCTCTCTCTCTCTCTCTCTCTCTCGTGCACTGCTGATGTTTGTTTGGCTCGGTGCAGCCAGCCAATCGATGCAGCTGCCTCTTAGAATTCTGAGCGATGGATGGATGGATAAATGGATAGAGTGAAGGAGGGAGGGAGTACCTCAGGCCCCCCTTTTTTGTCCCTGACATCATGTAACATTTATCCAGTTGGGTCCTTGTGTAAAACAGAACATGACTCCAGATTATTTTAGGCCAAATGTTTTAGCTCACACTGCCTATGCATCTGTAATGTGAAGTGACACACGGGTATATTCTATAGCGACAGGTGAGCTTTAGCGCGTTCCACACTGCTCCAACTGATTTGATTGATTTAGACAGACTCATTTGGCTTCAGGTTGTAATCTGTGATAGATTAGTCGGGCCTGGCTTGTTAGCAGTGTGGTGTGGAGCGGTGTGTGTACTCAGTGCACTAACACTGCAGATCCAAGGGGCAAGATGGTCAGTTTCTCTTCCTCTACCTTCTCATTCCTCAGCTCTCTACCTTTTCCTCCATCACTCGTTATTCTATCTCCTCTCTCTCCTTTCTTGGCTTTCCACCTCTTTCCTCCTCACTCTTTCTCTTCTCTCCTCTCTTCCTTCTCCTATCAATAACTAGATTTTTTCCCCCTTTCTGTCGGCACGGCGACAGCCCCCCCGTGTATGCGCCGGCTGCCGTGGCAACCCTGTCGTTTTGTTGTCGCTCGCAGCTGGGTGTCTCTCTGTGGGAGCTGGCTGCTCTCTCCCACTCGCCTGGGTGCAGTTCACAGCTCATTAGAGAGGCCACCATTCGACAGCAGTGCAGCTCCACCAGCACACATGCAGTGGATGGGGATAGATACATGGACTGGGGGATTTACTGTAGTCTGACCCAGGCCTCCCCATCCCCCAGTGCATGCAAGCACAAACACACACACACACCACACAGTTTTTCTGTGTTACTGGGTGTTGAATTCCTGTGTCTATGTCTATTCTTATACCACAAAAATAAGTTAGACTAACAAATATGTGTCTTTGTGTGTCTGTGCATGCATGCGTTTGTGTGTCTGTGCATGCATGTGTGTGTGTGTCTCTGTCTGTGTGTGTGTGTGTGTGTGTGTCTGTGTGTCTGTGTTCATAATTTTCAATTTAAGCGCATTCCCATAGCTTGCCCATTCTGACTCTTGGCAGACCATCGGCAGATACAGCACATCCACACCATGACACGTTATGCACCTTTTAGTCTGTGTCAACCAAAATAAATATCAGCTTTGCCATCGTCAGCTGCAAAGGAAAAAAAAAACCCCACTTGTCATTTATCCCTCTCCTCTATGGCTGTTCAAATAACCACAGCTGTCCCCCCAATACCCTTTGGGGTGACAGACGAACACAAAAATATGTCCATCACAGACGGTAGTCTTTTTGGGGGGGACGGAGGCAAGTTGTCCTTGACAAAAAGTGTGCAGTTTTCTTTTCTTTATGTCTTTTTGCTTGGATGGTTGGCAGGAGGACTGGAGGCTGAAACAATGACAGGCTGAGCGGTGCGGTGGAGGTGAGGTGTTCTGGGGAGGCCACCGACCAAGGGTGCAAATGCCACTTAACCTCATTTTCTCGTTTTACTGTCGGACGGCCACCTCCCTGCCTCCCCTCGCCCCTGTCTCCTCTCGCCCTGGCCTCAGTCAGCACCTCAGCTCGACGGGGGTGTGGATGGAGCAAAGGAGTGTGTGCGTGCGTGTGCGTGTGTGTGTATGTGTGTGCGTGTGCCTTTCAGTGTGAATATGTGTGTGTGTGTGTGTGTTAGAGAGAGAGAGAGAAAGAAGGAGGGAGATGGAGAGAGAAAAGCGAGATGTGTCAGGAATACTGAGTAGGCCTCAGGCTACACTGTGGTGAAAGGCAATGGACTCTGGCTTGTAGAAAGCCAAACCTCTCTGTCCACCCCTGCCCTTTTTTCTTGCTCTCTCTGTCTCTTTCTCTTCTGTCTCATTTTTGAAAAACACTGGTCCTGGCTTAGACTTCCCTCTAAGGCCTAGTCTGTACCCATTTGTGTGTGTGTGTGTGTGTGTGTGTCTCCTTCTGTGTCCCCTTGACCATCTTTTTTTAACCAAGTTTCCTCACTGAATGAATGCATGTGGACTATCTACAGGTCCCTGTCTCTTGTTCTCCTGAACACTGGAGCATATCGCCACAGCGAGTAGCACACTCTGATGTGCTCAGTGCAGTGTCTGAATATAGGCATTGTGTGCTTGAACACATGTTTGATCTTGTATCATTTGACACTCTCTTGTAGGCTCTGGCCTTTAAGATGCTCAGCCTTCCAACGCACCACCCCCCCCAAACACACACACACACACACGCGTGCGCACACACACACACTTTTCTCTGCTGTTCTGATCTGCTCTTTTCAGCTTGCTCTATCTGGCTAACCTTGACTTGCCAAAAAGACTTAACTGGACAGTTTTTCTGTGGCCTATCTTGGGCTTTGCTCTTTAGCGTGGTCTTAAAAACAGGGGAATAGAAAGAGGATGTTTTACCTAAAAGGTTTTATAATTTTTTCTTAGGCAAATTGGCTGTTTGGTATGGATCATCTGCCGGCAGGAAGGCTGGTAATGGCTGGTCTGGTGTGGATATGTAAATAAAGTCAAACATGTGCCCTAACACAACATCAGCTTCAAAAACACAAAATAACAACTTCAAACGGCAAAATCAAACCAAAAGAATGAAAGGCTTGAGTAATTTTATTGGTGCACTGAAGGTAGTCATTTTGTCTGGGGATTATTGTTAACTTATCTCACTTTGGCCAGGATAAAAGAGTGAGTATCTTGAGAGAAACCAGAGAGGTTAGACAGGGCCAAATCGCAAGCTTTCATCCTCTTAGGTGCTACAACAACTCAAAAAAAAAGTCATGTGCAGATGGTCTGAGCTTTGATAAGTTTTCCGCTTCTTACAACTGACAATTTATTTCTGTACAGCTAGAAAGAATGTAAGGAGCCTTTCAAGTCATGCTTAAATTTTCAAGGCTCACACATAAAACATGTGAGTCTGCACCAATCGAATTGCAAAGATGAGGAAGGTGTTTGAAGTTGCATACACTGTGCTGCACGATCTCAGTGAGCAGTAGCAGATGTAGAGTGGGGCTGCTGCTGTCCATGGTGCTGAAGATGGTTCAACGCTTCGCAAAAGAAGGAATCAGAGTTGGCTCAGTTATGTTTGTGTTATTGTCAATTATTGGTATTTGTAAAAGGCCTAGTGTGTGTGTGTGACTGTGTGTGTGCGCACGCATGCGCGTGTGTGTGTGTGTGTGTGTTTTTTTGGTATTTCCCAAATCATTTTGTGCATGTACTTTTGTTTACTGATATGCAAATATTTTCCTTCACATTTACATTAAATCTGCAAACAAACTACATAAATTGCTGTAACAGAAAGATGATGGGCTTAGTTAAAGAGATAATTATCTGGTTAAGAGTAGTGGAACTGTTTTTTTTTTTTTAATTGGATGCAGGATGGAAAACAGAGGAACACAACACAACACAACACATCAGGCCGGAGCAGGGAAGGTTTTTCCTACAGATGGGGGAAATAGAGAGACTACAACTGTTGAAGGACCAATAGTGAGGTCACACACACAATAAAACTCACATTGACTCACTCTATACAATACCCCTCTCAAAACACACATACACACACGCACATGCACACACGCACATGCACACATTAACACACACAAACACGTTTACAGATTATAGGAAGCACCATTCAAAACAATAAACCCCCACGGTATAGTGTGGTTACTAGGTAACAGCAACTGTGGTAGACGAGTGCAGGTCAGAAATGGGGGAGGGGAGGAGCCGAGCTGCCTGTCGTGGCGTTGGCATGGTGACGGTGGCGGCTCAAGGTATAGACGCAATAGGCACCTACACTTGGGGGTGCTGGTAGCACCGATATGGGGGACTGTGCACAGATGACAATGGAGAATTCTCAGGTCATATCACTCCTGAACCCGAATACTGGACATTGTGAAACAAGCTGTCTGACAGGATATCCTTGTTAGCATCACCAGTGGTGTCAACCTAGCCATAGCATTATCATCAACATCAGCCTCCATATCTTCATCATCATCCCCTGTGTATGTCCCATAGTCAGTCACTAAATGCACGCGTGTGTGTGTCTGTGTGTGTGCGCATATGTCTATGTGTGTGTGTGTGTGTGAGTGTGCATGCACGCATATGTCTGTGTGTGTGTATGTGTGTGTGTGTGTGTGTGGGGGGGGTATCTGGGCTTTTGTGAAGGACAGGTTCAGATGAGGTTGCTGTTGGCGTTGGGCTTTGCGCTAAGAGCTTTGAAACGTCCCTGAGCTGCAGCCGTTCTGCATGGAGGAGCAGCCAAAGCCCTCAGCAGCCCCAGAGTGCTGCAGCACACCGTTGTTAAAGAGGCAGGGCGTCTGGGTGTGTATATAAGTGTGTGTATGTGTGTGTAGGTGGGCGGTGTGTGTCTGTCTGTCTGAGTGTGTGTGTGTGTACCTTCACGTGCAAGAAATAAATTTATTTGACATCTGCATTTGACAACTGCTGCATATGCGTGTTTTGTGCGTGCACAGATTTACTGAGGATACATTTATCAGTGGCCAGTATACATGTGCATCGTTCTTGTTGCTCTGTGTGTGTATGTGTGTGTATATGTGTATGCGTCTGCATGCGTGTGCGTGCACGCGTGTGTGTGAGTTTGTGTGTGTATGTGTATGTGTATCTGACTCATGTGTATCTGATGCAGATGTCATCTTAACCTCCTCCAAAATATCTTAGTCAGATGAAATATAATATTTTCACACACACACACACACACACACACACACACACACACACACACACACACACACACACACACAGAGACACACATACACACAAAACCATCCTCTCTGAATGGACAGACCCAATTTGCAGATTGTATGAGAGTTCTTCATTCAGGCTGGAAAAGGAGAGAATATTATGGCAGAGAACAACTTGTTCAGACCCAATGGCACTGTATGTCCTTCAGCCTCTATTGGTTTTGTTGCTTCCTGATCGTCATTCATCATATAGGCACACAAACACACACACACACACACACACACACACACACACACACACACACACACACACACACCACACACACACACGCAGACACACACACGCGTCCACGACACACACACACACACACACCACACACACACGCACGCACATACAACACACACACACAGGGGTGTGAAATCTCTTGCGGTGCGTTAGGTGCAGAATAATGACATCAATGTTGGACTTAAATGAAAGTGATTGACCCTAGGGTAGGTCTAGTGCCAGGGAGCATTTGCAGAAAAGAAGAGAAGAGCTTTTTGTATGTGTACACACACACA
>PYXC01002370.1:4185000-4192500 GCA_015244755.2 Tenualosa ilisha
GAGGTGTCTCGCTGTCAAAATCTGAAGTGTGTGAGGGCTCTGTTGCACCCTTTCTGAACCCTTTTCTAAAGTCTGCATCATATACAGACTTTTGCTAAACGGAATTACCCACAGTTCATAGCATGAAACACTGGAGGAGCATGGAAATTTTAAAAAGGAACCTGTAAACAGATACCCTGAAATGGAAATAGAAATGTGGTTGCAATGTGACTTTAGTGTTGTTAGTTGAACAATTTGTCACAGGTGGTGTCCCAATCATGCAAATAGCAAGGTGAGCACTCACAGCCTTGGAAACTCATTTCCATAACAGCGAGGGTCTGTTCAATCTGTGAAGGCTCAGGGCATAGTTCTCAGGGAGGACATTGAAACTCAGCCATTCTCTCTCTAACTCACTCACTCACTCACTCACTCATTCACCCATTCACCCACTCCTTCACTCACTCACTCCCTCACTCACTCACTTACTCACTCACCCACTTACTCTATCTCTCAGAATGAGTATCCCTTTTGTATACGTGGAAACAAGATTCTATCGAGGTCCCTGACTTAAACAATTTCTGCAACAAGCGACCTTCAGGATTTTGTGCTCAGAGTGCAGTGGAAAAATTGCAGGTGTTTAAATCATACAAACAGCCCCCAAGGGAGTAGTAAGATGTTATTGGCTGATACCAAAAGGAACCCAATGGACTGTGAGCGAGGGGTAGTGGAAGCTTTTGATTTTGTCTTTGGTTTGTGTCAGCGATCACCGCCGGTGACCTCTGATAGCAAACCATGGAAAATGAATGCTTTTAACCATGTGGGTGTTGGTGGCATAGTGGTTAAGGAACCTGGCTCGTGAACTGGTAGCCTGGAATGTTTTGGGTTTGAATCCCAGTTGCCACTGTCGCTTTGGATGAAAGCGTCTGCTAAATGTCAGTGTAATTTTGTGTGTGTGTGTGTGATCAGTCCTTCTCTTCGAGTAGTAAATCACCTACACACAAGAGGATCAGGGCTATTGGCCCCAAGACATTGGAGATCATTGGCATTCTGAGCAGTTGGCATTCTGAGCCGTGTGAACAATTAAATCTGGAATTGAAATCCTGCAAAGGAGAATGAGAGAGTGAATAACAGGGGAGAGACTAGAGTAATAGGCGTACTGCAATGAGAGATGAATAGACAACAGAGGAGTTAGTAGTTACTCCTAAAACCCACACAAACATCTCCTTTTCTCACTTCTCTCTTTCGCTATCTACAAACCACTTGCTCCCACTCTCCCTCCCCTCTCTCCTCCCTCACCTCCCCCACTCTCCCTTTCTTTTCATCCTCTCTGTCTCTCTCTCTCCCTCTCTCTCTCTCTATCTACATTTCAATTCTCACTCCTTTAGCACTCCTTTCTCTGCGCTCCTCTTCTCGTTCGTCTCCTCCCATCTCTTTGGAGTGCTCTGCTGCACTCAGACGCCTGCTTTTGTGCATGTCTAATTTCCGGCCTCGTCAGCCTGTCAATCGCCTAATCACGCCAGCAGCTTTTAGTTGACATCTGACAAAATAATGGCCGACTTCCGCCCCTGTTCCGAATAAGTAATCAGCTGAATTCAGTGCCCCAACCTCTCTCTTGCACACACACACACACACACACACACACACACACACACACACACACACACACACACACACAACACTCTCTCACAAACAACTTGACTTGTCTTTGAGAGAAATGGAGTGGCGAGGGGAGGGGGTGCGGTAGTCATCATGAATGACTTAGACTCTTTAGGCTGTTAGGCTCTTAGGATTTAGTTGGTGTGGAAGGTTGGTTGTTTTTATCGCTGTTTGATGGTTTTAAAATCGAGGCTTTTAAAAGTCAAAAGTCCTTTCCTTCTTTCTCTTTCCTTCTGTATCTTTTTACTCTAGTCAATCCTCGGACTCCTTACATCTCCTCATCTCCTTAAAGTGGCTCACACACACATATGCCCTATCAAATCCCTGCTCTGTGGTAAATGAGCCACTATGTAATTACTGTGTAAGTAAGTAATGAAATAAGACAGTGTGCTTCAGTTACTCTCTGCTACTGACTATACCTGGGGTTAGATTTAGAATTCAAACTGGTTTAGGGCCGACAACCTGTAGTGATGAATAACTTATTGTATTTATATAGTTACGAGGAATATATTCTGGAGCTGAATACACACACACACACACACACAAACATACACACATATACACACACACACACACACATATACACATACTGAGTGCAATTGATGGAGCAGATGGGAGATGAATAGAGTTGGAGATAGAAGAGAGAGAGAGAGAGCGATGGTAGAGCGAGAGACAGGGAGAGAGGAGAGGGGTGAAAGAGCTAAGCTGGGGGGGCCTGGAGCAGGAGGAGGAAGACACTGCTGCTGCTCTCCCCGAGAGACTGTGAGAGTAGAGCACAAGCCCTGCGCCTGTTTGCAGGGTTTTCAGATGGTTTCATCATTACACATCAGGAAATAATGTCCGTGTGTGTGATTGTATGTGTATGCACGATTGTATTGCAAGCTTGATGTGAAAAGATTTTGCTGAAGCTTATTAATAGGTGTGTGTGTGTGTGTGTTTGTGTGTGTGTGTGTGTGTGCGCACGCATGTGTGTGTGTAAATAACATATATGTATCTAGATGACTTTCCTAGACGTGTTATCTATGGAAATATTATAGTGGATTCAGGGCAATCGTTGCCACCATGATTATCTATACATCTCTCTCTTTATCTCTCTCTCTCTCTCTCTCTTTTGCTATCTTTCTATCTATCTCTTTCTCTCTCACCCTCTCTTTCCCTGCCCTAAATAAACACTGGACCAGGGCAAAAGACAGAAATGAGTGGAGTGGACAAGGGAGAGAGGGAGAGAGGGAGGAAGAGTGAAGAGACATTGAAAATTGACAGGCATCACTGGAGATAATGGAAAGATGCAGAGACAGAGGAGGAGGAAGAGGAGGAGGTGAAGTGCCTCCTGGCCTCCAGGGTTTGTCGTTCTCTTGACTGAATATCTCTCCATCTCTTCAATGGTACAATGATGGTTTGAGTGCTGTATGTGTGTACTGACAAATATATATGTGTGTGTCTGTGTGTACTTTTGTGTTACAAATGCACACATGTTGTAAGTTAGAGATTGTGTAGAAGAAGTATATGTGTATCTGTGTGTCTGTGTGTGTGTGTGTGTGTGTGTGTGTGTGTGTGTGTGTGTGTGTGTGTGTGATTGTGTCCATTAGCCACACTGTTTGGGCAGTGTAGGGGAAATGAGTGAATGTCTATTCCGCCTGTATGCACAGATGCAGCATATTGTGTGTGTGTGTGTGTGTGTGTGTACATGTGCACGTGCTTGTTTGTGTGTGTGTGTGTTTGTATGTGTACACTTTCCTGAGTGCTTATGTGTTTTTGAATGTGTATGTGTGAGACAGAGAGTGACTGTGGGTGTTTGCCTGCATGTGCTGCCTGTATCGTGAGCACTCCGTGACTTGAAGCAGAAGCAGCAGCAACTGTAGTAGCGGTAGCTGTAGACGTGGCAGGCGTCTCGTGTGAGTGAGACTGCACATGGAAGTGTGAGTGTGAGTGTGAGCGTGAGCGTGAGCGTGAGGGATGGAAGCAATGTTTAGCCCGGACTTCCAGCTGCTGATGCAGGAGTGCGATGTGGAGGAGTTTCTGCCCCTGAGTGTCGAGAGTAAGTGCCTTTCTGCTAATGATGCCCAGCCCGTCTCCACAGAAACCCCGCATCCTCTGATGATGTCCTGATAAGAGCCTGATGTGTCTTGGCCTCAGGTGGAGGTATTGATGGGGGTGTGTGTGTATATGGCTGTGTGTGAGTGAGTGTGAGTGTGTGTGTGTGTGTGTGTGTATGTGTGTGTGTTTGTTTGTTTGTGTATGTGGTGAATAGAGTAGTATGATTAGTTTGATTTTCTCTCAACGAAGAAAGAAAGATATGATTGATTTTCAAGGACTCTCCTGCAAGGGCACCTGATACTATTAAGTATTTACCCACTTTTTAAATAGATGTGCAATTGAGTGTAAGTTAAAATGTGTGCTTTGGCAAGTGTATGTGTGTGTGTGTGTGTGTGTGTGAGAGAGAGAGAGTGTTAAGGCTCAGGGCCAATTGTGTGTGTTCCAACTTGGCAGTACCTTGTGCTTTACTGTAATGTACATGTCCCCTAATCGATCACAGACAGCATTCATCTGATCAGAGAAGTACTAGAAATAATTGTAGTAGTAGAATGAACCTATATGTGCCTCACTGTGGGTGCGTGTGTGTGTGTTTGTGTGTGTGTTTGTGTGTGGGCATGTGTGAGCATATCTACGATGTTGCATGTGTGTTACCCATGCGCACTGGATAATTGGCCCACGGATGACTGATCCAGACCTCAGGGTTGTCCGCTGACAGCAGGCTCTGCTTCGCACCTCCGCTCCGACACTCAGCCCAAAGCCCTGTGGAGCTCCTCTCTCTTGCTTCCTTAATCTGTCAGTACTGCCGGAACCACAGCCTCCCCCTTGCAGCAAGGAGATTTGAAAAAAGCCAGTGCACTCGCTGTCTCCTTTGTGGATAACATAGAGGAGGCAGGAAGGGAAACCTTGTTAACGTTATTGTTCAGAATCGGGTTTTATTGTTTAGTCTTTCTGCCTCACTTATTACGTCATGTAGACTTACGATCAGCAGCAACAATTACCGTCGCATTTCCCCTGCCTGCCCTGTGTGTCCTTTCTTTCTCGTTGAAACGTTGTAGCCACAACATCTGCCGGTTAGTTCAAGAATCGAGACATGAACCATTAAACAGTGAGAGCCTTTTAATGCCTCTCTGTTCATCTCATTGCGATGACAACAAGATGGTATTTAATTTCATAGCAAATGAAGCACAAACCAATTAAACCACAGATGAAATAAAGATAGAACTTTTACAGCCACTAACTTGTCCTGTACTCAACCCAAATTATGAAGTTTAGTGCTACGTTGTGTGATATTGATTAGTGCGCTGTCCAGCGGAATTTGTGCCAATGCATAATTTCTGGAGGGGCTCTAACTGTGAGTGGTCATTTGGTGTCTGCAGTGCTGGAAAGCCTGGTGGGGAAGCCTGGTGGGCAGGAGGGTTGTAGCTTCACCGATGGAGGTAGATCTCACACCCCTCAGCACACAGCTAGCCGCCTCACATGAGAGTCAACTCAGTGCTCAAAAACTGCTGACCCTGCTCCCATCCCCAAATCTCCCGCTAGACACCATTCCTATATACAGGCTTCAAAGACCCCGTGGCCCACCCAACACACACACTCCTCAAAAACCCCTACACACACTCCCCTTTGTGCACATCACAAGGACGCTCCCCTCCTGCGCTGCACCCCACACCTGTCAAGGGTATCTGACACCAGTCTCACCCTCACCACAGAGATCTAAGACACCAGAAACCAGATCAGCAGAGCTATCTGACACACTGGCAAATATACCGGCAATGCAGAATGGCTAAAAATAGACTGCACACTTGCACAGGAATGTCTAGATTGAACTGATTGTTAGGTGGTAAGATAGATAGATAGATAGATTGGAAATGGAATACTAAACAGAATAGGAGACAAGAAAGAAAGAAAGAAAGATAGATAGAAAGAAAGAAAACAACAGAAAGATAAGTGGGAGTTATTTTGTGCTGTGGGATGGAAGTGTTGTGTGGCACGAGGAGAGAAATGAGACTGAGGAGGGTGAATAAGTGTGTGTATGTGTGTGTGTGTGGGGAGGCAGCCTCACATTTCTCTTTAACGAGGCCCTGTTTTGGCACTGTGTCACAAACAGGTAGAACATAGAAAAACAGCCTAATCAAAAGCCCGGCACTATTCCTATCTTCTCTCACTTCCTCCCTCCCTCTCTCTCTCTCTCTCTTACTCTCTCTCTGTCTCTTTATCTCTTTTTTCTCTGTCACGTTCTCCTCTCTCTCTCTCTCTCTCTCTTCCTCCTGCTCTCTTTGCTGCTTCCCCTATCCCTGGATGACAGACGGAGGAGATGTGGAGATTACACTTCCTTTTGTTCTTTCTCAACTGAGAGAAAGTGAGAAAGAGGGAAAGCCTGCGCAAGCGATAGGGAGTGAAGAAAAGGGGGAAGGATGGAGGGAGGGAAGGATGGAGGTGGAGGGTTGGGGGTGGGGGTGAGAAATAAAGAGAAAGAGAGACAGAGAGGGAGAGAGAGAGATGAAGACTGATAGAGGATGAGAGCGGAAGTATGTGTGATGGAGATAAGACTGGAGTAGAGACAGGAAACAGGGGAGGTCCTCACACACACACACACACAGATACCACCAACTGACAACAGAGGGAGCGAGGGAGGAAGGAGGGAGGAGAGAGAGAGAGAGAGAAAGGGGGAGTGGGTGGAGGAGGACAAGCAGAAAGGAAGGGAGAGAGAGTGAGAGAGAGAGCAGCAAGAACAGAATGTGTTTAAGCAAGACTAGAAGGACAACTGAAGGACAAAGGGAGAGGGGGAAAAGAAGGAGTGTGAGAGAAAGAGATGGAGAGAGAGAAAGATTGAGAGAGAGAAAGTCATGTTGTTCCTCTTGTTGAGTGCACACACACACACACACACACACACACACTGACTTGTGCTCACCTCTACAGTCAGCTGCAATTACTACCTGAGGAGCATAAGATTCTCCTTTGTGCATCTATCCCTCGTTCTCTCCTCTCTTCCCAGCTGAATGATTCTCCCCATCCTCCTTTTCTGCCTCGCCCTTAAAACCCTCTCTTCTGTCCATCTTCCCAGTTGTGTTTGAAACAGGACCATTGGACCTGCTGTAGTGGTTTTTCTGTGCACTTGTCTTTTCAAGCTAATTTGACCTTTGACCTTGAGGGTCTGCATAAGATGATGTCATTTTCTGCATGGGCAGTCATGTGACTCATTCCAACCGACTAAGTTTAATCAGTCCCAGTCTAATATTTTTAAACTTGAAAATCTTGCTGCACATTGTTTTTGATTTTCAGTAGATTGTCCTCTACAGCAGGGCACTATACAACATGGCAGAAGAGTTCGCTCCCTTTCACTCATTCTCTCTCTCTCTCTCTCTCTCTCTCTCTCTCTCTCTCTCGACCTTGCTTGTATTCTCTCTCTGGCTTTAGCCATTAGGCACTCTCTCTCACTCTCTCTCTCTCACTCTCTCTCTCTCACTCCCTCTCTCTCACTCCCTCTTTCTGTCTCCCTCTCTTTTTTTCTGGTCAGTTATGACCACCCTCTCTCCATGGCAACACCACGACTTTTCACACCACTTCTCCCACCACCACCCCTACACTCACACACACACACACACACACAATTACACACATACACACACACACATACACACACACACACACACACACACACACACATAAACACTGCTGCCTCTCGTCTTGTGGAGAATCTGGGTCAGCCTTCCCTTCGCATGACAGACACTTCCCCATTACCACTCAATAGACACCCCCCTCCCCAGTCTACACCAGGCTGCCAGCAAGTGTGTGTGTGTGTGTGTGTGTGTCTATGTGATGTGCGTG
>PYXC01002370.1:4197500-4205000 GCA_015244755.2 Tenualosa ilisha
TCTTCCTTTGACTTATTCCAGACTTTTATGTGAGTCAGTTGATGTTTTTTGCCAACATTAATCTTCTTGTGGTTAGTTTAGCACAGTGGTGTCAAAGTGTTCCAGTAAAGAGTTCTTATAAAGATGATGTATAAATCAAGTTCTTATCCAGTAGCCTAATTCATAATCGAAAACATTGTTTATTCAGACCTCAAAATCTCCACACTAAGAACTCATGACTGTCTGACTGTCATGAAAATCTGTGAATTTCATGACTGAAAAACCCACACGGCAGTTTAATATCTGGGGCTTTAGGAGACACAAATAGTGTCAGTCCAGCTCCAAATGATCCAAAGCAAATGTGCCAATTGGACAGTTAGGAAAAATTAGACTGTGAGTCTGGCTCATCATATCAGTGTCCATGTCTGTAATGATTACTATGAGTAGCTAAACACACACACACACACACACACAGAGAGAGAGAGAGAGAGAGAGAGAGAGAGAGAGGGACAAAGTGACAGAGGGACAGAGACATAGAGAGACTTTGTTTGAATGCAAGTGTTAATTGGCTCAGTATGAGGTGTCTTGTTCAGAGAGTTTCCTATTGGGTGTTAGTTGAGAGTGTAGCCTTCTCATGATGACGTCCCAGCAGTGCCAGTCGGCACAGACAGAGCTGGACTCTTCAACCTGAGTGTGTGTGTGTGTGTGTGTGCGTGTGTGTGTGTGTGTGTGTGTGTGTGTGTGTGTGTGTGTGTGTGTGTGTGTGTGTGTGTGTGTGCATGTGTGTGCAGGTCCAGTGTCCAGTTTTAGACAACCAGGGCAATCCTAGGCCCATCCTAGGGAGGAGACTCAGGGGAGAGAATGTTGCACACTCATACATGCTAGCTAACCCTCGACGGAATATTTACAATCCTTTATGTTGACAATGTTGTCATTATTATATTTTTGTCATTATGATGTTTTGCATTACTTCTTGCATACAGAGATCTCTGTGGTTATTCACAGAGACACTTGCCACCATAATAATGGCTCCGTCTGCTCATCAATTTGTCACACCCCCTTATTTGTAGAATCAAGTCTGAAGGCCGGGTCTCAAATGGCAGTAGGGCATTACGTTGAAATGTAATTGAAGCCTATTTATTGTCACGTCATGTTGTCAAAGCCGGCTTTATATCTTAACCTCTGGCCATATAGTTACGTGTTAAATATGTCTAAAACTCACATACCAACATGATGACAGACCAATAGCATTGTTTAATGGAAAAAAATAAATATGAACAAAAGTGGGCGTTTTTACCTGACTGCGATGTATGTTACATAATAAACCATAATAAACATTTTTGATGCACACTCACAGTTCTGGCAAATAATCAATTACAAATTTAGCACTGCATAACTCAGTAAAGCGTATTCTAAATTCTGGTTCGCACCAGTCTAACAGTATGTGTGTGTGTGTGTGTGTGTGTGAGAGAGAGAGAGAGAGAGAGAGAGGGAGAGGGAGAGGGAGAGAGAGAGGGAGAGGGAGAGGGAGTGGGAGAGGGAGAGGGAGTGGGAGTGGGAGAGGGAGAGGGAGAGGGAGAGAGAGAGAGAGAGGAGAGGGAGAGGGAGAGGGAGAGGGAGAGGGAGAGAGCTCATATCTACATGACCGCACACATCTACTGTGTTGGTATTCAGACCTTTATTATTATGCTCCCCCATCCGTGCCTCACTCAGCTGGACAGGGTTGTCACCAGTGGGACATAAACTTGGCAGTAGTTGCCCTCACAGGTGCCTGTTCAAAAAAAAAAAAACTGCTCTGCTTAATGGCTGTGATGTATTAATTAAGCATCATTATAATGGCTCCCACCAGGGTGAGGAGTTGTCGTGAATGAGTCATGAGCTTTGGCCAGAGCCTGTCTCACATTCGGCCCAGATATGGGCCTGGCCCAAACCAGAATCCGCATGTCTGTCTGTCTGTCTGTCTGTCTGTCTGTCTGTCTGGGGAAATCCTCCCATCCTGATGGAGCAGACGTGCTGTGCAGCCTGCTGTCACTCAGACTGATGAATTGGGTTTCCACCCACTGATCTATGTGTGATTCTTGTCACTCTCTTTGTTATAGGATTCCGATTGTGATGAAGACAGAAGAGCAAAAATGCATAGACTGATGTGTGTGTGGGTGTTTAAAGAGACTGAGACAGAGAGAGAGAAAGAGAGATGGAAAGAGAGAGAGAGGGAGTGAGAGAAAAAAGACAGTAGGGGTGTGTGGATATGCATAGATATGTGTTTGGAAGAGAGTTAGGAGAGCAGAACTTTTGTTTGTCTACGGAAATGCCATGGTGACTTTGTATGTGTATGTGTGTGTGTGTACATGTGATATTTATAGGAGACAAATTGTGTAGGATTACTTGAATCTGTGTGTGTGTGTGTGTGTGTGTGTGTGTGTGTGTGTGTGTTTGTGTGCATGCATGTGTGCATGTGTGTGTTTGTTCTCGGTGGGACTCGCCTGTTTTGTCAGGCAGCCAGCGTCATTATTATTGCTGCTCCACTGACATGTCCCACCCCATCCATCTCTCCTTCTATCCACACACACACACACACACACAAACTCTCACATGCATACACACACATACTCTCCTGCTCTCATGCATACACACACACAAACAGAAAAACACACACACACACACACACAAGCACACACTCATGTATGCACATATGCACAATTACTCATGCCACCAACACACAGACACGTAGGTTAGCATAGACAATGAGAGTATAGATTCAAGACTCATGCACATGACACACAGATACATTCCACCCAGCTAAACGTCTGAGGTGTGTGTAGTGAGCGGTGTGTCTGAGGTGTGTGTAGTGAGCGGTGTGTCTGAGGTGTGTGTAGTGAGTGGTGTGTCTGAGGTGTGTGTAGTGAGCGGTGTGTCTGAGGTGTGTGTAGTGAGCGGTGTGTCTAAGGCGTGTGTAGTGAGTGGTGTGTCTGAGGTGTGTGTAGTGAGCGGTGTGTAGTGAGATGTGTGTAGTGACTGGTGTGTCTGAGGTGTGTGTAGTGACTGGTGTGTCTGAGGTGCGTGTAGTGAGCGGTGTGTCTGAGGTGTGTGTAGTGAGCGGTGTGTCTAAGGCGTGTGTAGTGAGTGGTGTGTCTGAGGTGTGTGTAGTGAGCGGTGTGTCTGATGTGTGTGTAGTGACTGGTGTGTCTGAGGTGTGTGTAGTGAGCGGTGTGTAGTGAGAGGTGTGTGTAGTGAGCGGTGTGTAGTGAGATGTGTGTAGTGAGCGGTGTGTCTGAGGTGTGTGTAGTGAGAGGTGTGTCTGATGTGTGTGTAGTGAGTGGTGTGTCTGAGGTGTGTGTAGTGAGCGGTGTGTGTAGTGAGCGGTGTGTCTGACGTGTGTGTAGTGAGCGGTGTGTCTGACGTGTGTGTAGTGAGCGGTGTGTCTGAGGTGTGTGTAGTGAGCGGTGTGTCTGAGGTGTGTGTAGTGAGCGGTGTGTCTGACGTGTGTGTAGTGAACGGTGTGTCTGAGGTGTGTGTAGTGAGCGGTGTGTCTGACGTGTGTGTAGTGAGCGGTGTGTAGTGAGTCTTCCTCACTCTTCGTCCTCGGCTAGTGGACACACACACAGGGGCTGCAGTTTCGACGGGGAAAAAGAGAGTGAAAAAGACGGACAGGAGAGAACACATGAAGGGACAGAGAAAGACACAGGGTGGGGGGGTGGGGGAGTGTGAGTGTGAGAAAACATGAGAGAGCCAGAGAGGGCGAGAGAGCAAGAGAATAAGAGAGAGAAAGAGGGATAGAGAGAAAAATGGAGAGAGAGACAGAGACAGAGGGAGGGAGACAGGAGCTGGCAGCTCTCCCTTGGCTTCTCACCCGCCAGGGCCTTATCACGCTCCCTCCATCACTTCCTCTCTTCTTTGCTTTCTCTCTTTCCCTCTCTCTCTCCCTCTCTCTCTCTCCCTCTCTCTCTCTCATCACTCATTCCATCTTTCATCCTTTATCCCTTCTGTTGAGTCATTCTCTTTTCTTCCTTCATTCGCTGACTCTCTTTCCCATGTGCTCTCTCTCTCTGTCTTTCTCCCTGTCTCTCTCCTCTTCCTCTGTATCTCTCTCTCTGTGTCTTTGTAGTCACCACAGACTCTAGTGTCCTGTGAGAGTGTATTAGTAGGACAGGCTGAAAAAGATGGAGTGATAAAACGAAAGGAGGAAAGGAAAAGGAGAGCGAGTGAAGAGGAGATGGAGAATGAGGCACCTGTGGAACCAGGTTGGAGCAGAGCACGTCCGGTCTCCTCTCTTTTTCTCTTTTCCTCCCATCCTCCCTCTCTTCCTCTCCTCCTCTGCGGTCCCTAGTTACTGTGTGTCGAGTGTAGTGCTGAGCAGGAGGTGTTTGCTTGTTAGCTTGTTTGTGCTGTGTGCCGTGTGTGACGGTTCCTCTGCAGGTGTGAAAAATGCTCTCTGTGTGTGTGTGTGTATGTCTTTGTGGGTGTTGGGTAAGCTTTCTTTTAGAGTGCTCTCTGTTTTTCACGCCTCTTTCCTCCCTTTCTCCTGCTCTGTATGTGTCGGTAAATGTATGCCTGTCAAAGTGTGTGTGCGTGTGTGTTTGTGTGACGGAGAATGATTAGGAGTGTGTATTGTTTTGACACTATTTATGCTCAACACTATATGTGAGCTTTATTGGGGCTTTGAGCTGAACTGCCTTTCATATGTGCGTGACGTGTGTATGTGTGTGGGTGGGTGGTGGGGGGGGTGTGTATGTGTGTGTGTGTGTAAAGGGGGTGGTAAGGTGCTTTAATGTGTGTTTTGACCTTGCAGTGTGTTGTCTAGTCTTTGGGTGTATGGGACGTATGAGTAAGTATATTTGAATGTATGTACAGTTGAGGTGTCCTGAATGGATTCACTCCTGCATGTCATGTATAAATGTATATGTTATACATGTTTGTGTCAGTGCAGGTGTGTGTGTGTGTGTGTGTGTGTGTGTGTGTGTGTGTGTGTGTGTTCACGCGTGGAAGTGAGAAAGAGATAGAGAGAGGAAAAGGCAAAGAGTAAATGCTATGTGCATTGTACACTTTATTCAAAAAGTCTGATTGTTGACCGTAGCTGTTCCAAGAGTGTAATGTTGTATATCTGAACCCCATAAGCCGTCTGTTACATGAGATACACACTGTAATTAGTGTGTTATGGTGAGAAAGATTCAGAAGTAATTAGCATGTTTGAATGGGTGTGTAATGGCTAATGAGTGTGTTAAAGCGTGTGTTTGTGTGTGTGTGTGTGTGTGTGTGTTTGATTAGGTGTTTTGTATAGTGCTTTAGAACGCACTGCCCACACATCCCTGCTCTGAGGTCCAGAGGAGAGAGCAGTGGAGTGAAATAATTAGACCATCCCACCTGTCTGTGTAATGTCATCCAAATCTCCCTTGGAGAAAGAGGGATAGAGAGATGGGGAGATAGAAGGAGAGAGAGAGAGAGAGAGAAAGAGAGAGAGATTAACAGGACAGAGAAAAATTTCCTCTCGTCTCCTGGTGACAAATCTACAGTGCCACTGACATTACACAAACACATCAGTTCTTTATTCAGCTGTAAATTCTTAACGATACAAAATGTACACACACACACACACACACACACACACACACACACACACACACACACACACACACACAGACAGACACAGACACGCCAAGAGGTGTCACAGGGTTCTGGGTCAGACTGGCACAGTAATGTTGAATGATGACTCTTAAAGAAAGCTCAGTGCATTTCAGGGTCTGAGTATACTTCAGGGTATTCACTGTTTCATAAGGCCCTTGGTTACATAAACATGCTCCAAGTTATTTTCAATACAGGTGTGCATTGGTGTGTGCATGTGTGTGTGTATCTCTGTATGTGTGTGTGTGTGTGTGCATGAGTGTGTGTCTGTGAGGGAGAGAGAGAGAGAGAAAGAAAGAGAGAAAAGTCTGTGTGTGTGTATGTGTGAAAAAAAAAGAGAGAGAGAGAGTGTGTGTGTGTGTGTGTGTGTCTGTGCGTGAGTGTGTGTGCGTTTGCGTGACAGAGAGAGTGTGTGTGTGTGTTTGTGTGTGGGTCGGTGGTCACAGATGTGTGTGTAAGCATGTGTGCTTCTGTAAAAAAGTGCTGTTGTAACTTTACCTTTAAAATGTGTGTTAAAGCATGTGTGTGTGTGTGTGAGTGTGTGTGTGTGTGTGTATGTGAGTGTGTGTAAGCATATGCGCTGCTGTGAAATTGCTCTTGTAACTTTACCTCTACCAAATAGCTTTTAGTCAAAAACCAGTCTGATTTTTTTGGAGATCATAGCTAAGCCATAACATATCCGAAGTGTGTGTGTGGTGTGTGTGTGTGTGTGTGTGTGTGTGTGTGTGTGTGTGTGTGTGCATTGTGACAGTGTGTGTTAGGAGACAAGGGTTGCTGACTAGAGGCATCTTGATGAAGAGAAGTGTTCACCTTGAATCCTTTAAACACACACCAGAAAAAGATGAATTATCTTAGAGAGAGAGGTCCCAAAATAAAGCAGTGGCTACTGACCTGTAGTTGACCATGGAGATGGAGCACAGCAAACCTGAGGCTGTGTAGAGCTCTTGTTCTGAATCTAGCCTCTCTGTTGGATTCAGATGATTGGGTGTGTGTGGTGAGGCAGTTGTGTGGAGTGCTTAGTCTGTCTGTGTGTGTGTGTGTGTGTGTGTGTGTGTGTGTGTGTGTGTGTGTGTGTGTGTGAGAGAGAGAGAGAGAGAGAGAGAGAAAGAGACAGAGACAGAGAGCCTGTGAAGGTGTTTTGTTGGGTTCAAAAGGTCATGTAGGGGCAGATAGGGGGTGACAGGGCATATCTTCAGATATACTGGTGTTTACCTGCAGCTCTGCTTGGACACGATAACCCAACACCAAGATTTAAGATCAGTGATCCATATAAGCTATCAAACGGTTGTGTGCGTATGTTTGTTTTTAGTGTGTGTGTGTCTGTCTGTGTGTGTGTGTGTGTGTGTGTGTGTGTGTGTGTGTGTGTGTGTGTGTGTGTGTGTGTGTGTGGTGTGTGTGTGTGTGTGTGTGTGTGTATATGTGTGTGTGTGTGTGTGTGTGTGTGGGAGTGTGCAACTATGTGTGTGTATAGCAGTATAAATGTCAAGAAGAAATGGTGCTCCATCTAAACAGGTTGATTGCTTGATGATAAATCCGCCCAGAGAGATCAAGCGCACACGGAAGAAGAGAGTCTGGATCAGACAAAGGAAGTCAAGAAGTCTCGTATTCATGTTTGTTTTTGCACAGAGGATTGAGGATTAAAAGATGGATCCAATTCCACTTTATATTTTGAAAGATAAAATTCCTTTGTGCATTGTTTTGTGTTTTGTGCACCAGGGCATGTGTGTGTGTGCATATTTGCGTGTGTGTGTGTGTTTTCTCTTGAGGGTAAGCAGCAGTTTGACTGATGTTCCTTTCTGAGGCATCTGTTAGACTCAAGCTCACTGTTTGAGTCAGGCTGCAGAGAGTGCTGAGGCTTTATTAGAGTTAACTGGTCTCTCGCTGACCTTCTGCACATACACA
>PYXC01002370.1:4210000-4217500 GCA_015244755.2 Tenualosa ilisha
TGTATGTGTGTGTGTGTGTGTGTGTATGTGTGTGTGTGTGTGTGTGTGTGTTTTAGCTCCAAAATGCTGTTGCTATGAGGAAGAGTATTTCTGAGTATTTCACCAGAAATATCTCTCCCTCGCTCTCTCTCTATCTGTGTCTCTCCCTCTCTCTGCAACTCTATGTCAGACGTGCTGTGCCGTCTCCAGTCTAGATGGGCGGAGCGGGGGAAGCTGGCGTCGTGAGATGTCAGGCTCATCATGGCCGCTGAGTCAGCACTGCCTCCCCCCCCCCCCCCCCCCTCCACCCCCTGCCTGCCACCATTGTCATGGAAACACACCCGTGTCCATCTGTGCTGTGGCTCCGCCCCTTTCTGTCCAGCTCACAAATCTAGGGTTCCCCTGAAGAGAGAAAAAAAAAGAGACAGAGAGAGAAAGAGAAGAGGAATAGAAGAACTGTGACAGATGGAAAGCCTGAGCGAGTGACAAAGACAGATGGAGAGAGAGAAAGAGACATTATGGATGAGGCAGAGACAGAAGTTGGTGGACTGTACTGACAGTGAGGGCACGGCACAGGCAGATTTATAACTCAGCACCGTGATTAGACAGCATGGTGCTAACGTGCTAATTCAGTGGTGATGCCACGCCATGATCGATGCCACAATCAATGCGGCCTTAATCAATACGAGCAAAACCTGCTGTGTTTCCACACACAACGCTGAGAAGCTCAGGCAACGTCTCCATGTAGTCAGTCATGGCATAACACTCTGAGTACCTGCAGACGCATATTCATCTTCACTAGAGTCTACAATGACATTGCCCTTAGACTTGAAATGACGCTGGTGCACACACACACACACACACACACACACACACACACCACTGCTCCTTCACCCCATGACTCCGTGTGGTCAGTGAGCCTCTCCTCTGTCCAGCGTCCAGCACCCAGGCGCCGCCTGACCAGACGCATTCAGTCAGGGGTCACGTCTCTGGCCAGTCCCTCAATAAATGTAGTCGGACTAAGTCTGAGGGCTCCTCGGCATTAAATAATCCCATTTCTGCATTCTCCTCAAAAGGCTCTACGACCGAGGAAAAATTTTTCGAGGAATGACTCATTTAAGACACGGTGCTGAGAGAGAGGGAGAATGAGAACGAGAGAGTGAAAGAGCGAGAGAGAGAGTGAGAGAGAGAGAGAGAGAGAGAGAGCCTCCTGTTGAATACCATTCTAGCCCCCAGGAGAGGATAAATGGGCCACAGACAGAAGGGGGTATATTTGGGACCCTATATCAGCTTTAAGATGAAAGGCACACGCTGCTTGCGGCTGGGAGGTGTATTTACAGGGAGATAGGGTGCAAGTCAAAGGACAAACCCCAGCATGTGGTTCGAGCAGCCTATGTGAAAATCTTTGATGAAAAGAGCAATCGCTACATAAATGCTGTAATTTAAATGCACGGAGCAGGATAGAGAAAAAAAAATTGAGCGTGCAAAAAGAGAGAAAGATGTGTGTGTGTGTGTGTGTACGTGCACTGCTTAAGTGCCTAATATTTGGCCTGCTGATGTGTGTGTGTGTGTGTGTGTGTGAGTGCGCGTGTGTGTGTGTGTGTGTGTGTGTGTGTGTGCGCGCGCATGTGTGCGTGTGTGTGAGCAGGAAGGCAGGGAGCGATGATTAGAATGGCTGACCTGTTGCCATGGAGACCAGCCAGCAGAGGAGCGCAGTTGTCTGCAGGAGGCAAACGGCTCATATTTTTTTTTGCCATTTTCAGTTTGATTCTGTCTTTTGTTTTTTTCTCATTTTATCTTTGTTTTTCCCCCTCTATCCACCTCTCCATTCCTCTCCTCTCCACTCTCCTCCACTCCTCTCCTTTAATTAAAAAGTTCCAGCTTATAGCACTCTAGTCACAGCCTGGGGGCCAGGCTTGGTTGCTGTGGCGGTGAAGTGACAGCCTGTGCTCTCGCAGGGATCCAAGTGCAGTCATGGGGGTTAATCCTGCCTCACCCAGGGCACTCACAGACACACACACACTCACACACACACACACACTGTACACACACACACACACACACACCGGGTGAACAAACAGGTGTCTTACACACATACCAACAGACACACACAGGCAGCACAGTCATACCTGCAGATGAGTCCCACGTGCTCACATGTTAACACACACACACACACACACACATGCACACACACACAAATGAATTGCATTCAGTAATATTAGCAAACACACACACACACACACGTACACATTCTCTCTCTCTCTCTCTCACCCACTTCCACACTACCATCACAAAGCTCAAGATGGTGACAGCACAAGGCGCTAATTGCTTCAGGTGCCATCTCTCTCTCTCTCTCTCTCTCTCAATTGCTCTCTCTCTTTCCATAATCTCTTTGAGTCATATATGGCATCATCACCTTACCAGTCACCATTCTGACTCTCTCTCTCTCTCTCTTCTCTCTCTCTCTCTCTCGCGCTCTTTCTGCTTGTTTTCGGTCTGTTCCTCTCTGTCTTTCTCTCTGCCTCTGAACAGGATTGGCAAACCGCTCTCCCATCATCTAATAAAATAATGATCGTCTATGGAACATTAGTTCTGCCCGGAGATTAATTAGACCGCGAGACAGACGCGAGGGAATTTGCATAAGATGAAAACAAAAGATGCATTTTTGGAGTAAATGACAGCGGTGAGGAGGAGAAAATGTGATTATGAGGCGTCGGCCCCGGCTGCTTGTCTGTCGGCCAATGGCTTTCTGGCTTTCATTTCCTGCGGACAGCCTTGTGGACATTTGTCTTGTTGGGTGCCAAAGAAACAAATAAAAAATGAAACTGGTTCAACTGCCACAACTGACGCCCGTCTGACCTGCATTGTAGTCAGAGGCAGAGGGAAAGAGAGAGAGAGAATAGAGAGAATGCGAGGGATAGAGAAACAGTGAAAGTGAGAGAAAGACGGAGTGAAAGTGAATAAGATCCAAGGCTGCTTACAGCTGGGAAAGAACACTTTCTCCTCAATTGCTATTTGTGTCTGATTCAGTTTTGTACTGAATGCAGCTGTCTGCAATGCAGCTTTGATTTCACCACTAGGTTTCAGCAGCTTCTGTGGATTGTCCGTACACTTGACAGTAGGGTTATCCATACATCACACTTTTGGGTATATCGTGTGTTATAACACAGTCATTACCATAATAATAGGGCATAATGAACCTTTACATTGCTTGACATGATCTTTATTTCCACATTATCACCCGGAGAAATTAAATACTGTTTTCCGATTGGCTGACAGGGTGTTTGCTATGAGGAAGAGTAGATCTGGTAAAACAAACTTTAATCACCGTTCCATATCAGTGCTTTTTTGAATGATAACTATAGCAACCATAGTAAACAACAGTTGAACTAGCAACAAAAGATTCTAGAGCGGAGAGCTAGCTGACAACAATGGAATCAGCTGTAAGCTCACTGTGGTCAGTGACCAAAGAAAACAGTACAGCAACCCAACAGGTTATCTTCTTCTAAACTGAACCTAATTTATTAACATGTAACAACAGGATCATTAGCAGCAGTGAGGTGCATGTTATTGTCATTACTGTTTCTGAGCTGAATTAGAATTGGGCTTACAGGACATAATGAATTGTTGAGTGTAGGGCCTGGAGGACAGCAGAGCTGCAGCAGAGAGTACTGAGCTTTTATCTCTACAGCGCCCCCTGTCTGCCAGCTGACTGCAACGCCTTTTTCTGTCATATGCATTAATGCACTTGTGCACTATATGCTGGGGAAAAAATCTTATTTGTGTGTGTGGTTGTCTGAGAGCTATTCGGTAATACTTTATTTGAAGGGTTCTACATAAGGGTGACATGAGCCTGTTATAAACATGAAATGGCACGTATCATAACAATATTAATGACACTTCATTCATGTTTACGACTGTTCAGTGAGTGAGTGTCATTTGGTTTTTGTAATGTCAGCATCCCTAAGTCTGCATTTCAAAAACCGAATGACACTTACGGACAACAGTCATAAGCATGAATGAAGTGTCATTAATGTTCATAAATTAGTAAGTCAGTCACAGTCATCTTACTGCATATGCCTCTTGGATTTGTGTGTGTGTGTGTGTGTGTGTGCATGTGTGTCTGAAACGTTGGTTTAGCTTTTGTTTCCTTTATTTCCATGTAATGCATTTTGGAATGACTCAGATAAATACCACCTGATCGTATCACAGATTCATCAGAGTATGTATAAGAATGTGTGTTTGACACATTCCATTTACACCAACACGCACACACAAATACACAAACACACACACACACACACACACACACACACACACACACAAAGACGTTGCTGTGTGAGCTTTGTAGCATTCTACCTGTTCTCACCTGGCAGTGATGGTCAGGTCCTTTAGATTATTAATAGCTGTTGTCAGCTCTGCTTTCCTCCTCCTCACCCAGAGAAATCACAGCTCACCTGCACAATATGCCAACTGCTGCAGCAATGAAATAAGGGTTTAGGAGAAGGAAGGAGTGAGAGACAGAGGGAAATGGCATGGAGAGAATTAGAAAGAATGGTAGTTAGCCTGTTGTTGTTCAGTTTAATTACATCATCAGTGTGTTCCAAACAGTCACTCTCCATTACACACAGCATGCACACATGCACACATTCAAGCACGCACGCACACAGACACACACACACACACATGCATGTGAGTGTATGTGTGTGTGTTTGTATGACTGCGAGTGCTGTCCAGAGCTGTCCCCATGTAGCTGTTAAGGACAGAGCTGGTTCTCTCTCCTCCCCTCCTGGCCAGCAATAACAATTATCCAGCAGATGGACTGCTCCCTTACACAGCACACTGACTACAGTAGGGCGGGGGATAAAAAGAGAATGAGAGAAAAGAAATAATAGTTTAGACCAAAACAGAAAGAAGAAGTGAGTGAGAGACAAAGAGAGAAAGAGAGAGAGAGAGAGAGAGAGAGAGAAAGAGATTTGTATGACTGCTATGACTGCTTTCTGTTAGAGGAGCATGCAGTGTTTGTTTGATGCCGTCTAGTTTAGAGCTGGTGCTTTCATCATCATGCATATTTGATGTGATGTTGTATTTTACATACACATGTCTGTGTCTTACAGCAGGTTCCTGTCAGGAGAGGAACAGCCTCTGCTGATCCACTGCAAACATGCCCCATATTGAACATGAAACATGACAGGTCCCAGGACTTAACACAATCACACACACACACACACACACACACACACACACACACACACACACACACACATACACATACACGGGGGGGGAAACAGGTTCTTACAACTCTCGTGTCTTCCATAACAGCTCTTCCTCTTCACCGATGACACACTTGGAGAAAATTCTTCCCCAGTGACCATGAATACTTTGCATGAATACCGATCAGGCTATTTGATCTTGATGTCTTTGGCTTGTATGATGTAAGCTGTCAAGGTAACTCAACTGGCATTCAGGTTCATTTGAGTTCAAATCATTTTGATGGGGGAAGATTCTCCCCTGCGGGCTGTTTTGACCTTAGTGGTTTGTGAGCCTGTGAGAGCACCCCTGTGGCTGCTCCACAGAGCCAGTTTCAGATGCCCCTGAGCAGGAGCCTAATCAGAATTAAATTAGGCACTACACTAACGTCAATGAGTTTTTTATGTATATTTTAATTTGGAGGCTGTGCTAGCCCAATAGCTTTGCTGTGGGCTCCTTACCATACCCAAACACTTTCTCATATTCACACACACACACACACACACACTTTTACCTACACACACACACACTCACATACAAACACACACATTCAACTAGATACACACACACACACACACACACATACACACACACACTGCACAGCTGGACTTACTTCATCTCCTTAGTGTGTTGTTGCATGCTGGGAAACGTAGTCTAGCCATTCCTTAGCTCTCAAAAGAGACTGCCGGATTGAAGATTGAAAGGGATCCAGCGTCTCCTCCACCGACCAATTTCTGCACACACAGCGAAACAGATGGGACACGCTAATGCACCATGACCTAATTACAAAGTTGAATCTGGGAGTTTTCATTTTCATTTTTCACTTAATAATTTAGCCACCGGGGTGGAACCGTAGGCTTCAGTCATCATCAAATTTTAAATAATGGCAATTAATTTATCAGCCTGCACATTTTAGTATGGTAATTGATGAACAGGTTACATTACTGCATAAGGTCTCTGTGAACAATTTGCTGCGTGAGGACTCTACTAGGCACACTAATGAAAAAAAAATAATCAGTGGAGAATTGTGCAAGCCTAAAGATCAAACTGGGCGGGTTGTATCCTGAGATATGCTTCCCTAGAGATAGTGTGCGAGATTACATGGTCTACGTCTCAGGATCCAGAGCTTTGTCTTTCAGCACTTTGCATGGACAGCAGTCACCCAGGTGCTCTGGCTGCACATGATAAGCTGATCTGCACTGAAGAGACAGGTCTGTCCTGGTCACTCTCCTAAGTGTAAACAGACAGGAATCATCTCATCTCTCATTTCTGGTGAGACTTCTCATCTCAGCAGATTCCCCCTTCCATTTAATCTCAGCAGAAAACCTTCTGAGCCTCTCAGTCATCATTCACATTAACATTAGTATTACTGTAACTCCATTACCACCACCACCACCACCACCATCATCATCATCATTATCATCATCATCACCACCTGTTATTTTTCTTCTCCCCTGCATGCTCTTACCCTCCTCCCTCTATCTCTTTCTCTCTCTCTCCATCCTCCCTCTCTCCTCCCCTGTCTCTCATTGTTATGTTCCACCGTACTCAGTAGCAGGCACATGGCTTCCCTCTCACTCTGGGTGGCTGCTGTCCTGATGGGTAGAGGCTGGGCTGGGGTGGGCTGGGAACCTGGTGGTGGCGCTGGTGGTGGTGGGAGGGATGGAGGGAGGGAGGGAGGAAAGGCTGGAAAAGAGGCCCAGCGAGGGCAGCTGTTTGTGTGGAAGCCAGCTGTGCTGTCAGAGACAGGAGGCAGTTCCTGGCCCCTAGCCAGACACTGCACACCCTTTGGTTTGGGGTGCTTCTGTTTGTGTCTGTCTCTGAGCATTAGTGTGTGTGTGTGTGCGTGTGTGTATGTGTGTGTGTGAGAGAGAGACAGAGAGAGAGAGAGAGAGAAAAGTGAAGAGTGAGTGAGAGAAAATCAGTGAGGGAGGCTGAGAGAGAGGCACACAGACAGAGTGTGTGTGTGTCCGTTCAGTTAAATGTTTTCCCAGTGGCAAAGCTGTCACAGCTCACTCAAAATGCTGATAAATTTTCTCCCAAATAGTCTGAAATGGCCTCTGTCTCATCTCTGCTGAAATACCACACACACACACACACACACACACACACACACACCTGTCTTTGGCTCCAAGTTACAGAGCTGATCTGAATGCATTTCACTGTTTGTGTCAGTGAATGTGTCTTGGGAGTGCATTCATTCATGTGCAGCACAGATCTGCCCCGCTTGGAGGCAATGTAACTAGCACCATGTCCGTGTGTGTGTGTGTG
>PYXC01002370.1:4227500-4257500 GCA_015244755.2 Tenualosa ilisha
CCTCCACACCTCAGGAACTTGACCCAGTTCTGCAGCTGAGACTAAGTTCTCTAGTAGACAGGCTCCCTCTGACCTCCTCCCTACAGTGGATTAGACAGGCAGCAGATGAGCTGGATGAGGTGAAGAAAGGGAAGGAGGATGAGAAGAGAGGAGAGGGGGGAGGAGTGCTGTCAGTGTCTGTGTGTGTGAGGCGTTCCAGGCTAGGCCTCCTCCTCTCCCAGGAGCTGTGAGCCCTGACCAGCATATCTATATGGATAACTGCAGGGGTCCCTGTTATAAATGTTGTATATGTCCTGCTCCATGCTGTGCTGATGTCCAGGGGTCAAACTTTTCAGGTGAACTTCTTTGCACAGCATTCCAGCTGTCAGCAAGACTGTGGTGGCAGTGCATCGCAATACATACTTTCTATCCACATTGCAGCTATTGCATCAACGCCAAACTATATGATGGGATGTCTTGAGACTTCCGCTAAATCATCTCTGTGAGAAAAGGCAGCGCATTAAGTCAAAATATAATACAGCACATTGCTTTTCACCGCTTACTGCCAGATAGGACAGCCTGTTTGGTTTAAACGTCAGCAATTTACTTTCATCATTTACTTTTCCCATTGACACTCTAGTGTAGCTCACAGTGAAAGCATGGAAGTAGCCAACATTTCTTCTATTTCTTAAACACCCCTACAGCTTGAATTCCTCATTCTTGGTCTAGACTGACTCATTATACATTCAGATTAGTGTGTAGCGGGGGTGGGGGGGCAGCAAATTTGGCAATTGATCCAACAAGGCTTCCTGAAGTAGTGTGTGTACTTTTGTACCTTCTCTGTGCTCCTAAGTACACACACACACACACACACACACACACACATGCAGACAGTGTTCTGTCAGACAGCCTGGCCTTCAAAGTTTTGGAATGTGTGACTGTGTATGTGTGTGTGTGTGTCCCTTTTTTTGGGAAGAGGAGATAATCAGCTTTAGCTTATGCATTCCATCTCTTCCACTTTCACTCCTTTCACACACACACACGCACATACGCACTCATGCACACATACACACGCACACACACCAATACACACACACACACACACACACACACACACTCACACACACACGCATACATACTCACACACACACACACACACACACACACACACACAGTGGTCAGCCTGCAGTCTCTGGTCAGGGTATGAGGCAGGCAGGAGAAGAGAATTAAATAGGAATTAAAATTCATGGACCTGCTGCTGTTGCCGCCACTGTTATCTCTTGGCCTGATCCTGCTCTTCCAGCAGTCAGCCCATACTGTGTCCCACAAAACCCCATTGATAGCAAACCTCAACCTGCACACACACACACACACACATGCACACACACACACACACACACAGAGGGAAAGAACGCAAGAGAGTGGGGGACGAATGATAGATTCTGAGAAAGAGAGGGATTCAAACAGAGGGAGCAAAGAGGAGAGAGAGAGAGAAGAAAGTCGATACACTGAAAGAAATTTGTTGAATTGTTCTGCGTCCGGGACGTCAGCCAGAGAGCTGAGGAGAACGGGAGAGAGAGAGAGAGAGGGAGAGAGAGAGAGAGAGAGAGAATGAAAGAAACAAAGGGTAAATGTGCATTTGCTCTCACTGTTCGCTCTTAATTGAGGCAACGTCAGCTGATTGTGGGTCAATGAGGTGTTGCTTATTTGATTTGTGCTGATCGGTGGCCACCTTAACCACCCAGTAATGAGCCTTTACACACACTGCTGCCATGGAACAGACCCTGTTGCCATGGTAATCAAAAATGCTGCTAGCCTGTAACAGTATCACCTCTTCCATGTTAGCTGTGGCTGTTTAAAGCTTTGAAAGGCTAGGGGGAATATAGCCTGATGGCTATTTGTGTGCATTTCATAATGCGTTTCTAAAAAATAGCTTAAATGGTCATTGCATTTTATTATCGGTGCCTGCACACTTGGGAATATATGGCTATTTTTCTTCTTTCACACAAGTTCTAGCTTTCTCTCCCTCACACACACTCTCACTCACTCACACACACACACACACACACACACACACACACACAGCTATCAGGCCTTAGCTGGCATAGGCTGCCAGAGACATGAGAGATGGGCCTCTAACTTCTCTTCTGTTTTGTTTTTCAGCAACAGCCAAACTACTGGAGCTTTAAGGTGAGTGATATCATTAATTTCTCTCTCTCTGTCTCTGGTATTGGCAACATAGCTGTGGTTTTTTTTTTTGTATCTGTTTGGCTGTTCTCCCTGGCGGTGTCAGCATGTTGTTCATTGCATTGTTTCAAGCCCCATTCCAGGTTGGGCCAGCAGTAGTCTCTCTCCCAGGGATGTAAAAAAAAAATTCTCTATAGAAGTAATTCATCATTTCACATCATTGTCTGTGTTGGTATTTAATTATGACAGAAAATGCATCAGGAGGAAGGAGGCCTTCTTACTGAGACTCCACAAAAGTTCACTTTCCAGAGCTTCGCTTTGTAACGGCCAAATGCATGGCACTCTTGGGGGTCCTGTGTTGGTGTACCGGGCACTGTCAGACGCTAATGCACTGATCACATGCCTAAGGCCCCATTCCGACGGTGTGTAAGCATGGTGGCCGCTTTCATTTATAATGCAGTTTAGACCAGGCACACTGTCAGCGTGTTCCACATGGCTCCCACCACGCAGTACTGCGCCGCGAGAGCGAGAACTAGCAAATGGAAAAGTATAGTTCTATAGTTCTAAAATGTTCTAGTCTGTACACGTGCCGCGAGCAGTTCCAATCTGTCTCCGTGGGCTTTAAGTGATGGCTCCGCAGCCGGTTCGTGCAGGAGACTGTTTTTGGTGTGAATACAAAGGTACAAACACACTACTCATACACAGCTGCAACTGTAACTACACACTGATGGTGGTCCGAGTGAGGCTTAAGAGTTGGAGAGAGAGGACTGCCAACAGAGAAGAGTGTAGGATTAAAAAAAACATTATTTAATCTCTTCATCCTTTATATTAGTTAAAATACAGCATTAGACAGGCAGAGCGCAGAAGTGTTATTGTAGATGCTTATACCCACTTAGAAGTCATTACCATGATAACATCAATGCAATAACTTATAAAGTTAACATTTTCTAAGACTGTTATGACAGCTTTCATTATGTTTGATTCAATGATAGCCGATTAGCATGTGCAATAGGCTCACATTATGAAAACTGTCAACACAATTACCCATAGCATTACACTGTTGCATAATTTTGACATTAACTGTCATGATGACTGATAATATGCTGTAGAAGCTGGCATGACATGGTTATCATGGTTATCACGAGTTTTAGGACTTTGAGTTCAAGTGAAGTGTCATCCTGAATTTTATGATGCAAACACATCTTTAAGTCATGTTCATTCCATCTGCAGTGTTGTTTTATATATTTGCTAAATGTCGCCTGATGTCAAACAAACTGTTTGTTATTGAGATAAATTAGGAGGAGGATGAGGATGGGGGTTTCAGGACAGCATGAAGAATGAATGATTCATTGCAATGAGGCTTTGAAATTCCAGCATGATTCCTGTCTGAGTCAAGCGCAGCTTCTCAAAGCTCTGTCATCAGTTGCTAGACCCATCTGCTGAAGTCAGAGTTTTTTCAGAGTTTGGTGCAACTCAAGAAAATCTCCACAGTATAATTCAGAGGGAAAAACTTTGACTGGAATGGAATGAGGCTCAGTGAGGTCTTTCATCTGTTTCTCCATTCCCATTTGCACCTTCTACAGCTTTTCTGGCCTCACCCAGACTACCAAGCACGCAGCACCACACACACACACACACACACACACACACACACACACACACACACACATTAACTCTTAAAATGGTGCTTAGAGAGGAGCCTTACACTTATGGTTTCAAGTGCAAGTGTAAGTGTAAGTGTGTGTGTGTATGTGTGTCACAATATATGTATATATGTGTGTCACAAACAGGCACACGTCTGACTAAACTAACTGTGATTAAAACAAATCCCCCCTGTGTCTCTGACTGAAAACTAACACTGAACTGTGTCTATGACTGAAAACTAACACTGACCCTGCTTGATGCTCATTATTCATGAGCATAGACCACTATGCTAGGGGGAGAAACATGGGACATGTGCACTGCATGAGCCATATTTGTTTTTTTTTTGTCAAACTAAGCTTTAACTCTTTCTCTCTCTCTCTCTCTCTCTCTCTATCCCACCGTCATCCTCGACAAGCGCTAATTGAGTTTGTTGTTGGCTCTCAGTGGCGAGCCAGAATTAGAGAGCTATCAAACCCCTTCTTCAACCGAGCTGCTCTTTTTCTGTCTGCTCTCGTCGCCTCGCATTCACTCTCGGGGCGATTTGGCTATTTCAGTGCACTTCATTTTTATTCATGCTGCATCTCTTACTCTCTGTCTGTCTGTCTGTTGTTCTCTCTCTCTCTTTCTTTATCAGTCTCTCTCTCCCTCTCTTTCATTCTCTGTCTCTCCCTCTGTCTTTCTCCTCTTCAGTCTGTCTATTTCTCTCCTTCTCTGTCTCACGGTCTTTCTCTTTTTCAGTCTCTCTCTTTCTCTGTCGTTCTCTCTCTCCATCTCTCCCTCTCCTTCTCTCAAGGTGCATGTGTCCAGTGTTTGAGAAGCTCTAAGTGCTCATTGAATCTGCTTGGCCTCTCATCCCCCCCCGTGTCAGCAGCCGGAGCGCTAATCACCCAATCTGGGGCGTCTCGCCTCGAGTCCCCTTGAGAAGGACATTGAGCGTTTGCCGATGACTTCTCTGCCTCGGCTCCTCTGCATGGACACTGCTTTAGACAGTTATCCATCAGCTTTTCCCTTGACCCTGCTCCGTAATAATGGAACACCAGAGTGCAAGAATAACTATTGTAAAAAACACTCCCAGAAAGAACTCTAGTGTGAAAATAATCAATGTCAGTATGTCCTCTGAAGAGGTTCAGAGCAATATTCCATCAGATACTCATTTATAAGTGTCACCACTTTTTCATACTCAGTGCAGAAGGGAGTTGTTCTCCCATCTGAGGAAACACACTTCACTTGTGCCTTGGTGTGGAAGGGTTAGATGGGCATTATATTCACAAATGCACTCACATAGCAAATGACTGCAAAACTGCAAACACACATGCACGCAGCGTAAATGCTAATATGCACATGCAAGCACACACACACACACACACACACACACACACACACACACACACACACACACACACACACACACACACAACATGTGCACACAAAAGAGCTGGCAATTTTCTTCAGCTCCTATTCTTTCACCAAACGAGCGACGTGCATCAGCAAATAATCTCCTGCAATTTGCCAGAGCAATTTTCAGCCCTCACTCACACCCAGAAAAAGACTCTCTGCGGCAGCCAGGGCTGCAGACACAGAGCAGAGGCTACTGGACAATAGAGCCAATGTATTTTCGCCCTCATAGATGGGGGTGCAACATTTTCTCCCATTAGCATCCATGGTCAAATACAGCAGAGACAGAGAGTGAAAACTCTAAGGCCGAGGGAGGAGAAGAGGGGGTGATGCTTCATGTATCAGGGGATAGAAATAGCCACCATCGGCCTGATGGAACCGATAGGAGCTGAACCGAGAGAGATGGAGGTCAGTCTGTCTCTATGCATGCAGGGGTGGAAGAAAAGGGAACAGAGGTGAGATGGCAGCAGAGTGGGAGACGGGGGAGGAATAAGATGGTAGACGTGTTAAACGAGTCGCCCTTGGATCACGCCATTTCTAATTGAGTGAGTGTGCGTGAGGGTAATTGCCTTTTGAGGGTCTCGGGCCGTTTCATGCTACTAGTGCTGCGGCTACAGATGGACGTCCCTCCTCTTTCGGGTGACTCCTCCACCGCTGGATGTCTCCTCCCTGACTCCTTCCTACCTGCCCCCCGCTGTGTCCTTCTGTGCCTCTTTCTCCACCTCCTCCTCCACCCATACAGTCACAGATAGATATTCAGCGTCTGACGAGCCAACTATGAACATTAAATTGTCATATTCACAGCACCGGCACGCATTATTCCAATTACTGCTGAAGAAAAAGTAAATTGAATCTCCATGGCAACTGATTTGATTCTGTAGTGCTGTAATGTTTGTGGCCACAAATTGTCATGTTAGGCTCTAACAAGTGTCCACTATCGTGCTTTACATTGCACTGGGCTGTGTTTTTGTGTACTGGTGTTTGAACTCCCAAAGTGTGTCTGTGTGTGCGTGCTTGTTTCTTTATTTGTGTGTGTGTGTGTGTGTGTGTGTGTGTGGGCTATGGCGTTTCTGGTCATTGGTGAGGACAAATGATGCTATTAGTGCCACACTAAGGGTCATCTATCAGTGGCCGCCTAGCCTGCCGACTCCAGACTACTGTGTCTGTTTCTGTGTGTGTGTGTGTGTGTGTGTGTGTGTGTGTGTATACATGTTTGTGTGTGTTTATGTTTTTTGTCTGCATTAGTCTGTTTGTGTGTGTGGGTGGTTTGTGTGTGTCCTTGGGCCGCCCAGCTCGGCGTGTCTGGAGGTGGCGCGTGACTTTGGGTTTGTTAATGGGGAGATTAATGGCTGAGTCACAGATAAGACAACACAGCCATGCCAAGCCACCAAAGGGGCAGAGTCTCACCATGGGGATTCATATGCTGCACACAGCAATATTACACCATCACTCTCTGATTCCTCTCTCTGATAGCCATGCATTATGGGAACCTAGGGAAACTGAACAATTGTCTAAGACAACTGCGATCTGTTTAAGAAGAGTGGATGAATGTCACTGTAATTGTTCCATTTGTCGTCTAACATTCTCTCCATAGCTTGTCGAATGATCTTGCCATTTCTGTCCTGATCTCTTCATCCTCCCTTTTTTCTCTCTCTCTCTCTCGTTCTTTCTTTCTCCATCAGAGTCGCAGTCCCAGGCACTCCCAGTCCACCCAGTCGGGCCTGGCGGATCAGGCCAGTAAGCTGTCGTACGCCTCAGCAGAGCACCTGGAGACCATGTCCGAGGCCGACCTCCCTCTGGGCTTCAGCCGCTCCAGCCGCCTCCGCCAGAGCCTGCCTCTCTCGCGCTCCGCCAGCCAGTCCAAGCTGCGCTCGCCTGGTGAGGACACACACACACACACACACACACACACAGATAGACACACAACATACAACACACAAACACACACGCGCACAAAAGTGAGCTCTCTACCTTTCCTCCCTGACATTGTGATGATCAATTCCAGCACCCGCACACACACACATACTCACACACACTCATATAAACACACACACAAACACACACACACTCTCTCTCTCACACACACACACACACATGCAACCCACCCCATCTTACCAACCCACTACCCCACCACCCCACAGATACATAAACTCACACATCCATACACCTGTTTGTATGCCTGCATCTTCACACTCTATTCTGCAAGTCTGTTCCTCAAGCTGTTCTGCAGTCCAAGTGGCATGTCTATAATGAGGCCCTGTGCCCACAACCTCACACTCACACTCATCCATGCCCACTACTTACACACCTGTGGCGATGGTGCGAGCCACATCTGCTCACTCCAGTTTGTTTTCTGAGCACATCTGCCACTCCTATAGGGCCTGCCAGCCTGCTAGATGAAAATAGGCTTAGGCCCAGGAACACCTGTGGAGACACAGATTCACGTGTGTGTCGCACACAACGATGCAAACATTCACGCACGAATACACACACACAAACGTACACACAAAAGGTCGTGGGTGGACTGTTGATACAGAGACATCTGGACACACAAATCCATCCATTTACACCTGCTCCATACACACATAAACACACACACATTATGCACACAAACATACACACATACGCACAAACACACACACATACACACACGCACATAGACATTTTGTCTCTTGTTGCCTTTTCATACACCCCACATGCATTTCATTACTCCTTCAGAAACCCTTGCAGTATGTGAAATATGAGTTCAGTCTGCCATCCCAAGAGGCTTTCCCTCTGTGAATCACTGCACAAAGTGAACTAAGCCTTCAAAGTCTTCAAAGACATTTCCAGACGACCGTTTAGAGAGGATGTCTGCTTTCCTGATCGTGACTGGGTCACTCGACAGTTATCTTCCTCAGCATTTTCATTTTCTTTTTTTGATTACAGCTTTTATAAACTGAGAGGACAAGTGGCCTCTCCCCTGCTTTCATGATTAAAAAACAAGTCACAGAGAGTTCTTCTTCTCCACTTTGTCACACAAAGCTGAGCTAAACGCTGAGCTTTTCATGATCTCTCTCTCTCTCTCTCTCTCTCTCTCTCTCTCCCTCTCTCTCTGCCTCCCCGCTGAGCAAGTCATGCTGAGGTGCTAAGCTTCTAAGTGGCAAGTGGCAAACACACACGCACGACCTCTGGATGCAGACTGAGGGTTCAAAGTCTGTGTTCTGACTCTGGTTGCTCCCTGTCATCCATTGTATGCATGTGGATGTGCGGCAGTTGAGGTGTGGAGTGTTGCTGAGGTAGAGGTAGTGTGCGTGTGTGTGTCTGTGTGTGTGTGTGTGTGTACACTACTGAGGTGATGAGCTCAGCAGTCTAGTAGAGATGGGACAGCAACAGAGCCGCCAGTGCCGGTGAGGAATGTGGCCAGGTAGAAAAAAGGAGGAGAGAGTGAAAAAGAGAGAGGGACAGAGAGAGAGAGAGAGAGAGAGAGAGGAGGTTAAAACACAAGCAGCCGTCCATCAGCGCTCCATTCTCTACACGTCCTCTCCTCATCGATCGCTGTGTCTCTATCCATCTCTCTCGGCTTGTATCCACCTTTCTTCCCCTTCTTGGCTCTTTCTCTGTGTCCATCTATCTTTCAAAGCTTGCAGACACTTCTCCACTATACTTTAACTTTCCTCTCAGTGCATGTCATTGCACATTGTTCTTCCTTTATTAACAAAAATAGCACCATGTTTCTTTTTTAACCAATGTTCTTTTCTCTTTTCTCACTCTCTCACCCTCCCTTCTCCTCCTCTCTTTCTTTATCTCTCTCTCTGTCTCTCACCTCTCTGCCTGTCTCTATCCCTCTCTCTCTTCCCCAGGCGTACTCTTCCTGCAGTTTGGTGATGAGACACGGCGCGTGCACATCACGCACGAGCTTACCAGCATGGAGACGCTGCACGCGCTCATCGTGCACATGTTCCCGCAGAAGCTGACGGCCGGCATGCTCAAGTCGCCCAACACGGCCATCCTCATCAAGGACGAGGCGCGCAACGTCTTCTATGAGCTGGAGGACGTGCGCGACATACAGGACCGCAGCATCATCAAGATCTATCGCAAGGAGCCCATCTACGCCTCCTACCCGGCCTCGCACCTTGCCAATGGGGACCTGCGGGTAAGGAGGAGTGTGCATTCTGGAGGGTGGATGGGATTTGATGGAAATGTCTCTATAGAAACGTGTTCTAAGAATATGGGTTTCATTTAAGGTGGACTGATGAAGTTATTGGGGCCAGGTTTGGGCTCCTTATATTGTAGGGAACAGGATTAGGCCCCTTATATTGTAGGAGAAAGTTTTAGTGGCCTTGTATGTTGTATGTGTCATATCGGTGGAGTCCATCTACACCTTAACCTTGCTGTGCAGGTTGGGTGGAGAAGGAGGGGGTTCTGGAGGTGGAACACAATAAGTGGAACTGTGGAGAACTGGTGAAGGTTTATGAGGAGATTGTGGTTTCAGTCGGAGTATCCTACACAGCCTCACACCTAGCCAGTGGGACCCTGTGGGTGGTGAAAGGAGGGTGATGGTTGTTGAAGGGGGAGTTTATTGAAGTGCAGTTTATAGGTGGGGCTTGGGTATATATTAAGGGTAGAGGGGGCAGGTTTATATAGTGTGTGCAGGTTTAGTAGTTGTGGAGGTGGAGGGTCTCTGGGTGAGGTGAAAGATTAAGGCGAGAGTGGAGGCAGTGAGTTGGTTATAGTTCCATCATGACTTCTGTACTTGAAGAAAATTACCACCAGGCACAAAACAGAGCAACTTTATAAGGTAGATGACAGATTGTGTTGTGTTTGGAGGGAAATGGATGTGTGGACCGTTATTTGTCGCTGCCCGCGGGCTCTCTGGTGCTCCTCGTCGTTTATTGCCTCATTGGAGTCCCAGTCGAGGCATAAAGCTTCACACAATCAGCCGGTCATTTCCCTGCCTCTTCCCCCCACCCCCCCGCCCCCTGGGTGCACTGCATAGGCCTTAATTCCTCTCTGTTTATGATCAGCTAACACTGTGATGACAGCACGTCTCCTCGGTGCCACTGAGGTCAATGTGCCCCCTGTTAGATGGAGAGGCATAGTTTACTCACCTTGGTATTATCACCTGTGCTCTCTCTCTCTCTCTCTCTCTCTCTCTCTTGCGTTCTCACTCTCTCTCTTTCTATCTCTTTCTCTCTCTCTCCTCTCTCTCTCACTCTCAATGCCAAATGGGTGCTATCAAATGTAATTGACTATCATGAGAAACAGGAATGACTTTCTGTCTTGCTTGTGTGTAGATCTACGTGTGTCCACTGTATTCTCAATGTATCCAGGTCTGAAACGTGTGAGTATGTTATAGGCTGCATAACACCATTTACCACAAGGCTCACACAAACAATGATCACAGTGCCTCATGAATTCTAATGCGCGGTTTTAGAAGACAGACTGCGGCCAGGGAAGGAATGTCCGCGGCATTCAACGTGGCATTAGAGCGTGCATTAGCGCGAACGGATCCGCAGTTCCATTTAATCTGCCCAGAAGGATGCACGGAGGACAGTGCGGATTAATAAGTGGATCAATAAACGCTGGGTTATGAGTTCAGCTCCCAGAGGCTTGGCACCGTCGTGCCCATGCTATGTGCATTTTCTGGACGAAGAGTTGTTTACCGCCGTTGCCGAGAGCAGAGGTTCAGAGCGACAACACTCTCTGTTTGCCAGGAGACCTGAGATTGTTTCACTTTGAAATGTGATCGTGTTCAAGGTTCTCTTTGTTGTTTCACGGTTTTCTTCTTTAACACAGGGTTCTTTTTCATTCCAAGCGGGAGAGAGACGACTCCTTCTTCATGCGCTCATAACTATGTCTGACCGCCTCCTTGAAGTGGAGCTGTGCACTAATGAGCTGCATTTTGCATGCTGATTGTGTGTGTGTGTGTGTGTGTGTGTGTGTGTGTGTGTGTGTGTGTATTTGAATACATGTGAAAGTGTAAGTGTGTATACGTGTGTGTGTATGTGTGTGGACGCATGCACGTATATCAGTGTGTGTGTGTGTGTGTGTGTGTGTGTGTGTGTGTGTGAGTGCATAAGCGTGCTTGTGTGTGTGTGCACAGTTATGTGTGAGTGTGCGTGTGTGTGTGTGTGTGTGTATTGGCAGGATTTGTGTATGCAACACATCTGCAATGCCTCAGTTATGCTTGTCAATCACATTTGAGGAGAGGAGATGAGAGGAGAGAGTGGAGAGGGGGTTACTGATAACACCCCGAGGAAAAGACCGAAATGAAAGACTTCCCGAGGCTGAAAGAGTTGGATTAGTAGAGTAAAGCTGATAAAAAGTAAGCAGAGACGACGATATTCACGACGAAAGGAGGAGAGCCATGCAAACTTTAAAAAGGCCCGTACTCTTTCAGGGTAAAAATGCATCTCTCTTGCAGAAAAAAAACAACTTTTAAACGGAGAAAAAGAGAAGACATAAAAAAGGGTCTCGGGAAAGACGGATCATGTCTTAGATGAGAACGGAGGGTATGAAAGAGAGGAGATATGCAGGGAAAGAGCAGAGTGAACATGTAATCCTGTGTTCTGCTAGAGGTTCAGTCTAAAGGGAAGTGTCTGTGTATGTGTGTTTGTGTGTGTGTGTTTGTGTGTGTGTGTGTTTGTGTGTGTGTGTGTGTTTGTGTGTGTGTGTTTGTGTGTGTGTGTGTGTGTGTGTGTGTGTTTGTGTGTGTGTGTGTGTGTGTGTGTGTGTGTGTTAGGGGGGTGGGACTGAGATCTGTGGAGTTGAGTTACAGCTGGATGAAAAAAGAATGAGGGAAAGAGGAAGATGGAGGGAGGAGAAAAGGGCGAGGGAAAGGCAGCGGAGGACAAGAGGACTGAGTGTCAGTTTCTGTCATTCACTCGGAGAGTCGGTCTGTGCACTACTAAGCAAAAGCTGCCCGTTTGTGTTCTCTTTCTCTCACTCTTTCTTTCAATTCAATTTTTTTTTTTTCTTTTTTTTTTATCTGTCTGAGTACCTCAGTTACAGAGACTCACTGTGAATATCTTTAAAAGAGTATGACATTGAAAATATTTTGCTGTGTTTTGAGTTTGTTTTTGCAGTGTGTATGGTTTGGAAGGAAAAACAAAGATAATGGTTTCTCTCTGCTCAGTCAGATGGGAAGCTATGGAGATGCTTCTGACTGCGTTCCATAACTATTTGTGTGTGTGTGTGTGTGTGTGTGTGTGTGTGTGTGTGTGTGTTTTATGATGTGTCACAGCGAGAGATGGTCTACACCTCCCGTGAATCCTCGCCCACGCGCCGCCTCAACACACTCCCCTCGTCCTCCTCGGCCTCCCCACCCTCCAACTCCCCGGCACGCTCCCGTCTCTCCTACAGTGGCACCACAGGCCGTCCACCCTCCTTTCCCCCGCACCCCCATGCTGGCGCTGGCCACCACGGTGCCCATCCTCACGGCCACCACGGCCCCCAGTCGGCCAACGCCGGCCCAGGCCTCTCCCACTCGCCCAGCGCCATCCTGGAGCGCCGCGACGTCAAGCCCGACGAGGAGATGTCGGCCAAGAGCTTGGTGCTGCTCAAGAACGAGGGCCTGTACGCCGACCCCTACAGTCTGGTGCACGAGGGCCGCCTGAGCATTGCCTCCACCCAGTCTCTGGCCACCCTCTCGGGGCCACTCGACCCGCTGGGTCCCACCGGGCTGTATCGGCGCGGCTCCATGCGCTCTCTTAGCACCTATTCCGCCGCCGGCCTGCAGGGCGGCGATGTGGACGACCCGCTGTACCGGCCTGGCGCTGGAATCTACACGGACACCTACGCCACGCTGGGCTTCCGGCTGCCGCCGTCCTCACCACAGAAGCTGGCATCAGACAGCCAGGCGATGAGGGACCGGGACGTGTTCTCCAGCCCGCCCAGCCGTGCCTCGCCTGTCCGACAGAGCTTCCGCAAGGACTCGTCCTCCTCTGTGTTTGTAGAAAGCCCCAAGTCCAGGCCCAGCTCCAGCTCTGAGCCCCTCAGCCTGCAGAGTGCCAACTCACCGCTGGCTGGCAACGAGACCGAGACAAGGTGTGTGTTTGCATTTGTTTCTGTCCCCCTGTGTGTGTGTGTGTGTCTGTCTGTCAGTCTGTGTGTGTGTGTTTGTGTGTGTGTGTGTGTCTGTCTGTCTGTCAGTCTGTGTGTGTGTGTGCTGTTTATCTCTTATGTGTGCCTGTGTGTTGTTGTTGTGAGTTGTTATTATTAGTACACATGTGATAACAAGATGGACCGCTTCTATCAATACGTCTCAATTTGCTTTTCATGATTGCAGTGAATATTGCAATGTCTTTGTGTAAATGTGTGTGTGATGCTGTAGGGATCGTATGGAAGCCATGGAGAAGCAGATTGCCAGTTTAACAGGTCTGGTGCAGAGCGTGTTGACCAGAGGTCCGGACAGCGACAGCACGTAAGCACGTAATCTCTAGCTGAAGTAGTCTGGTTCAGTTCTGAGTGCTGTTTGTGAATTTTGAGTGTACTGTACTCTATATGGTACTCTGAGTATATTGTCTAATCCATTGTGGGTATTGTATCAGTACTCTGTACTCAGCACAGTGCAATAGCAATGCTCTTGCCATAGCAGTATATTCCATAGTAGTGGTATAGTTCTAGTATAGTTTCATACTACTCCAACACTAGAGCTAGACTGGATGTGTTCCGTTTTATGTGTGTGTGTGCGGCAACAACTGGCTTCTGAGTTGATCAGTGAAACTTGCTGCACCTGTTGCTATGGTGCTGCATGTCCTGAAAAAACAGTGATCCTCTATGATTCTGGTATAGCCTCCCTGGTATTCCATAATATACTTATACTTTGGTTTTAGTACTCTGGCTGTAGTAGTATTAGCCGGTGCTTGTACTCTGTGTGGTTGTATAGTCCAGTGTTAGTACTTTGGCTACTGTAATACACCCCAGTCTTACTACTCTGTGTAGTAGTGTAGTCCAGTGTTAGTATTCTGTGTAGTAGTATACTTCAGTATTAGTACTCTATGTAGTAGTATAGTCTAGTGTTAGTACTCTGTGTGGTCCAGTGTTAGTATTCTGTGTTGTAGTATACTTCAGTATTAGTATTCTATGTAGTAGTATAGTCCAGTGTTAAAATTCTGTGTAGTAGTAGAGTTCAGAAATAGTACTCTCTGGAGTAGTATAAACCAGTATAGTATGTGTAGTAGTATTGTTCAGTATTGGTACTCTATGTAGTAGTATAATTCAGTATTAGTACTCTGTGTAGTAGTATAGTCCAGTATTAGTACTCTATGTAGTAGTATAATCCAGTGTTAGTACTCTGTGTAGTAGTATAGTCCAGTATTAGTATTCTATGTAGTAGTATAGTCCAGTGTTAGTACTCTGGCTGTATGATCCTCAGGTGCGGCCTGCTGCGTCTCTGCATGATGGCGGGCTGCCCTCCGGACCAAGGGGTGGAGTTTTCACGGCCCTTCCCTTTCTCTTCCAGCGAGAAGACCGAATCAGCCAGCGACGGCTCGGCCACAGGAAGTGAGTCACACATGTGTTCTCTGACCCCTGTGACCCCCCCCCCCCCACACCCCCCCCAACATGACCCTCCTGACCTTTCCACCTCACACCGCTGCTCCAGGCCAGGCCCCTGGAACCGAGTCACTGATCCCCATTCCAGTTACATTCCCATGGGCTTTACTGAGGCATGCTGGGAACTCTGGCTCCCTTCAACCTTTCTACACCCACTACAACAGAAGGCTAACAAAATGGAGGACTGGCAATTGTAACCCATTAATCTGTGTTCATCTCTCCCTTCTGCTCTGCCTTCCTCTCCCTCTCTCTAACAGTAGCCCCTACTATCCCTCCTTCTCCTTTGCTGTGTTTGTCGCATACCCTATTGTGTTCAGCCAGTTGTCCAGTGGCCTGGCCCCAGAGGTCTGCTATATCAGGGGGGGTATACAACGAAGCCAGGTTACTGGCTAAACTGAGTAACTCCTGGAGTAACCGCTGATCTAAAAACAACATGTCACTTCAGAAACAACTGATGTTCAATGGAGGGTTCTTTTAGAGATCAGTGGTAACTCCCAAAGCTACCCAGGATAACCAGTAACCTTGCTTAGTAGTACAAGCCCCAGGACTGTGTTAGTGTGTGAATATGTGCATCCGGAGGTCTGTTCAGCTCCTCACTGTACCAGCTGTACACCTCCCTCTCTCTCTCCCTCCCTCCCTCTCCCTCTCCCTCCCTCTCTCTCTCCCTCCGTCTCTCTACTGTGGACTACAGAGACCCTTCCCCCTCCCTTAACTAAAGCCTTTTTCATTTTCTTTGGATAATTTAGTTCTTTTCTCTAACTATGATTATCATCATGCTTATTGATCTACTCCTGTATTGCAGCTCGCCGCCACAAGAGGAAAGGTAGCTCTCAAATCTCAGCCACTGTATGGATTATTGTTCTTTTGTCATGTGTGTGTGTTGTGCGTTGTGCGTGTGTGTGTGTATGTGTGTGTGCGTGTGAGAGAGAGAGAGTGTGCGTGTGTGCGTTTGTGTGTGCGTATACCTCTGTGAGTGTTTAGTGAGTGTAACCTCAATGGAGAGGCTTTGTGTCTTCCTGAAAGACATCTTTTGCGACATTCAGGAAGACATAGTAGTCCTCCTCCTCTACACACTTGCGCTGTTTCACTGGTCTTCTCTCACTCTGGCTGCTCGGTGTCAGTGGGACCAGGCTTCTGTTCTGTTCACGAGCACCACATTCTTTTCCCTCGCAGCAACCTGGACCCACTCTCCGTCACATGGCTGTGCATTAGACATGCTCCGCAACCCATCACTGTACACAAACTGCCTCTGGGTGCCTTCCTGCTGTTATTTTGTGGTTGATTATGATTATTATTATTATTATTATTATTATTATTATTATTTATTATTATTATTATTATTATTTGGACAAATGCATGTTGCTGTGGACAGCTTGGAGGGGCTGAGCTTGCCTTGTCCCTGTAGAGGATGTCTCCCTGCCAATGGAACCGTGTGTCTCCTCTGCAGGGAATATTCCATGAGGCTGAAGTCTGTTGGGGTGGGGTGTGCCGCCACAGTCGTGTGAAGAATTTGAACACTTGCAAATGTTTTCTTTTTTCATTTTCAGCATGACTATTTTTTCTGTTTCCTGTGTGTGTTAGTTTGTGTATGTGTGTGTGTGTGTGTGTGTGTGTGTGTGGTGTGTGTGTGTGAGAGAGAGATAGAGAGAGACAAAGAGCTTAAAAAGAGAGAGGAGGTAAGTATGGCCACTGGGACCATTGACCTTTGACCCTTGACCCCTTGTTTAATTGACAGATCAGACACCCTCGGCTCCTCTGGCCCTCATGCCGCCTCCCCCAACCGGAAGCCCTGCCAGCACGGTCTCTAAGCTACAGATGCAGCTGCACCTGCACGACCTGAAGCAGAATGCCACTGACCTGCGCAAACAACTCAGCCACTTGCGCAAGATGCAGGTACCACAAACACACACACACACACACACACACACACCTGAGAAACACAAAACCTAACCTCAGTCTGACCTGTTATCAGCAGCTTTGATACCCAGGCCTGCCATCTGTGTCTTTAAGGGAGTCATCATAAATCATGCAGTGTTTTACCTCATGCCTTTATTTATCAGTGACAGCACTGCTGGAGCAACACACTAGTGTTATGTAGTGCTATGTAGAACATAATTTAAAAATTGTAATGACATGCATTTTACTTCTAATAATGGCTTCTCACTTATGTGTTCCACTGCAACAACACTTGCTGAGTCACAACCTTTTCATATTAACACAACACTCAGTCCTTTAATGATAGATTCCCAGTAACACTACACTTATGCAAAACCACCAGTGCAAAACCATTATGCAAAAAAAACGGTGATACTTGACTGAAGTTGCGAATCACACATACAACATGATACTTGTAAAGATAATTGTGGTAACACCAGTAGCAGCATCTGTACCAACACTTTAGCGTAAATCCCATAGCCATCTCTTCAGTAACATCTGTCAAAAGAATTCTATTGCACCTCCTAGCTTGTCTTGAACTTGCTTCACAACAGATGTGAATTGTGTTGGTGCACAGATTGAATCCGTGAATCGGTTGCATCTATGTTATTCACGCTCACTAACATCTGTGATGAGCATGGGAATAATGTGAGCCTTGGGTGTGCTTGTGTTGTGTGTGAGGGATGTGGGACTCTGTTGGGGAAGGCGTGTCCATTTGGCCCAGAAGGCAATTCCAGCCTGCAGACAGACTGTTAAAGGCCTTCTGCCTCTCCCATAAAACCGCCATCTTTTCACTCAACACTGACAGCGCTGCTGTACTTTGCTTAAACACCGCACCACAATCTGCTAGTTGGCTGAAGTAACAGGTTTTCTAGCCTCGCACTTAGACAGCCTATTTAGTTGCCTTCCAGTAGGTGCAAATCTGTGTGCACCATAACTTTGAAGAACGATGGCAGAACATCCATACTTTAAATCAAAAGTCAATGCAACACGACTTGTGCAATAAATAGATAAAATATCTAGAGACATTATGAAAACAAAGCACAGAAAATCTCATTAAACATTCATAGGAGAAGAGGGCAAAGAAACATCAGCTGGAGGCTGTGTTGGCCTTGTAGCTGCCTTTTGCTTTCTGACTGATCCATTCTCGCAGTTATTGCGATGCTAAAAATAGTCTTGGCGAAATTGATTTGAAATGGTTTGATAAACAGTTATTGAGTGGCTTTTATGAAAAGAGACTTAAAGGCCCTTAGGTGATATTATAAGCCCGAATACCCCTGTATGAGGCTACTGGTGGATATTTTTGCTTTTGAAGCTGACAACATAGAGGTATTTGCAAGTATCAGAGGGCTCAAATGGGATGTCTCTGCAGGAGGTTGAGACTCCGAGAGCAAAATATATCCGTAATAAATGCTCCCTACTCCCATAGCAAGAAGTTCATTTATAAATGTATAAATGTACACGTCTGTGTGTGTGCGTGTGTGCGTGTGTGTGGTAGTGGCGTAATGGTTAAGGAACCTGGCTAGCATGCACGTAGCCTGAAAAATTGTGGGTTCAAATCCTGGCTGCCACCGTTGTGCCCTTGAGCACTTAGCCCTAAGTTGCTCTAAGGGAGACTGGCCCTGATGTAATTGATGGTTGACAAAATATGTAAGTCGCTTTGAATAAAAGCGTCTGACAAATGTAAAATGTAATGTAAATGTAAGAATAAAGCAATAAAGCTGATAGTTTGACCTGTCTGAGGGAACTAGCTTCTCATTGACCTTACTAAGCTAAGAAGGCCAGATGCATGAATAATGCACTGAGATCTGAAATAATACTGCATCATCGGAAACAACTACATATTCACATACAGAGAGAGAGAGAGGTAGAGAGTAACTATAGTTTGCTCTCTGTACAAATAAATACATCCCTTTTGGTTTGATTGATCACCAAGAGGTCATAACACTAAGAAAACTGACACCTACAAACTGACACCTACATCTCTCACGTTGTCAAACTGACACTCAAGGGCAAGAGAGAGGAAGGACTTGAAAATCCCTCTATGTAATCTGTCTTCCTTGTTTCATCTTTTGACATTTTTCTGATCCTCCTCCCATCCTCTCCCTCGTACACTGAAGCCAGTGATGGGTCAGTCCATCAACTCATCACTGCACTGTAAATGTCAAGAGCAAAACAGATACATGTAGTCAAGGTCAGGCCAGTGCAGTCTCACACATCTCTCTCACACACACACAAACACTACATATAATCCATAAATCCAGAGAAGACTTTTATGAAGCCCTTACGTCTCACAAACAAACAAACAAACATGTCAGCAAATGACTTTAACTCAAGGATGAATCACCAAAGATCAAGTGTGTGTGTGTTTGGGGTGAAGGTGGGGTTAGTTTATATACTGTAGATGTGTGTGTTACCTCACAAATCCTTTTGTCCTTGTGTGTGTGTGTGTGTGTGTGTGTGTGTGTGTGTGTGTCTTCAGATGCAGAACCAGGACTCGATGCGTACCCTGATGAAGCGGACGGAGAACGAGATCACCATGCGTGTGTGCGACGCTTTGCGGAAGCAGGAGGACCCTCTCCAGAGACAGCGTCTACTAGTGGAGGAGGAGAGGCTCAAGTACCTCAATGAGGAGGAGCTCATCATCCAGCAGCTACAGTCAGTGCTCCTCCCTACAAACATCACAAGCACCACACAACCCTCTGCTGTTTGCCATCAATAGGGCTACCCACACACCCACTTGCTACACTTTTAAAGTGGATACATATATATATATATATATATATATATACACACACACACTTGCTACACTTTTAAAGTGGATATATATATGTGTATATATATATATATATATATATATATATATATATATATATAATTTTTATTTATTTTGCCTTTTTGGGGACAGGACAGTGTAAGAGACAGGAGGCAAGTAGGAGAGAGTGACTGGGTTGAATTGGGAATTAACCGCTAATCAGACTCAAACCTGAGTCATTGCGGTGCATCTGCCTGTTTATGGTATCGATGCTGTAGCCAGTTTCACTACAGAACCCCCTCCCATTTGCGGTACTTGACCCTCACTTGAGGGTTTTAGATATGATTAAGTCAGCATTAATAAGGTTATGTCAGGAAGTGGCTAATGTAAGTGCCTCATCCACAAGAGAGTCTGAATATTAATGAATTATCGAGGTCAGGCAGTTGAAGGTTTGGCACAGTGTTAATCATTCAGCGATCATTCCTTAGTAACAGTATTCGGCACACGGCGTAATCCTCTGTAACTCTCCCTAGCGCTATACTCCAAAACCCACCTGTAATGTGATTGTCGTGGGTGTGTCTTCACAACCCTACACAACCTGCTTTCACCCAGCTTGCTCCTGCTGCGTCCATCAAAGCCTTTTTATGTTTTTTTAGCTAGACTCCTCCAAGCTCGCAGGGTGTTGTTTGGTTGCCGATGCGTTGCATCACAACTTTGATTTGTCTCTGCCATATCTTTGAAGACTTAGGGGGCATAGTAAAGATGTGGTCTGCAAACCATACACATGAAAGTGCTTTCTGTTATCTGCCATGACTTTATTTTCAGCTTTTGGAGTTTATTTCACACTTCTCAGAACAAGTGGGTAATACATTACAGTTTATCGTCAACGTGTAGGCCCTTTAACTTGATTTTTTGGTCCTTAACCAACAACTCTCCAACCTACAATTTGTGATATTTTGATATTTCATTGTGATTAATTACAGTTTTGGCTATCAAAATCTGACATACAGTGGCCTTACAGCAAGTTGTCATTCTAATTATAACACCCAGCCTCATGTAAGCCGGCTAATTAGTAAATCCTACGATTGTGTCAATTACTGCTCATTACTAAGTGTAACTAACATGCATTTGATTTGATGAATGAATTATTCATACTGTGTTTTTGTAGAATTATTTTGTATGCATGCTGATTCTGGAGATGTGCTCAGATTGACTTTTGATTAGCACACGGAGCGCGAGAGTTTCTTCCCATAGCTCCCCATAGTGCTGGATGCGGTTAAGACTACTGCTCAGCCGTTGGGTTCGTAGCTGGAGAGGCAGCACGTAGCTTTCACTGTCAATCCATCAGTCATGCATGATGGGGCAAGACTAGTGGGCATTTGCTGTGAAATATGTTGTGTCTGACAGGGAGATTCGACAATAAGCAAAATACACTGTTGCACGTACAAACAAGTGCCTTTTTTTCTTGATGTTTGTGTATCCAGAAAGCTACTACTGGGCTTATCCACTCGTTACTAATCAAATAAACTTTTCTCAGGCATTAAATTTAGCTTTGCTCTGTGCCCCTGCTAGACGGCGGGATCCACTGTAATGTTTCTGAAAAGCCCTTTTTCACATTATAATTTCATGATGCGCTACAGCCATGTTGTATTGATATTCTCCATGAGCGGGCCAATGATTTGTGTGTTGGGCCTGCCAGGGGAGATTTAGTGGCAGTGATGCTCATCGCTATTAGCCCCTCATAGCCATACAGCTATAGATTTACACTCTCTTAACATGTGTTGACTGCTCCGTTCCTGCAAAAGGGGGATATAAATTTGTCATAATGTGTGACAAACTGCCGAAGTGCTTAATCCATAGATGAAGCATGGAAGAGCTGAGCACCTAATGGGGCTGTCTATGTCTGTCGGTCTGTGTCTGTCTGTCTGTGTTTCCTAGTGACCTGGAGAAGTCTGTGGAGGAGATCCAGAAGGAGTCGACCACCAACCACAAGCTGGTGCCCATGCAGGAGCTGGAGGAGAAGGCTGCTGTGCTCCGGAGGCTGGGGGAGACCCTGACTGAGCTTAAGAGTAAGGCACACATACTTACACACACACAGACACACACAGAGACACACACGCACGCACACACACACACACACACCACACACACACACACACACACACCACACACACACACACACACACACACAGACACAGACACGTGTACATACAATTCACATGAAATAAATACTCATGACAGCACGCAATACATTCAAACACACACGTGTGTAAAGCATTCAGAACATTCAGGCACACAAGACCAGAACCTGACACATATATTTATATTACTGATATAAATCATGAGAGCAGTAATTATCTCATTATTCTCTTTATTTCTTCAAGACTCCACTGTGTCACATGCATTCATGCCAATCAGCCAATCACGAGGCAATCACAGGAACCATTCACATATCACATGCTCAAAAACACCTCCATTCACAGAGCATATGGGCACAGCTATTCACACCATTCACTTTAAGACAACGACACACACACACACACACACACACACACATACACACACACACAGAGCATGCACTCAATCCCATGTGTTTGAGATCGCACTCCCAGAGATAGCACCTATTCCAGGGTGTATCTCAACCAAACCTACCTCTCACATGACACGTGGAATTTATGACTTGATTTTCCACCTGCTGAGCAGCTTTTGTTTATGCTCGTTGAGGTGTGTGTATGTTTGTGTGTGTGCGTGTTTGTATGCACGTACATGTGTAAAAAAGTGTGTTTATGTGCATATGGATATAAAACTTTGTTACTGTGTACTAATGTGTGTGTGTGTGTGTGTGTGTGTGTGTGTGTGTGTGTGTGTGTGTGTGTCTATACAGACCAGTTCCCAGGCCTGCAGAGTAAGATGCGGGTGGTGCTGCGGGTGGAAGTAGAGGCAGTGAAATTCCTGAAGGAGGAGCCTCACAGACTGGATGCTCTGCTCAAGCGCTGCCGGACCATCACAGACACACTTACTGCACTGCGCAGGTACACATAAACACACACGCACACACACACACATACTCACACATACTGGCACTGTGAAAAACACACACATACACATACAGCATATCTGTTCATTTGTGAAGCCAATTAATGGACACCTTAATTGAAAATCACTGATACGGCAATAAAACACTGGTTATGCCTCCTGGGAAATAACTAGGTTTGCAGTTATATTGTCACACTACACTACACTACACTACACACACACACACACACATACACACACACACACGCACACCCCTCCACCCACTCATACAGGTGTTTTCTCATTCCAGGCAAGCGACTGAGGGTGTGTGGAAGAGCCAGGAGGACGGCATCGCAGAGGACTACAGGAAGAGTGTGGACTTTGACCTCCCTACCAGTCCTCCGCTGAGCATCACTGACAACCTGTCCAACTGGAGCCCCCACTCCAGCTCCACACACTCCCACTCCCACAGCCACTCCCACAGCCACTCCCACAGCCACGGCCACTCCCACGGCAGCCACTCGTCCCCGGGGCAGAAGGAGAGGGGCCGCGAGGAGCAGGGGGGCCGCCAGGGGCCCGACAAGAGCCTCTCCATGGAGGTCCGCCTGGTGAGGATAACTGCTTGTATTGATCTCACTGTGTGTGTGTGTGGGGGGGGGTGTGTGGGTGTGTGTGTAAGAGATGTAAGGGTGATGTGTTTGAGTGGTGTGTTGGGGTAGATTTTGTGTCCACATACATACTGTATGTGTATGCCTGTGGGGAGCTAGACGTATTGTGTATGTATTACTGTGTGTGTGTGTGTGTGTGTGTGTGTGTGTGTGTTACTGTGTTTACACACTGTATGTGTGTTCACATCTATGTGTCTATGTGCCTAGGCTGCAGAGCGCGACTGGGAGGAGAAGCGAGCCAGCCTGACCCAATACAGCGCCCAGGACATCAACCGTCTGCTGGAGGAGACACAGGCTGAGCTCATGAAGGCCATCCCTGACCTGGACTTCGCCGCCAAGCAGCTGAAGCCCCAGCAGTCCCTCAGCCAGACCAATCAGAACAGCCAGCCCGCGAGCGGCACCTGCGGCCCCCCCGGCACCGGCAATGCCAGCGGTAGCACCAACGCCACACCCGAGCACCGGTCTGCCAAACCCCAGCACTCCTCCCACAAGATCTCCAGAGAGGGCGGCTCCAGGCGTGGCTCAGGTTAAGCTTCTGGAACTCTCCGGAATGTCATATGGAATTTAGAATTATAGAATTTTAGAAAATATCTCGCAAAAGGCTTTACCAGAGACAGTTGATAAAGTACTAAAGTAGGTTCCATAGTATCCTTGGCTTTACATTAAAAGAGAACATGAAATCCATTATTTTAGTGTTTTACTGTTTGTGAAAATATTTCAGGTTTTACCTCATGGTTTTATTTGAGGAGCTATTTCTTATTTCTTACTTCAGGAACTGTTCACCATGTCCCTATATTCAGCTCCTGCAGAGCCTCTTGCTTAGCTTTTTTAAACAAAGACAGGTGTGTAGGACGCCTATAATGGAAGGTGTTGACATCTCAGCACTGGGTGTTCAGCATAGTCTCTGAAGTCCTTAGTGTTTTGTTTCTAAGGTTTTGTCTTTTTAAGGAAATATCTACCATAGGCCAGTTATTCTGATGCCGTGGGAAGGGAGAGCATCCATAATGCCCAGTGTCTGAAATCACTGGCAGTTAAAACAAAAAAAAAGAGCTGAGCTTGGAACAGATAACTGCTTGGAACACCCAAATGAGTTTCCAGCACTTGGTTGTGCCAGTTTTTTTTTTTTTAAATTGAGCGGAAGGTGTTGACATTCAGCACAGACTGTTCTGCTAAGAGTCTGCGGCAGGTGCACTGCAAACTCCAGCAAAGAGTCTTGATGCTTTGTGTATGCATATTTGACTCTTTTTCTTTCTTTTCTTCTCTCTGTGACCCTTAGATGAACTGACAGTAGCGAGGTATCGCACAGAGAAGCACTCCAAGTCTCCCCCTCCTCCCCCTCCTAGGCGCAGTTTCCCATCATCCCCTGGGCCCACCAGCCGCACCGGAGAGCCCATAATGCCTGACAAGAGCCTCAAGGTGTGTAGGAGGAACACACACACAGACACACACACACACACACGTGTGCACAAATGCATGCACAAACATCATGATAAACATATCAAAAGATGCCGAGAACATAGAAATCTGGACAGTATTATAATATTTGTGTGTTTATGTCTGTGCGTGTCTGTGCGTGTCATTGTGTGTGTGTGTGTGTGGATGTAGAAGAGTGAGTCTGAGGACACAGACCTGCCCAAGCCCATGGTGAAGCTGAGGAAAAGCCTATCTGAGGTGCCTCGTCCCGCCTCCACACCCCCCACCACAGGAGCCCAGAGGGAAGAGGGTGACGACGAGAGGAACAACACCGACATGGAGGTGTGTGTGTGTGCGAGAGGGAGAGAGGGAGAGAGAGAGAAAGAGAGAGTCAAAAAACTGTGTAGCTTGCCATATGTGGGTGGTAGTAACAGGCATGACTACATTACAGCTGTCACACATGCTTGTATCAAAATACATGACAATACAAGACATGGACATAAGACTCTGCAGAAAAGATATGATGATGATAAGATGTGATGATCTGTATTTCCTTAAGGTATAATTAGACTTTGATCAGGGTGAGAGCAGATCTACTCTGGATTATCACAGTCGTGGCAAAGTAAACACGGCTAACACAGTTCCTGTACTGAGAGCTCTCATCCTTATTGGCCGGAACAGCGCGGGCTGCTCTGATTGGCCCCCCTGTGGAGTGAGCTCTAACTGTAGCACGGCCGTTGGCACCGGCGCCAACTGTGGACCACTGAGTCCTGTTGTGGGCCATCTGTTCAGCTGGTGTGGGGGGTTCCACCAGTGACAAGACTCTGACCAAAGACATGCAGGAAAGAAAGGAGTGGATGGTAGAGAGAGAGAGTTGAGAAAGAGTGAGAGAGAGAGAGAGTGAATGAATGAAAGAACTGGAGACAAAAATAACGTGGTAAGTGATTTGTCTACGTTAGTGCCGAGGTTGCAACCTACCCCATGGCAGCAGTGAAATATAAATGTGTGATGCGAAGAATAAGTAACTCTCTGGACCAAAGAAATCTGTTTACAGATGGCAGAGGTCTTCAAACTGCAGATCTGTGAGTGACTGAGAGAGCCTTTAGCTAAGAACATCTCGCCTCCAGACCTCAGATCACCACTCTTGGCATGTGTGGATGCCACTTGTTGTTTACCGAACAGTTGTTAAAGTCAAGGATTGATCAGACTATCAGCAAGGCCAAACAACACATTGGCATTTTGTAGACAGCCTGGAGACATCTCCAGATGTTGCTTTATAGAAGAAGCCGACAGATTGGAGCTTGTTGCTTTCCTCTTTTAATCCATCCAGAACTCACACCTCATACTTGCTGTTCGACACCAGGAGGAGTTGTCTGCACCACGAATTTGATCTCCTCTCTGACTGGTAGATTGGTTTATAAATGTTTCAAACACACTCGACACAGACAATTGGTTCTCACTCACTCAGAACAATCCCTGCTATGGTTGTCTCCTGATGTTTATCCCAATAGCTTGTAGTTAACTGCTACCGAGGAATGTGAACGCTGAAGAGCCGTGGTGCTAATGACAGGAGATCTGTGCGTTCATAATGACAGTCAGACAGTAGACGGGGCAGCAGGCACTGCAGCAGGGAGATCTTTGCTTACAGACAGAGGGGCACTGTGGGCCTCATTAAGTCCAGACCAGACTACAGAGCCTCGCTTCACTGGGTGCCCGCATGGCTCATGAGATGCCATCTGCGGCCCCCGGCTCTCCGACTCTCTCCCCAGGAATAAGGTTGAGGGTTTCGGCTGGCACAGCCATCTGACCCCTGGGCCAAGCTTGAGTGTCAACCAGAACATAATGAGCTTACGCCAGATCACCTACTCTCACACACTCACACACACACATACCTACACAATGGAGCCCTTTTGGTGGTCCCTGCTCTCCTCCAGTGGGCTCCATGCATTTTACATTTTAACTCAAATTTTCCCTGGTGCTCAGCCTGAATGGCTTAGATTATTAGGAATAATGTTATTACTAACGGCCTTTGCATTTAACCCAATTTTTGAAAGTGAAACACACACACCAGTGAAGTGAAGTACACACTATCCTAGAGCAGTTGGCTGCCTGCTATAGTCCGAGGAGCACTAGGGGGTTAGGTATTGTGCTCAAGGGCACTTCAGCCATGGTCCACTGGTTGGGGATCGAACCAGCAACCCTTCGGTTGCAACAAGCCTGAATCCTTAACCATTAAGCCAGTACTGACCCCATGACCACGAGGCAGATCAGCTCACAGTGTCCAGCTGTTCAAACAGGTTCAAATGGATGCTGACTGTGGACTAGAGTCACATGGGCAGGAATTACATAGCACTTTTAGGAGGAAGCCAAACTTGCTTACCACCCGTCCGCCCTATTGAAACTAGACTTCTCATGCAACACTCAGACCATTTCATTCCTGAGCAAATAGCACTTAACACACTGCATGAAGCCATTTACTAAGAGAATAGCTGTCAAGCTTTTTTCGACTAACCCTGACTACTCCTGTTCACACACAGCCTATGCTGCTGTGAAAACACATCACCCTCTCTGCAGTGCACTGTAGCATGGATCATGTTGGAACACACTGTCTGTTTGGCTGTTGTGAACATGAGCCTGATCACTCTCAAATAGGCTACATTCAGCCTTCTCTGCTATTAACTGAAGACCTACTCAAGTCAACAGATACATTATTAGATGTGATGTGATACCCTAGAATAACAATCTTCCACTAAGTTGTTCTGAATAATGAAATACTGAGGTCTACATATATATATTTCACTAACATAATACCTTATATTTTGCAAATACTGCCACAGGCTAGATGAAATGATTTTATTTGAAAGAGATTCTCCAAAGAATCTAACCCATAGATATTCACTGAAAGTAACTGCAAATGGCACATTAAATCATTATGCTATGGTTATGCGATGAGAAGCTCATATGTATTCTAATCAAAAGAATGGAACTTGCTCTTTAAAATGCAGAACTCATTCTGAAAGGCCATGATAAGTGTTTTTTTTCTTCACCTACTGTGTGTGATAATCATCATGAGCGCTTCCCTGGTGTGTTCAGGTTCCCCGCATAGTGCTGACTAGGTGCCAGTCAGAAGCTCCACCCAATGGGGCTCACCAATCAGCACCACAGTACTTTGTAACGGTGACTGACAGGCTTGCACGGGGCCCCCACCGCCACACTGTAACGGGAGCCGAAACGCGAGTGTGGAGACAGGTCCTGATTACGGACAGCGGAGAGACCCAGAGGCAGCTCCAGGCGGGAGGCCCCACTGGGTCACTGCCTGCAATGAAGAGCCCTCCGGAGGGGCAGAAGGAGGGTGAGAAGAAGGGGGTCCCCGCGGGGCATGCCCAGCCGACAGAGACTCCAGGGGAGGACATCCGCAGCAGGACCTACCAGCGGCTGGACAGCCTGGAGGAGACCATCCGGGAGCTGGAGATCTCCCTGATGGAGATCGGGGCTCACCCCAGCTCTGGACCCATTTCCCCCCTCACGCCTCCAGCCGAGGGCCTTTCTGACGGCACACAGCAGCCCAGCCAGACACCCACTGAGTCTGCAGGATCAGGGGGCAACAAAAGACCTCCGGTCCCACCAAAGCCCTCCATCAGACCTCCCTACATCCAGGTTCACTTCCCCCATCAGACAGCTGCACCTACTCATCTCCTCTCCTGTCCTGTCCTCTCCACTCCTGCCTGCTGTGCCTCTCATTGGATCTGTTCCCTTTGAATTCAGTCCAGACAGACATAATATCAGAATAGAATTTTAATCACTTTTGGCTGAGTGCTTTGCCGCAGAGGCTCTGATGGAGAAGGTAGATAACTCTAGTTCACGGCCATGTGTTTATCATTTAAATACCACTTCAGATCAGCCATATAAATGGATCAGTGTTAAAAACTTGGCTGAACGCTAGTCATTTTCCTGTATGGACTGACTTCAGATTAAGTCAAGTGATTCTAGGTAATAGAAACTGGTGGTTTTAATTTGCTGTTATGTACATGAAAATCTGGCAGTTCAGCTATTGCACATGGTCAAACACAGAGCTAATGCAGAATAAATATTGATTTTTATTGTACAACAGTGGAACCACCAGTTTGGAACCTTTCAAAATTCTTTAAAATCTCTTGTCAGGGTTAGTAATAACGTTTTCCTCTCTTCTTTTTTCTTGCTCTGTCAGGGGAGATGGGTCTGTCGACTTCAGAAGCACTTCTTTAATTGATCTGTCTCTTGCATTTTGCCATTTTGTCTTTGTAAACAGGTGGTAGTGCTGACTCTGACAACAAACTGTCTCCTCTCTGGCTATTTAACTTCTTGAAAACTCTTTATCTTGTGCTCGCTCTGACAAACTCTGTGAAGTTTCTGATGTCAACAATATTGGTTTGAACATCGCACTGCGCACTACTCTGCAGATCTGCTGTGACATTAGTTAAATTTTTTTTTTTTTTTATAGAACTTTCAGTGCTTTGAAATTTCAAACAACAGGGGGTTATTGTAACATTTGCAAAGGCAGCATTGTTACTGGTGCAGAGAGAATGTAAGAGCTCCTCAATGCAATGGCAATCCTTATCAGTGGGCACATCCGTAAGCAAGCTTTTGTGCTTGTGGCTAGGCTCGCTGCTCCAACCACAGATTTTTCCAGCATTGTGACACTGCCATTTCACAACACCAAATAACAGTTCAGTTATGACTTTAGAGACTCTGAGAGAGAGAGGAGAGAGAGAGAGAGAGAGAGAGAGAGAGAGAAAAGAGAGAGCTCCAGGCTTCACTGTGATTGTGATGCATCTGGACCAAGCTGGGGTCCTAGTGCTGGTCCCAGATCAGCCCTCACCTACAGCGGAGCACACAATTCTGCCTGTGCAGTCAGCGCAGTCTCACTGGGTGAGTTCCTCATGCGTGCGTTGTGTGCATCATGAGCGAATTTTTACGGCTCAGGTGAGCATGTGGGGAGGAACAGAAGCATGTCTGTCTGCATCTGTGTTTTACTGGTCGCTCATGGGCAGAGTATGATGATGATGATATCTCTCCACATGACAGCCACTACAGTAAGCAAGACTTTGCTCCCCCCACCCACTTCCCCAAAAACCTGCAGTTGAAGTCCTTCCAACCATTTCCTGGCACTCATATGACTCGTTTTGCCCCCCCATCCCCCACCCCCCACCCCCTACCCCCACCCCCACCCCCAAACACCCACCCTGGTGCTTTTGCAAGCATCAACACAAAAAAGCACTGGCTCAGGACCAGGAAATAGGCAGCAGACCTTGCTAAATCAACCCCCCCTACAGACAGACAGACACACACACACACACACTTTTCTGTCATACACACACACACACACACACACGGCGCCCTTTGACATGACATCATCATCTGTTGAAGTTTGTGGTGGTGCCAGGCTCTTGGCATGCCATCCCGTTCTCTCTAGCTCTCTTTTCTTTCTCTAGC
>PYXC01002370.1:4262500-4325000 GCA_015244755.2 Tenualosa ilisha
CATGTGCAACAGATCAACATTAATGACCCTGAGTTAACAGTGTCCTGTGTTCTCTGTCCTTACCCCCCCCCCCCCACCCCCCACCCTTTTACCTTCTGACCTCTCTGCACACTGTTCCTGTGGGCACCACCTACACTCCTGTGACCTGTGTGACCCCTGCTTGACCCCATGACCCACCGCAGCAATGAGTGACCCAGCCTGATCTGGCACAGCTCTGGCATAGCTCCGGCACAACCCAGACCCCCTTTCCACCTCTTCCTCATCTACCCTGCAATCTGCATTCTAGCCCCTAACTACTCCCCCAACCAATCTGTTCAGATGTGCTAAGTGAGATTCACAAGAATGTGTATGAGTGTGTGTGTGTGTGTGAGTGTGTGTGTGTGTGTGTATTGTGCTGTCTAGTTTTTACCTTTGGTTTCTTCACTCCACTTTTTTCTCATGACATCTCTGAATCCCTTTCTCCACTCCTCCTTGTTCCCCCTTTTTTCGGGCCCCTCCACCTCTCCTCTCCACCTCCACCTGCTGCTGCTGTTGCACCAACTCTCCTCCCCACTCGGCCACCTGCCCCGTCTGCCCCCCTTCAGGCCCTGGGTGGCAGTTTCCTCACCGACCCCCTCCTCACGGGCACCCGCGCTGCCAGTTTCTCCGGCCGCTTACCGTCCTCTGGCAGCTCGGCGGTGTCCCTGTTTGCCACAGGGCTCCGTAAGTACCCCCAAGATGGCGGCAGCAGCAGCAGCAGCGGCGGGGGCAGCGGTGGTGGGGAGCTCCCGTCACTGAGCGCCTCCTCCAGCCAGGCCAGGGCGTTGTTGGCCAGCCTGGGCGCCGAAGCCTTGCTGCTCTCCTCCACGCTTCGCCAACATCGCCTGCTTCACCCGACGTCGACGACGTCGACGAACGCACAGACCAACGGGCGCTCGGCCTCCTCCCCATCCCCCAGCACCTCCCCCACGGCCTCCACCCCCTCCTCCTCGTCCCCGTCCACCTCTCCTTTGACCTCCTCCTCTCCTCTCACTTCTCTCACGCTCTCCTCTCTGGGCCTGAAGAGCGTGGGGCACAGCCTGAAGTACCCGGGGTCGGGCCTGGGTGGGGTTGGGCACAAGGAGAACAGGAGTAAGACTCTCCCTAAGGTTACGTCATCTGGAGCAGAGTGAGGCCCAGTAAGAGGAGGCGCAGAGGAGGTGCAGCAGTGATGTTGAGATGAAGTAGCGGCACCCATATGCCAAAACCACCACCCCCATCTCCTTTTCCCACACTCTCCATTTCAAAGGATTGAAGAGACTGTACAAAAAAAGGATGCAGCACACAAGACACGACTTGCCTCCAATAGTCCAGTTTTATTTAGTCTCTGTCAGTTTTGTTTTGTCTCTATCAGTTTTGTTTTGTTGTCAGTTTTTGTTTTGTCACTCTAACGGTAACTCTCATCCAGTTTTGGACTTATACTTAGAATTTATCCCCATAACTGCCCCCTCCCCACCCCCCATCCCTTCTCCAATCCATCTGTGGGTCTCCCTGCCATCTGCGGCTCAGGCTCAGCTCGGCTCACAGCCCACCCCAGCCACGGTGCCCTCTGGTCTGCCTGGCTGGACCGGAGATCCATGGAACAGATCGGCAGTCCTCCATGTACTGCCACTCATGGGAGAGAGAGCGAGAGAGTGAGAGAGAGTCACAGTGAGGGGAGGGAGAGAGGAACCAGCTGGACTCATCATGCGTCACCACCCATTTGCCAAAATCTCACATCGGAATGTAGTGGAGGCAACCCTCCTTTCAGTATACTATCTAGACTGTGAATTGTGTTATTATTAACAGGTAGATTTGCACTTTCAGCAAAAACAGTGAGTAGTCTTTGTGTGTCCAGATTTTCATCACTGTTTCATCACTGAAAGAGTGGAAATCATGTTGATACGGGGATAAAAAAAAAAGAAAACATGGAAATTGTGAAACAAAATGGTAGGTTTCTGTTCTAGACCTGTTGATACAAAACAATGTTTCAGATGAGGGCGTATTTTAACACTGGTGCTATCACTTTGCCGAACATTTTTCTGCGTTTGGTCTTGAAAACGCGGTTCAAAAGTCTAGATCCACTCCCTGCGCAAGCATAAGCACACACAAAGCACACACACTCAACTGCTTTTTAGCCCGAAATATTCCATGATGTCACCTTGTTGGCCACCATCTTTTCTCTGTGCGCGGTCGCGTGTGTGTTTGGGCATTTGGTTGGCATAGCAACAGACACAGGGCAGTGAGATGTTTAGAGGCTGGCGGTCGAGGCTGGACTACCAAGGCTGCGGGAGCTATACTGGCATCCTCAGAGCAGCAGGTCCCATTGGCATTATGCTTCCTTTTAGGACTTAGTCCCATTGGCATCACGCTTATTTTTGGGATTTAGTCCCCGGTAAATCATGAATAAGACTTCCAAACAACAAAGTGAAAAGACAACAACAAAAGTGAGATATAGAGATATGAAGTCTACATGGAAATATCTGCATGGCCAAGACAGACCGTCCTTCTCAGCCGTCCTTCTAGATAGACCGTCCCTCTCAGCCAATCAATCAGTTATAGCACAAGTTTAGACTGAAGATAAACAGAAAATCGGGTGGCAAACTTACTTAGTCCCTCAGTAGCTGGTCACTGAAGAAGCACAAGTTTGTGGACCAATGGGGAACTATGCCTGAGGCATACTGACAATTTCTCCTCCAAACCAACAGCACTTAAATATTTGGCAATGGGACAGGGTTAGTCACCCATATGTGGTCAGCACATTGGGCGTGGACCTTTGAGGGGGCTTTAAGGTGGGTCACACAGTCAGCCATGAGCCTGGAGGAGGCTCTGCATGTCCTTGCTGCCCGCCGCCGAGAGGCTTAGAATGGGCTTCAGTGAGAGGTGCATGAGTAGCTGAAATGGGGGACAAGGGAGGGTTGTGTGTCTGTGTGTGTGTGTGTGTGTCTGTGTGTGTGTATGGGAGGATCAGTGCATTAGAAGCAAGGGGAGTGACAAGTTTCCTTTCCTTGAGGCTCCAGGCTGTCACCACACCACCGCACCAGTGCTCCCTTTCCCGACATTTTTTTTTAACCCTCTTCCTCCTCCTCCTCCTCCTTGCCTCCCTTTATGTTAAGGATGCATCATTGAGACAGCCCAGGGATGTTTGTGTTATAAAAGCCGGAGATACAGAGATGGGTTAGAGGACTTGTGGAGGAACAAAGAGGGACAGAACTAGAGCTGCATGGCTAGTTTTTAAACAAGGATACTTCACTACTCGCCACTAGTGCTTAGACGGAACCGTAGATGTCATCTGCAAAGAAAAAAAAGCACATCGGGAGACTTTGAGATACTGGGGAAGTCTTTACAAAGTCAGGGGAGGGTTTCAAAGATTTGGGGAGAAGAAAAAAAACATGGGTGATTGAGGGTCAGGCTACGTGCTTACACCAAAGAGGGTAAAAGTGGAGCAAGAGGCACAAACGTTCATTAAGTTCTGCAGGGTGGGGGGGGGGTCTCCCTTTATGCCTTAGACCAGAGTCGAGCCCTCATGTGCTGATACAGAAGATCATTGAAAAGCTTATATTGTGATATTATGCGACACTCCCTCTTATGCAGATCAGTATTCAATGATCTTTGCTCACACTGGTTTAAAAACAACATTAGCGTTCGCCTCCAGTTTTCCTGCCGGTGTTGTTTCCTCCATCTGGATGCGCGCTTTGTGGGAGTCCATTTGTCTGTTCTTGCCCACCCACCCAGCTGAGCTTGGATTGGGGTTAAGGAGAATTTCGATAAAGCTGTTGCCAAGCCTGTGGCGGACAGCGCATTCCATCAGATGAGCTCGGCGGGCGTTTGCTGTTTGTCATTCCTGTTTGTGACTTATCAAGCTGTATGTGTGTGTGTGTGTGTGTGTGTGTGTGTGTGTGTGTGTGTGTGTGTTTGTGTGTGTGTGTGTGCTGGCATATGTCAGATCTTGTGGAGAGCACAGAAAAAAAGTGCTGGTAGCACTGAAAGTCTCTTCACTGAATAGTGAGAAGCGCAAAGTAGTGGTGTTTCCCCTACAGTTAAGAAAAAGAGACAAAAACAGGAAAACAAAAGGCTTGGATGAAAAAAACTTCTCCATTCTAACATGCAACACTGAATAGGTAGCGGTAGCCACACGCTAGCTCACCAGGCTCAGCCCCCGGGTCTTCAGCGGTGAAGCCACTCGAGAGAAATTGTCTTAGTCATGCGGCAGTAGATGCATTCAGCTCTCGAGTCTAAGCCCCCCTACCCCCACCCCCAGTTCCATTTCCGTCACCCTCTCTCCCTCCTCGCCGTCAACCCGCAGCCATCCAGGCTCACGCTTCACTGGAGATACAGTGTGGTGTGGAGACCGTTCCACTTCCTCCCTAGTTTGCATTACTCTTCTATCCCCCTGGAGCCAAGCCAGCATTAGGCATAACTAGAGTGTGCAGGGTACATTTTGGGAGAGGCACATTTTAGGGGCGGGAGGGGATTTAAGGTGCTTGGGTGTGTTAGGTCCTTCATGGTAGGCATTATGTGAAGTTGGGTAAGTGTATATGTCTATGTGTGTGTGTTCGTTAAATGTTTTCAGATAGGTTTGGAAGGTAAGGGATATAAGGTATGATACTACAAGACAAAGTAAAGATGAGTATTGCTTTGAAGCTCTTGATGCCCAGAACACAACTGAAAATGTACAAGAAAAGAAAAACTACCTACAACAAAAGACAACAATCAGACAAGTCTTGTTTCTTTCTGATAGGGAGAAGCTTACAGAGTAAATTTATGAAAATATACACTATTGGTGTTTTGTAACCCTGTACAACTACAACAGACAAATCACACAGGGATACACTCTGACCATCACATATCATCCTATTTTTTGATTTCACGTTATTTGCTGAACATTTCTTTGTACAGATTGACCTTGTTTTGTAATTGTTGAAAAAGATATATCACACAGATAGATTATTTATTCATGAGAGGAAAACATTTTATATATTGAGTTGAAATATTTACGGTACATATGTACAGTGACAGTTCATATATGTAATATACGGTTGGACTTTTTTAATTCAGTGATTTTTTTTAGGTAAGTTTGAAAATGTTGAGTGAATCAGAATTTCTTTTTTTTTTTTGGCGGGGGAGGGGGGGGGGGTGGCTCATGGGTTGATCACTTGTGAGTTCAGAATGTGATTTAGCACAAGAGCATCTATTAAAAAAAAAAATGCACATTTATGAAGCACTAGCGAGAGAGTCGGGTTGAGAGAAAGGGTGTAAGAAAATGTGAAATGTAGCTGTTTATATCGCTGACAAGTCCTGCTGTTGTATAAACCACACTTGGATGTGGGTGTGGTTCACTGTCGCACTATACATGAGGCATTAGGAGCTAGGCAGAGTTTAATGTGGAGTGGATCCTCTGCTGTTCTGTCAGCAGTGGCGAATCTAGGGACGCATAATCGTTTTGGTCTCTCTAGGCTCCCCTAGTGGACAAGTTTGGTTCTGCAGCAACCACCAAGCCCTTTGCATACTGTACACCACAGAACCAGAGCCTCTGGTTTGAAAAGGCAGGGTAAGATACACTTCGTCTGGTATATCACAAAAACGAAACTAAACTAAGCCGTTTTTGTGTGATTTGGGGCACAATTTTTGAGATTTAGTGCACAGAATCTCTCTAGATTCCGGGGCATGACATCTTTCTTTTTCTGCTCACATGTCCTGCTTGACGGAATGTGAGATTGTGGATGAATGAATGAAAACAGTGCGACTGAGGAGCAGAACTGGGGTCAGATGCCTCCACTTTTGATGGGTAATGTCTGAGGCTCTGGTTATATGTGTAGCACAATGAGAAACACACTCACGAGTTCCAGTAGTATTCATACAAAGGTAATGTAGGGTTTGTGCTTTTCCTGTCTCCAGAGATACTGTATGTGGGCCATTTTCAGGGGTTTACATGAATGTGTGGATGTACCAAATTATGGCATCAAACAAACAAAAACAAAAAAAATGAAAATGACCACACTAACCATTGATAGTAAAATGTACATATAGTCCTTCTTAGAGAGTTCAACAAAATGTTATGTCCAGAATAATAATTTATTTAAAAAGCGATGGAGATATATATAAATATATATGAAAAAAAGATGATTAATAATTATGATGATGATGCATGTATATTCTCAAGCAATCGCACGGTGCCACTGAAGTTGTCTACATGTTCCTTTAAAAGACTGACCAGTTGAGAAGAGTGTGTTTAAAGTGTTAAAGGTTTACACCTGTTGAGATATCAAAAAAAAAGAACTTCTGTTTTGTTTTCTAAAAAATAAAAAATAATGTGACAGGAGATGTCCGATAAGTAACGTGACACAGGCATGTGTACAGGCATTTTTGTTTATCTGTGATGTGGTGATGGGGTCGGACAGTGGCTTCGAGTGCGGAGGAAGGAGGAAGAGGAACGGTAACTGAGTAACGCCCCTGAGCACGAGCTCGCTATGAATCCACAAGGACACATTAAGTGTTCCCACTTATCTCCCGTATGTAGAGTAGTGTGATATATGAACAATATGAACCAAGTGGAAAAAAAACAAACAGATCTCTATAGAAATACTATATAATTCTATGACATATAAATCACAACAGATATTGAAGAAGCTAATTTATTCTGTGTGGATGCTACGTTGAGAAATGTGACTTTTTTTCCTCTCCTGTTTTGTACATACTTGCTGTGGTTGTGTGGGTCAGTAAAGTGCAGATCTCTTGTATGTCTTTGTGTTTTGTGTTTTTTCTTTCTTCTCCCAGGAAGGGCACAGAAATTAATTGACCAATCACAAGTTTTGGGACTTTCATTATAAAATGACAGAATGACAGAATGAGTTCTTTACATTACAGTGGGATATTTATTGCTCTTTGTTTACAGCAGAGTTCTACAGGAAATGAACATTATTGCAGAAGCAGGAAATGAGTTCCATGCCACATATGGATATTTTCAAAAGACAGCATGTTGTAAGATGTATTTTGTAGGTACACACATCTCTTTCGCTTTTGTTCATTTGAGGTTTTAGCAGTAAAAGTAACAATATTAACACCTTGAAGAATAAAATAGATAAAAATATCTGTTTGAGAAACTTTTTAGAAATACTTGAAGTACCTTGAACAGTTTGCCCTCTCTATTGCATGGATTCAAATGACTCTGTGACATTCGATCCAATAGGAGAATCTTTTAAAAAAAGACAGGTTAAAAAATCTGATATGCTGTATAGTGGTAAATAGTACATAATAAATCCTTAGCGAAACATAGTGACTTGTAAAGCAACACTAAAGCTCAATATTGTACAGTATTACACATGCGCCACTCTGCCACTCTACAGCACACCTGGCTCTTAGAACTGTACAGCCCAAAAGTAACTATGGACAAGTTTGTGCGTGTGCTTCAGGTGTCCTGCCGCTGAGCTGGTCTGCGTCCGTCACCTCGTCGGTACGGTTGATTTCTCAGGTCTACAAGCGGATGCAGTAAATACACAGTAGTGAGTCTAACTGCATTTGCATGAAAAAAAAACCAAAAAACATCCATATCCCAACTAGAAGACCCAAACAACTGACGACAACACAATATATGAAGGCTGCTCACCTGTGATGATGTCATCAATAGCCCCATCCGTGACCTGTGGCTTCACCTGCCGTTTCTTTAGCTCAGCAATAAGGTCCATCTGAGGCATCATGGGTCGCTGGTAGAAACACAAGTCAAAGGTCAAAACACATAAGACAGACAGGAGGAAGGGGAGAGAAAGGAGAAAAGAGATAGTTTAAAGAAATTGGAGAGAGAGAGAGAGCGAAAACAGAGGGAGAAACAAGCAAAAAGTGAGTCAGACACCTTTGGTCCACCCATGTCTTTCTTAGCTGGGGAGGATTGATTCTCTTTTGGCTCCTCATTGCTCTGAGCCTCCTGCTTTTTCCTCTGCTCATTCTCCTGGTGGGCCACCTGGGAAACACACACACACACACACACACGGTATATGAATATAATGAGCTAAGGCCACTACTGGTGTTTGTGCAGTTTAGAGGTGCTATGTTCTGTAGATGTAGGGGCCCTATTACCTGATAGGCTTTAGAGAACCGACTAAAGAGGGAGAAGAACATGGAGGGCTGTGTGGTCTTAGGATTCTCCCCAAAGTACTCCACAACTGACACAAACGCCTCCTGGAGGGGAGAGAGGGCATTCAGAACATCACCACTGTTGGTGTGTGTATTCAGGTGTGTGTGTGGTGTGTGTGTGTGTGTGTGTGTCATGCTTCTGCCTGAGTGCGTGTGCACTAACCTGCGCAGCCTTGCCATCTTTGTTGAGGGCATCAAGTTTCTCACTGTTGAGCTTGACAAACTCTTTTAGGGCAGCGTTGTCATCTTGCACCAGGAACTCCTTCTTGGTCACCTCCATGCCCCGATCCAGGTTACGCACGTCCTGCAGAACACTGTCCAGTGACACTGAGGGAGACGTCAACAACCAGACATTTATTTACATGTGAAACATTTAACCAACATTTATGTACATTTGCATGCAGACAAGAAAAATGACACAAAAAATTGATTAAGTACATAAACAGTAGGAGAAAATTTTATAATATATTTCAAACTTTTAGCATTAAACTTTTAAAAATCAACATCATGCATATTATCTACATCAACACCTGTAGGCTGCCATAGACAATTTGACCAAATATATCAACACCATATGGCTGTACTTGTGACTAAGTGCAGCAACACTTTGAGTCAGCCTCTCAGAATGTTGTGCAAGATGTTATATTACCTTCCTTAAAAAGCCAGCCCAAAATAAGCACTTCCACAGTGCAGATGTGGCTGTGTTGTGTGTATGTATTCAAGAGTGTGTGAGTATATATATATATATATATATATATATATATATATATATATATATATACACACATACACACATATATATATATATATATATATATATATATATATATATATATATAAATGAGGGTGTGTATGTGTGTGTGTGGTGTGTGTGTATGTGTACATGTAGGTCTGTGTCTGTGTGAGTGTGTAAGTGAATGAGAGAAACAAAGCAGGAGAAGAAACAGAATGTATATCTATCTATCTATCTATATATATATATATAGTGTGGTGTGTGTGTGGTGTGTGTGTGTGTGTTCAGATGTCCATACCAAAGGCAGCCTTGTCCACAAACTTGAGGTCGGTGTGAAAGCCGACCAAATCAGGATATTTCTCCTGCACCATATTGGCTATAAAGTGCAGTAGGGTCTGGGAGCGATCCGTGGACTTTGTGTCCAACAGCTGTGAGGGTAGAGAGCAACAGCTGATGAACCATGTCTGTGCCTATGTCTAAAAACTACTGTGTGTGTGTATGTGTGTGTGTGTGTGACAGGCTCAGCAGGAGTCTTTACATGTGTTTCTGTATTTACTGGAATATATACAGTACAGCATATACTATACTGTGTGTATATAGATTCAGGGCAATTCCTTTCATGCATTTCCTCTGATGAAATGCGTACAGCAGGTGTGTGATGTTCAAATACTATACAGCCAAAGAAGAATGACAACACATAAAACTTCAGAAGAGAGACTGCTCACCACTGTGGACTCAAAAAATAAGTCAAGTCATCTGTTATTCAGATGCCCCATACTGCCACAAGGCTTGTGTGAGAGCTTTTCTAAAGGTCTGTGTGAAGTTGAAGCCTTTTGGTTCTTTTACAACTCCTCTCAGTCAGAGTGTGACTCACCAGGTCCAGACTCTGCAGACGGAAGCCTCCGGCAGCACCCCGCTTATTGCTGTTCATGTAGTTTCCAAAGGCCAGAATAATCTAGAGTGGGCACGCACACACACACGCACACACACACACACACACATACACACACACACACATACACACACACACACACACACATATACTTTTATGATATTACATATATCTGTTATATAACAGGCTGTAATGGCAAACACCACCATATCTGTCTCTGCTCTTAGTGGCCATACCTCTAATATCTTCTTCAGTCTGCTGGAGGACTTGATGGATACGGAGGCAGATATAACAGAGTCCAGTTGCTGTAGTAATGGGAAAAAAAGCATAAATCAGGACAAATCTTTATCAGGTTAATAAAAAATGCCAGAACATCACCACAGAAAAGGATTGCAGATAGCTCTGAAAGGTAGTCCCTCTCTGAAAAAGCACCGACTAATATAGCATGACACCGACAGACTGATGGCAATGCATAGTTTTTATTATGAGATTTACAGAGAATTCCTGACTACTAGATTAGATTGCAACCAGGAACTGTCTCCTGAAGCAGGCAGAAGTGGAAGCTAGACTCACAGGCTGCAGACGCTTGAGGTTCTCAGGGAAGTTGCCCATGAAGGTGAGAGTGGTGATGCGTTGAGCGAGACGCGGGATCTTGCCGAAGCGCATCATGAACTGGTCTTCGTCGGTGAGGTCCTCCAGGGATCGGCCCTCGCGCTCGTAGTTCTGCAGCAGTTTCATCTCATAGTCGGACGGCACGAAGCGCTCCAGCAGCTCCAAGAAGTCCAGATTCAGTGTCTGCTGGTTGTACCTGAGGGGTGGGTAACCGATTGCTGTGTCACTCAGGTGTGTAGGAAGACTGCTGCCTGCTTCACAGACTACACTTTGTTTAGTGATACTGGCATGGTTCACCTATTAGTCTCATATTGCCAGCCTCAACTCAAAGTTTGTAGGGAGGGCAACTTCAGACTGGCTTCCAGACTACCCACCTGTAGTGGTAGTACCTTTAACAATCACACTATACAGACTGTATATATGAGAGTGTATCATATGTGAGAACATATCAGTAATCGCAAGTGAATACTCTGGACTGTTATCATTCCAAAATATCAGCAAACTGAGCAATCAGTTTGAAACATATTGAGTACATAGGTAGCCTGCAGCATGTAGTATATTTAGAAGACTCTCTATTGGCTTTGTTTACATTTTCAGGTGTCTAGCATTATCAAGTACTGCTAGCATGCAGCTAAGAGGCTACTCACGTCTCTATGGCAGTACAGATGTCCCCGGGGCTCATGCCACCCTTGCGCAGGGTGATGGCCAGGTTCTTGGCCTTGTTGGTGTCCATCAGACTGACCTTGGTCGAGGCAGGCTTAGTCACCTTCACCTTCAGTGAGGACAGGTCAGCAGGTGGACCCTGGGCCTTGGTCTTAAACTTCTCGGCAAACAAGTCCATATTCAGCTCCTGTGAAGGGGAGAAATGGAGAGAATGAGAGAAGAGAAAGAAGGGGCGAAATAGGGAGATAATAAGGAAAACAAAACATGAGAAGGTAGCGAATAATCTTACCTCAAGAACGTGTTCGTCGTCCAGCTCACTGAACACTGTGCCTGACACCTGGTTTGGCTTCAGGGCCTGCCAGTTCAGTAGCGGCATGCGGAATTTCGTCTGGATGGGTTTACGGCCCTTACCAGCTGGGAAGCAAAAGTATAAATAACACGGTTAATTTCTGGGCGCTTGATCAAAACCATTACAAACATGGCCATTAGACCTATAAAAGAGGACAGATGTCATTTGATAACTACTTCATCCATCTCCAAATTGACTGATGCCTCAGAGAATAGCCATATATTGAGTCAATCTGCTTACTCAATACCCTTACATTATTATAGTTAAGCCTGCCTCTGTCAAACATGGCCCCTTGCCATGTACCACATCTTACCTGGAGCAGGTGGAGCTCCTGGAGGTGGAGGGGGACCCGGAGCTCCTGGAGGTGGAGGGGGACCCGGAAGTCCTGGAGGTGGAGGGGGAGGTGGAGGGCCACCACAGGGAGGAGGAGGAGGAGGAGGAGGTGGAACACCGCCAGGTGGAGGAGGTGGGGGAGGAGGGGGAGGTGGTGCGGCAGCATCTGGAAGAGGCGGAGGCGGTGGAGGGGGAGGAGGTGCTGCAGAGAGTGGAGAGGGTGCCGCAGATGTATCTGTCACAGCGAAGTCAAAGTTTAAATGTGAATTAATATATGTCCATGAGGCATGAGCATATAATCCAATATGCATATCAGTACATGAATCTTCAGATTATGTCGTTGCTGGACGTTATTTCACCCAATGAGAATAACATTATATGTAGTGCTGTCAATTAATTTAAAACATTAATTAATCACAATAGAAAATTTAAGTTAATCACAATTAATCACAATTAATCATACATTTAAAGTTCCAGAATTCTGAATTGAATGTCACTTTGTTTCAAAAAAAGTAACCGGTTTTTCATAAATCACATGCATTAACGCGTTAACATTGACAGCACTAGTTATATGGAACAGTAAAATGTAACATACATGACAAAATATGTTAATATACCGGATATTTAGGGAGGCTGCATGGGTGTTTTGGGGAGACTGGACTAAGGCTGAAGAACTGGCCGTGCTGGCAGTTGTAAAGAGGCCTACCAATATTTCAGTGCTAAATATATAGTTTTGTACAGTATATTGTGTATTTGTGTGTGCACATGCATTATTTTTTTTTTAATCATTGCAGTTTTGTGCTTGTGTTTTATTTACAATTATGTATGGCATAATTATTGCTTGCTAAAAATGATGTACCTTGCTAAAATAAATCATGATGAGTAATTTTTCCACGTATTTTAGTTAATTTGTGAAAAACCTGAAAAAAAGCTTTTTTTAGCAAGGCGTCGATATGGAAGTCCACTCTGAAGCAGATGCGCACTCACCTGCAGGGGGAGCCTCTGAGGCGGCAGGTGCGGATGCCTGGACCACCACCTGGATGTCCAGAGTTCCAGAGGCGCGGCGTTCCAGTCGGAGCAGACCTTGCTCCTCCAAGGCCTTCAGTCGCTCCATCAGCTGGGAGTCCTGGGCCGCATCTGACTTTTCCACTTGTCTGGACTTCTCGGGCTCTGGCTGGTGGGTGAAGCGCTCGCGCTCACGCTCCCTCTCTCTCTCTAGCTCCTGCTCTCGCTCCCTCTGCTGTATGGAGCTCACCTGAGCGCAGGACTCTTTCAGGCTCTCCTAGGATAGAGGTAGACAGATGGATGGACGTGCAGACAGACAGACAGACAGAGAGGCAAAGAAGGAATGAGGATGTTGCGGAGGCAAAAAACTGAATTTCTGAATACTCTTGTGTGAAGACTCTTTGAACAACATCTGAACATACAGTATATGCATCTCTAATGTATGTGTTTGAGACTGTGTGTGTGTGTATGTGTGTGTGTGTGTGTGTGTGTGTGTGTGTGTGTGTGAGAAGTCTACCTTCAGTATTGCTGCCTCCTTTGTGGCTTGCATCAGTTGCTGCTCCAGTTCAGCAATCTTATCTCCAGCATCTTTTTCAAACTCCTGAAGCCTGTCAATCAACTATCACAAAATTGCAAACTATTTAGCATACATCGACTGAACAAAAGAATGGGTGTTTGTGTGTGTGCATTTGTGGGTATGCATGTGTCTGCATGCATGTGCATGTTTTTTACATACAGTACATACATTTACATACCTTATAGTTCTATATCTTTAAAATGGACAGATTTATACAACAGTATTACATGCATAAGTGTGTATGTGCATTAGCGTGCGTGTGTGTGTGTGTGTGCGTGTGTGTGTGTGTGTGTGTGTGTGTTTCACCTGCTGGTTGTGGTTCTGTAGCTCCTCCACATGGTCTAGTATTGGTCCCCTGTTCTCTGCATCCTCCAGCATGGCCCCCACATCAAACACATTGTCCAGGTAGGCCTGGATCTGTACCTGAAGCTTCTCACTCTCTGTGTTCTTCAACTCCTGATGCAGACACACACATACACACACACACAAACACAATGGCAATAGGTGATGGGTGAAAATATGTACATACACACTCATATGCACTTATACATATTAATATACATTACAGTTCCATGCATACTCCTAACAGTTCAGATGTGTTGTGTCTGGACTGTGTTGGTGTAACGTCTCTGCACTCACCTCCAGGTAGCTATCCAGCCCATGCTGGGTAAACTCATACTGCAGGTGCACCCTGAAGTTCATGTTCTCCACAGAGTGCACCACGATGTTAATGAACTGCATGCAGGCCACCTACAGATGGAGAGGGAGAGATGGAGGAGAGAGGGAAGAGTGGAGGACAGGAAATTGAAGATAAGAAGTAGGTTACCAGGCAGTTTAATGATTTGCTAGCCCATCTTCATGCAATTACTATTTGTGTGTCTGTGTGTATGTGGGTATGTGTGTGTGTGTCACAATATGTAGGAAGTGTGTGTGTGTCTGTCTGTGTGTGTCTGTGTGTGTGTGTGTGTGTGTGTGTGTGTGTGTGTGTGTCTGTGTATGTGTGTGTGTGTGTGTGTGTGTGTGTGTGTGTGTGTATGTATGTGAGTGTGTGTGTGTGTATGCTGATATGCTGGCTTACCATGAAGTCGATGTTGCTGTCGTCATTTCTGAAGTATTCCATCAGTTTCTCAAATCGATTTTTCTCCCCACACACCTGAGAAATGGATTGGTAACATAGGTGAGAGAGAGAGAGAGAGAGAAAGAGAGAGAGAAAGGGAGGAGAGAGAGGGAATGGAATAATGAAGGAAACAACAGAGTTGAGAACAATCACAAGCCCCAGAATGAACATTAAGGGGAGTTAAAGCACTGATAACAGATGAAAGATATATGAGGCACAATGCCTCCTGTGGAAAAAATCCCTTTAGTGACGCGCTGCCATGAGATCTGGCAATCAAAAGCAATCTACTGTTTACATTATACAGAGTGTGAGGAGGCAATTATATTTTTGTTGTTGTAAACAAAACAAATGAGAGAGTTGTTTACAAACCGGTACTAAGACGATTACTGATAAAAGATAGATGATGCCCATCATAATAACATCATATAAGACAGTACATATTGGTTTCACAGGAACCTTGAGAATGTATATGTTTGGGTGGAAACTGTGACAGTTCGTAATTTGTGGGCTGTGTGTGCCACATTGTGTGACAAACATTTTTTCACCTCCTTGAAGTTGTCAAAAGCTGAGATGATGATGTCGTGCCCTCCTCTCACCAGACACACAGCAGCCAGTAGCTCCAACACCAGAGCTTTAGTTCTGCATGAACAAGTCATGAAATCATGATTAGTGCTGCTGGGATTGGCTTTAGCCAGAAATGCTTTCGCAGTCGAGTCTACAAAACAAATACACACACACACACACCCACACACACACGCACTAACACAGACACACCCACACTTGTCAAGTATCAAACTTTTGGACATGTCGCTTTCACTAACCTTGGGTTCTTGCTGTTGAGACTGAGAGTGATCTCGTTAACACAGCGAGGATGTGTCATCACCAGATTGAACCCAGACTACAAGAGAGAAGCAGCACATGCCTTAGCCCACACATACAGTTTCTGTCGACCAAGAACTGCCTACACGGCTACTATCTACACATACCTTTTGTGTGTGTGTGTGTGTGTGTGTGTGTGTGTGTGTGTGTGTGTGTGTTTGTACCTGGTAGTTCATAATTGCTCGGAGACACATGATGCAGACGTGGACATCCTCTCTCTGTGTGGCAAGACGAGAACTCTTCACTGTCTTCCTGCTATTTGCCAGTGAACTCAATCTTACAGAGAGAACGAAAGATGCATGAAGTTTGATTGATTACTGATCATCCTCAATTTTTTATTTTACAATTGTAAAACCAAACTGTCAAGGGAGTCAAATCTCTGTGTGTTGTGTGGCCATAAAATGTGATTAGATTGTGTGTGTCTAATTTAAGACCACAGTGGGAGGAGTACTTAGACTCTGATTGGCTTATTGATTAGTTTGGCAGCACTGAAGCTGTGGTTGGTTAGCTTGGCAGCACTAAGTGCTGTGATTGGCTGTTGGGGTAACTCACTGGGCACTGACGCGTATGGTGAGGGCCCGGGCAGCGCGGGTCATGCCATGTGTTGGGGAGCTGCCAGAGCCCTTGGCCAGATCCTCCACTGAGCGATCCACTGACCGCGTCCTCTCAGACGCTGAGCCACCATTCTCGACCGCTTCCACATCACAACTGTGACACACACACACACAGACAAACACAAACACAAGCACAAGCACAAGCACAAGCACATGCACAAGCACAAGCACAAGCACAAGCACAAGCACAAGCACAAGCACAAACACAAACACAAACACACAGTACAGTCATTAAAAGATATAATTTTATGTATGACATTCACATCTGGTTGAGAAAAATCCATGCTGATACACACACACACACACACACACACACACACACACACACACCACACACACACACACACACACACACACACACACACCTCCACCTCCACTTATACACACACACACACACACACACACACACACACACAGAACAAAGGCAGAAGTGACTCACGGTATGTCACACTGGGCAAAGGACAAGTAGTCCACCAGCACATCAAGACCATGATTCTCCTCATTGAGAAACTCTTGAGCCCACCTGTGGAGAGACAAATCAAACACATACAATAAACAAACACTGACAAACCAAACAAACAAACAAACAGCCAGTAAGAAGGACAAGGTTTTGAGCAGATTCAGAGCTGGACACTCACCCAATGTGATTGGTGCGCAGCGAGATCTCCAGCTCCCTCAGAACCTGAGTGGACTCCTGAACTCGCTTCTTGAACTGGAACAGAGGACAAAATGGAGATGAATGCTAATGGCTAAGCTCAGCTAACCAGGTTAAAAGCCCCCCCGAGAGCAACTGCTCAGGACCTGCTGAAGGACCTGCTCAAGCCACTTGTTCGCAATGTTCCCTTTTAAATTGCTGCTCTATTAAACTGCTCATTTATAATGCAACAACTAGCTCATCTTGATGAGCACCCACACATTGGACTCCAGTGACCCTAGCAGTAAATAGCATTCAGAGAGACTGAAATTGGCTGCCAAGTGGGTCTTAGATGCTTGTTATGAAAGGACAAATGATGTGACTTGGGTACACCTCAGAGGGCAGATGCCCTTTTGGCACACATAGAGAAAATGTCGGGCACAGCAGCTCTTAGATATTACCAGCTGTGGTTTCATATGGGGAAGGGAAGGATCCTGTATTGTTTCATATTGAAGCTCTCAGATCAGGTCATTAGGTCAGCCTTGTGATGGTGAATAAGTAGTCAAACTTTGTCTGCTATTTTACAACCAAATATGTTCATTAGATGTTTCTGAAAGAACTTAGAGGGTCAGACTCTAAGCCCTGTTTTTGGACGAAGATGTTCAAAAGTACATCACTTTCATATGAACTGAATCCATCAAGCTTCTGCTAAACTATCTCATGCTCAGAGAGTACTTCCACCGACTGGGCTGCTCTACACATCTACGCAGTTGGATAACTGCACACGCTCAATTGGTGACTCAGAAGCCAGAGCTTACAGATCCCAGGGTAGATTACCCGAGAATGACAGGATGACAGATAAGAAGAGTGGACACGTGGACTTATCAGTTCATATCCTTCAGTGAAACTTTCCCTCAAAGCAAAGAAAAGGGAAGAGAAAGACACACCAGTAGAGGCTAAGTTACAGTAAGGTCAGTGAAATTGAAAGAGGACAATAATACACCAAGAGGCGTCCCAGCCTCCAGCAGACGGAACTCTAGAGGGAGGAGTGGGATGAAAGGGGAAGAGTGAGGAGAGGAGGAGGGACGAGAGATGAGAGAGAGAAAGAAAAAAGAAAGAGAGAGAGAGAGAGAGAGGGTCCGACTTACTCTGCGGGCCACTCCACCATGGTCCTGGTAGAAGGCTCGGATCTTGTTCAGGTAAGCTGAGGGAGGGTTCTTCACCTGGAAGCGCTCCTGTGAGGGAAGAGAAAGAGTGTGAGAGAGAGGATGGGTGGAGGTGTGGTGGAGAAACAACTGATGTGGGGCAGGAACCTGTGGTGTTGGGTTTGTTTCTGAGCGACTTAACTCAGGCCCTTAAGACACAGTCTTTTGCTGCGGTTGCTGCCTTTTGAGGTTGTGTCATACGAAGGCCTCCCCGAAACACAGCCATCGAGTTGTCATGGAGACAAAAATATTTACTCAGGAAGTGAGCAGCTACCACAGCTCTGGTTTCCACTCATCACGCTGGCGCCTCCCAACCGCACTGCCTCTGTCGCACGCTGACATCATGCTTACATCAGCCAGCAGCGGCCCGTGAAGGCATGTAGGTGACAATGGAGGGCCAAGGGTGAACCATGAGGAGAATACAGAGCCAAAGAGCGCCGCTTGAAGAACACTTTTGTCATCTGGTGTAAATCTGGTGATTTGGGGATGTGTGCGTGTGTGTGTGTGTGTGTGTGTGTGTGTGTGTGTGTGTGTGTGTGTGTGTGTGTGTGAGAGCGAGAAAGAGGGAAAGAGAGAGGAAGAGGAAAGGTTTTAGATGCAGTAGGTGAGGGGGGAAAATGGGTAAGGTGAGAAATGTATGTGTGTGTGGGTGTGAATATTTCTGAGTGTATACTTTGTGGTCGTCTGCAAGTGTGGTGTGTGTGTGGCCTTTGTGCAAAAGGAAATGGGCTAAGAAGTGCTTGGAAGACAGTGAAGGGTGTGTGTGTGTGTGTGTGTGTGTGTGTGTGTGTGTGTGGTGTGTGTGTGTGTGCTCATGTGCCACTTCTGAAGGGTGAAGATCCTCTGCTCTGCCAGTGACAAGCCAATTCCACTTGTCTGCTTGTTACAGCCCAATACCCAGCGGCTGATTCTAGTCAGAGACACTCAAACTGAAGGTTGATTGCTCATTCTATATGGTCTCTCTGCAACCCAAGCCCAAGCCTGACTGTTGTATACTTTTATGACCTTAATGTCATATAACTCTGTATGCAGACAATTTAACTCAAGTCTCAATCTCTATGAAGTGCTTAGTCATTTGGGCACCAATAGTTTATGACATTAACAAGCAAAATAATGGCTAGAGGACTGATCATGGCCCTTTCCTGAACCCTCTGGTGTGTTTTTTATTTGTAAGTTTATTATTCCTCTTCTCAGCAGAGGTCTTTTTGGAAGCTAATCTTACAGCAGTTTCTGCTTTGACGGCTGTCTCTCTTTTATACCAGTGGTTTTGATAGCCGGTTTCTCCCGCACTCACGTCAGAGAAATCTTCATCTCCAGTCAGGTTCTGTCTGTACTATAGTCTTCTGCTTGCCTGCCATGAGCAACATGGCCTAACTCTCTTAGGGAAGATAGCAAGGACTGTGCTAGCCTGGATTAGCCTCTCGCAGATTAGCCTGTCTTTGACATGAGGGTGCTGTCAGGATGGACAGTTATGGACCCTTTCCACTGTAAGACAGAACTGGCTTGTGGTGTCTAGTGCCATCTGCAGACTGCTGTGACAAAAGGGTGAACCTATCCTGACAGTTTACAAAGTAGGCCCACATAGGCCAAACATGTCTATCGTTAAAGGAGAAATCCTTGTTAAAGGGCTGAATCAACCCATAGCCCTGTTGTTCGAGATCACCCAGTGCTGTTGGTAGGAAAAAGATAAGAGGAAATTTGATGCAACATAGACCGAACAGTGAACTGGCAGCTAACACAACTAAATGGGGCACAGAAACTCACTTTCAGTCTCATTTCCCTATGACCCACTCACTTAACGTTAGCTGCTGGTTTACTGTTCCATCTATGCTGTATCAAATTTTCTTGTTCTTTTTCCTACAGACATTGCTCTAAGACCTCAAACAACAGGGCTATGGATTGAGTCACTCCAGATTTCTCCTTCTTTTCAAGGAGACATTTAATGAAGCATGGATATAATGGTAAACCAAATCCCTGTTTCCTGCTTGACAGATTCCAAAGAGATTGTGACTTAAGTGTGGAGGCTTTGACCAACAATGATTGAATCTGATCCCATCAGCAGCTAATCGTCTGGCCTTGTCTAGCCCAGCTGTAGGATCATACAGATATGTGTCTTACCTGATCGCACACCAGCTCCCACTTCTTTTCACTGTCATACTGACTGAGTAACTTCATCTTGTCTGGCGGCAGGTTCATGGAGCTCTGTGGACAAAAGACACATTTTCATCAGTTTGGCTTTTTCTGATAGGCACAATTACCAACAGGTTCTGAAAGATCCATTATAAGAATGTGAACGTACACTTCAGTTTTATTTTGGATTATTGTGATTTCCGGAATATTTATTAACCAAAGGTAATGCACGGGTAATTTTGCTTAACGTCTATGCAAAAAAGTGAGGTTAATTCATTGGGGAAAGCTATACATGGGAATTAATTTCCTTTCTTTGGTCTACTTTCCTATTAAATCATATTATTTTGATTCATTATAGGTAGTCTTTATTCATTACATTTATGTATTTAGTAAAGATTTTTATCCAAAAGCAACTCACATTTGTCAACCATTTGTCCAGTCTCCCCCAGAGCAAGTTAGGGTTAAGTGACTTCCATTTGTCAGCTATCAGTTAGTTCAGGGCCAGTCTCCCCTAGAGCAACTTAGGTTTAAGTGCCTTGCTTAATGCATAACAGTGGCTCCTAGCATGCTAGCCAGGTTTCTTACCCACCATGCGACCTCCACCCAGTATTTATTATAGGTCGACTTTAATAAATGTCGGTGAATACATGGGAGTGGTCAATACATGGGTGCAGTCAATGCAAAGTTTAAGGTTTTTTTGTGTGTGTGTGTGTGTGTGTGTGTGTGTGTGTGTGTGTGTATGTGCATAAAACACGGACCTGCAGCTAATACACATTGCACCTTATATCTGGTAAATTATTGTATTAATTTTACTTTGCTGTTTTGTCAAATGTGAGGGAAAATGTAAACCAGGACACCACATCAGCAAACCTTCAATCATGTGCACACAAAGAGTGGCCTGTTCCATGTGTGCCATGGCCCATGATAATAGACTGTGGACATAATCCTGAGCAGCGGGAGGCTGATAAGTGGATGTGGATGAATAGATGGATGAGGACAAGGATGTTGGAAAACTAGGTTCCGTTGCCATGGCAGCCTTATTGTACCACAAACTGTCAATCACTGACAAGCCTCTCTCTCTCCCTTTCTGCAAAATGCAGATGGAACATTTATGAAGTATGCCACAAAACTGACTGAATGAACTTCATCAATTGTAAAAGAAAGACAAACAAACAAACAAACAAAAACACTGTACAAACTGCAGTACCTGCAGCAGCATAGACATGATTGTTTTTACACACAGTGCTTTCCATATGACTGTGTGCTCATAGACTGTATGCTTGTAAACTCTTAGCATAAGTTATGCCATAAGCATGTTTATACACCACAGTCTCTGGGGTGTAAAATGATGTCTCTGAAGGATATAGTGCATCAGAAAAACTCCCAAAGAACCATTACACAACACCATCTTCTGCTTTATGTATTGCAAGTTCATGCCGGCATATCAAGTCATACACATCCTCTCACAGAACTCTTTCAATTTACGTAGTAGGCTGCAACACTGTCCTTCCTGAGATCTGCTGTACATGTGCACCTGAGCTACAATACTAATGGCCACACAATACGGCTACAGCTTTCTCCTGATATCAAGTGGTGGTAAAGAGTGGGTGTGTTGTTGTTAGGTCTGTTTGTGGTTTCCTGTCAGCCCCTTGAGCAGAAACAGAGAGAAGGGAAGGCAGAGCTCAAGACAGATGATGGGGTGGGGTGATGTGAGGCGAGGCGGGAGAGACAGAGAATGAGAGATGTCAGAGCAAACACTGCGGCACTTCTGGTGTGAGACTGAGCTCCACTGTCCATCAAAGCTAACACAGCTAACTGTGCCATCCTCACAAGTCATGAAACACCTTGTGGCCATCTCCTCTTTACAACACTTGTGGAAAACATGAAATGTCTGAAATCCCAATGGAAAAGCTTGGAATAAATGTACAACTACACGTTCATTACAACTCAACTCACCGAATTATAATTTATTATGTCGCATTCAACCCACTACAATTGCCTTTATGTCAAGAAGACCACAAAAGTTGCGCCATGTTGTATGTGCTAATCTAGAGACTGTCCTTTGAACTAAATTTTTATCATCACAGTCTTGACAGTTACATCATGTCAGAGCTGGTTCTAACTGCTCAAACTTGCTCACTGCTCAATTGACGTAAAAGCAAAACACACACTAAGATATAAGATAACACTAACCATTCATGCAGTCACTACCATTCATCTCTGATGCTTACATGCATACACGCAAACAGAGAGAGAGAGAGAGAGAGAGAGAGAGACAGATCCTTTCCTCTCGGTGCAGTTTAGAATGGATAGTGTTGTGGGGAAGTTAAAGAGCTAGATTTCTTCATACGGTCTGTGCTGTCACCCAACCTGACACTCACACTCTCAGTCAAATGCATCTTGACCTCCTCCCCACAGTTGCACAAACACAGCTTGACCACTGTTGCTTGACTGTGACAGGAGAACTGGGGTGTACCGAAAAAGGAGAACTGAGGTCACTTCCTCAGTGCAAGTTGGCATCTGTTGGATGTGTGAGGACGGAAATGCATCTGTGCGCGTGTGTGTGTGTGTGTTTTCAAAAAATGTATGTCTGCCATGGTCACATGAAAAAGAGACACACATGCAATGACACAAATAAAGAGGAATTCATTGAAATCACTAAGGCTCAACAAGACAGACTAAATGAATATGAAGTGTTGGCATATGGTATTGAGATGGATATGATACAACTCCTGTGGCATGGAGGCAGGCTGACACTTAGAATAAAGAGAGAAAGAAAGAGTGAAAGAGAGAAAGAAAGAAATTAAGAAAGAAAGAAAGAGAGTGAGAAGGAGAAAGTCACCTTCAGTCAACCAATCAATGAACCACCTTCAATCGACCAAACAATCAACCAGCTGGCAGTTGCTGGCAGTGATAGAGGGAGGTGGAACTGGTTGACAATTATAATTATCTGGGTATTGTGCTGGACAATAAGTTAAACTTCCAGGCTAATTCTGAGGCTATTCATAAGAACATTCAGCAGCGTCTTTATTTTCTGAGAAAAATGAACACTTTTATTGTATGTACCCAAATGATGACACTGTTTTATAGAACCTTTATTGAATCTGTACTGTCCTTTTTCATTGTGGTATGTTTTGCTAATCTCAACCTTGCAGAGAGAAATAAGCTTGGCCAGCTTGTCAGTGCAGTTGGGAAGGTCATCGGGGTAACTCAAACCTGGCTATGTGACGTGTATGACCGTCATGTGCTCTGGAAGGCATTGGCTATACTGGACAATACTGACCACCCCCTCGATAGGGAGTTTGTGCTTCTATCTTCAGGTAGAAGATATAGAGTTCCCACACACGCAGGACTAAAAGATGTAAACCTTTTTTGTTTGTGCTGCTGTCAATATATTGAATAAGCACAGATAATGTCATTGATGGATTTCATCTATTTCTGCTCTGGCCCTTCTGTTTCCCTAGTCTCCCTCTCTTCCCTAGTCTTCCCTAGTCTCTCTCATGTAGTAACTTTGCACTGTGGCGTACTGTGTACTGGTCTGTGTAGTGGTTTGTGTTGTATTGTGGATTGTCGCTGTCTCCATGTTGGTCTCTGTCTTCAATGTTATACCCATTTATTTATTTTGCTGTGTTCCTTTTTTAAATGCCTGGCTGTAACTTAATATCCCCTGGTGGGATAGTAAATTTGACTTGACTTGGCCACACAAGGGAGGTTAGTCTATTGCAATCCCCTATTGACAAGATTGATGAGATTTCACGCTGGTAGGGTTGCCCTGGTCCTTGGTTATGCTTTTCTGAGGCTTACCCAAGTATGACACTCTTAGCTGTAGCTGCAATTCATACCTCCTGTCTGCTCCAAAGCATCAGTGTGTTTACATCTGTACAAATGTTTCTGTTCCCCAAGTATGCACAGTATATCTGTGCAACTGTGTCTGTGTACCTGTTACAGTAATTTCCCTGAATATAAGCTGCACCATGTATAAACCTCGAGTCAGTGTTTTATACAAGCTAAAAAAATAATTAAAAGTAAGAGATTAAAAAGTATTAACCTCACCCATGTATTAAACTCATCCATTACCTACTAAATTACCTACTGATTTCAAGACAAAGCAGAATGATGAAAAGAAATGCATTCCCATGTATAGTCCTCACCCATGTATTAACCTCATAGATAATTACATTTGCAAAATCAATTTATTAACCTCGGCTAATAATCGGGAAATTATTGTATGTGTGTTAGTGATCTATCACCATTGTCCATGACACAGTATGTACTTGCATGCTAATAGACCCAAGTGAGTGAGTCAGTCTACTATCCTAATGTCCCGCCTAAACCATATGTCCGGAACCCTCAGACATTTGACTGGTATGAATTAACCTTGTGATTCATGTCTGTTAAGAGTCTTTAAGGGTTCAGGGCTTATGCTAGAAACAGATCTCACGATTACTAAGCCCGATTATGATAAAATGCAATGCCTATGACAGCAATTATGTTGTGTCACAGTGTTCAGTAGCGGCAGGACTAAATGGCAAAATCTCTAAGTCCTAAGCCCTTAATTTAGCATGAACTGACTTGATATCTGTCATCAAGTATGCCATGTTCAAGGCTAAGGGTTAGGGGGGACAGATTTGAAATCCTCTCCATTGTTAAGATATTTCAGACTGAATGTTGACTGAATGAATGTTTGATTATCTTGACCGGTCTGTTCTGTGGTCACTATGATATCAATTATGAAATTAATAAGCCAACAACTCAATTGTCTATGCTGATAACTAACTCTGAATTATACCATACTCGGTCTTAGGTTTGGCCTGCTCTGCTCTGTTTTAGGAGGTCAGTTTTAGGGGTGAGGGGTACATTGGGATTCAACCATGGTGTATGTGTTTGTGTATCAGTCTGAGGCTCACCAGCACCACGTTGAATCTCTCCTCAAGCTCATCCTCGGGAGGCATGGGCAGTTTTGGAGGGGCGGCTGCTTTCTTCCTCACGGTGGGAGTAGGGGTGACCCCAGTGACCCCGCTGCCTGCAGCGAGCCCGCTGGTGGAGCTCCGAGTCTCCCGGCCCTCCATTTGTTCCAGACCCCCGGCGGCGTTACCCATTACCACCTGCTGCAGGAAATCCAGGAAGGACCCTCGATCCTTGATCCAACACCCAACTGCAGAGATTTGTCTACTGTATAGATGTGGTTGAACTTCTGCTGAGAAAAAAGCAGTTCTCTGCAGTTCTTTTGTTCAATCCACAACAGCAGGGATGATAATCCTACCTTGCACAGCTCCTAATCCCAAAGATGAAGTCAAAAGTGATCCTCTATTTAAAGAATAGGTTAGGCTAGACTGAGTTGAACTACGCTCTGCACTTGTAGACTGGTTGCCTCAATTGTAACCGGTCCTTCAGTGTCTTCAAAGTGAGAATGATTTTAAAAATGGTACAACTATAGGTGATACACCACTTCTAAACAGCCACTACTGAGTAAAGTTCTCCATTTCAAAATGGAGCGAAAGTCTTTGCTGATGCAAACTGGCACCCACGTCCGATGCCTTCCCTCTTCAAAATCTGACAAGCCAGAGACACCCTGTTGAAAAATCCAGCATGTAACACTTCAGACAACGCTCGCTCCAGAGAATGAAATGGTTAACTCCTGTGTACTTGCTCTTCCTGATCCTCAGCTAAAGACCCTCATTTCTTTACAATCCTCTTGTACAGACAACACTTTCTGCTTTCATGTCTCGTACCTTCTTGAGCAGACAGCGTGGTTGGACTGCATCTTCCCTCAAGTCAGAACAGCCATAGTGCTCTCTTTCATCGGACCTCTTTCTCACTCCTTCTTCATCAACCGTCCACAAAACAACGCCCAACTACCTAAAGGCAGGGAAGGGCGTCTCCACACATGAGGGGAGAGGAAGAGTTTCAGTTTGGTGTGCAACACAGCATCGAACAACCACAAAAGCAGAAGTTCTGACTTCCTGTATGAAACAGACCTAAACGGAAGGTGAGGGGGGGGGGGGGAGATCGAGATAGAGAGAGACTGAGAGACAGAGAAACAGAGAGAGAGAGACAGAGACAGAGAGACAGAGATAGAGAGATGGGTTACATATGTTACTGTAAACATAGTACATGACAGAGCAGCTCCTGAGAATAACATACACAAACCAAAACCAATAGATGCAATAAAGTTCCGATGCATGAGGATGTCACGGAAGTCAGAGTTCAAGTCACACACTGAGTGAGAGAGGATGAAGAAGATCAGATCAGAGTGGTCTATTGAAAGTTAAGGTGTAAGGACTGACAGCATTCTGAAATCTCAATATTAATTTGAGGGACACAGGCAATGATAGTAGTTCCTTCACAGTGTTCATGATAACTGAACAAAAGAAGTAGGCTGTTCAATATTCAGTGAGTATTTATGAAGAGAAATGAAGGATGACTTCTTCTTTTTTTTTTTTTTTTACAACATTATACTTTCTGATCACTTTCTGATTCTGTCATATTAAAGCCTATCAGGGATGCATTTATTCCAGAATCAGATCCTTTGCAACCACATTTGTATATGTTCAGCAGTACACTCACTCAACAGGTAGGTTCCATTTATATATTATTCACATTCCCCTCAACAAGTAAGCTTATTAATTAAGCAAATTCTGTTAGCTCACATGATAACATAAAGATACAGATATATTACGTTTTGTTTTTTGGAATTTCTGTAGCTCGTGTTTTTATTGTCTTACATAATGCTGCATCAATCCAGGGTGGTTATTATCTTATCGTACTACCTTATGTCACTGTAACAACACTTCAAATAAAAGAGAAAGGAGGAGGAGTGAAAGAGAACAAAGTCCTGACACCTAACTTGAAACACCTTCAAATCAGGTTGTGCTGACAGTGCAGTGAATTTTGTCGCTCATACATTAAGTGCTCTCTGACTTAAAGCATATTGCTTGGATTAAATGTCCGACGGCTGAACTTTGATGCTCTGACCATGCAGTGATGGTGCGATGATAACCTTGACCTAAGATTTCAAGAGTTCAAAACCTCTCCGAAGATTTTTCCCTCCTGCCGATTTATGATATGTGTATAATATGTGTATATATTGATATTGATTGATTTATATGTGTATTGTAGGCCACATGACTGCAGCATCATAGCCAGGGAGACCTTACTGGTCATTTGACCCACCCCAGACATCATCAAAAGATCCACACCTGTGCCTCAATACTTGATGGACAGTTGTCAAATTCATTATCTGTAGGCTAATTGCATTAACGCTTAGACTATGTATAAATAAAAAAACATTGAATCTACATTGATTTATATTTCCATAGAAACACCGATGATTCAGGTCTAGATGATAGGCCTGGTGACCCTGAAGTGGTCTTGATGACTTCTTGTCAGTAGAGGGCGTCGTTTCTCCACTAGCGGCTGTCAACATCGCATCCCGTGATGCCTTCATGTGCAACAATATGACGGAACCAAGCGCTTCGCCTGAAGATCCTTGGAACAAAGTAACTGAAAGTTCTAATATTAAAAACTTGTCGCTTAAAAATGGTCAAAAAATAAGTTACGTTACGCTGTTGTAGAAGTGGTAGAGCGATTTTTCCTGAGCGCAGATATAAAGACGATGATGTAATGTTGCGTTAGCTCAGACAGCTAGCTAAAGTTAGCTGATAGCCTATAACCTGTTAGCTTATTCTAGTAGCTAGCTATCTAATGTTTGGTAACAACAATTTTAACCTTCTGGAATAAAAAACATTGCTGACAGATTTTGTGAAAGGGTAATACCCAAATACCTATGCGCTGTGCACTAAGCGTAAGACAGGCAGCTGACAGTCAGCAACTTTCCTGTTCAAGCTAAATTATGTGATCATATAACTTTAGCTAACAAGATAGGTTAACTTTTGTAGCATGTGCTTGCTGTGGTCTATTGTGAAACATTTTCAGTAGTAACTCCATCCCTGTAAACAAACCACAGTAACGTGGGTAACGTTAACATTATGGCTAGCTTCAGTAACAAAAGTCTGACGCCCTGAAGTTGACCCTAATGCAGACATTGTATTTTTAAATCTCAGTTACAGATGTGTTCGATTTTTAAAAATTGCACATTTGCTTAGTGAGAACAACGGGTGGGTTGAACGAATTAGTTTAACTCAGATGAACTGAAGAGAGGAAGGGTGTGTGTGTGTGTGAGAGGAAGAGGGAGACAGAGGTAGAGACCGAGACACTGTGATGCCTGCCTTTGTTATTCAGCCCATTATGCACAACCCTCCTTCTTTTGACCTGGTTCTGTTCTTTTATTTTCTTCTCTTCCATCTACACCTTTACTCACCATGTCCAACAAGACTGACAGCACCTTCAGTGACAGCAGCTTTGAGCACAGTGAGTACACTTTCTACATTATAAGAAATATATAAAATGCTTAAGATGTGCCTTTCAGGAAAAAAGAACAGCTCAAGATCAATAGATACTTGTAAAGCTCAGTTACTATGGAAAGTGAACAGGATTTTTATAATGAAACATCGCGCAATATTTTCAAGCAATTCAATTTGTCATCATTGTGGGTAGGTGTGTAGTGTAGTGCTCAGTGTTAGCGATAGGAAGGCACAAGTAAGGATGACCGACCTAACTCTTCTGATGGGCTTCTTGTTACCGACAGGCCTTCTAGCAGACTGCGCGCGCAAAGGGACAGTTGTTTCCAGAGCTAACAGTATTGGCTCCACCAGTGCCTCTTCTGTACCCAACACAGGTAAGACTTTAGAGGAGAGCTGCAAAGGAAAAAGTTGAGGTGATCTTTACTTTTCAGCAATGGGTGATGTTTTATTTGACACCACAGTCTCTATCCATGTTCCATGTTAAATTATTATTATTATTATTATAAACCCATAACCCTGGGTGTTTCCATTACATTAACTTAGATAAATTAAATTAACTGTGTCTTCTTGCTTTCTTTCCTGCCAGACGATGAAGACAGTGACTATAGACACGAGACATCCTATAAGGACTCCTACAAAGTGCGCCGGAGACAAGCCCACACACAGGCTGAACAGAAGCGGAGGGATGCCATAAGGGTGTGTTAGGGAAAGGACTAGCCTTTGGGAAGAAGTGGGTCACTATGTAATTGATAAATGATAGGACTGTGCTTGGAGGGTGGGGAGTGTGAAACAAACAAAAGAGGAGAAAATAGGTCAGGGGTTGAACAAGAAAAATGCAGACACAGGTCACGCAGAGTGACCAACCAGTCATCTTTTGCCTAAAGTCAGACTGGATTGTAAAATGGACTTAAGTTGTCTTTATTCATTTTTTTTTTCAGTTCAGGTTAGAAGTGGTAATTTTCAGATCTTTTCAGACTGAAAAATATGTGTAATGAAATCATGTGCATAATTGGCAGTAACTATGTCACCATTGAAAGGGATTAAATTGTGACTTATTTGGATAAGTCATAACAGTGTTTGGATGCAAAGTTAGCACTTAAAAGAGTATTTTTCATCAAATAAAGAAGTAGTGTAGGTTGTTGGCATTGTAATTGTAGGCGCTGACTTTTAGACATGTTAGACATCGCATGTGTTTATGGAGAAAAGTAACCATTAAAAAGGAGTATTCTAGCCCTAGTCTGCATTACCCCAACTGACTGTGTGTGTCCTCTGTGTGTGTCTCAGAAAGGGTATGATGACTTGCAGACCATAGTGCCCACCTGCCAGCAGCAGTCTGAATATGCCATGGCCACGCAGAAGATCAGCAAAGTCACCGTGCTGCAGAAGAGTGAGTTATGCCAAGCTCAAAAATCTCACACAATTCATATGCAGACATGTTATGAACAGAAACAAAAATGTGTTTCTTTCTTCTTGTATTACCATGTTTCTAATGGGAAGGTACTATTCATACAACTGTATAGTACTGAATGAAAGTGCTTGAAGTGTGAAAGTCTATACCCATTCCTTGGTATAGTAAGTGTCATCAATAGCAGGCTTGTGTTCTGATGTCTGTTTATTTTTCTGCAGCCATAGACTACATTCAGTTCCTGCATAAAGAAAAGAAGAAGCAGGAGGATGAAGTGTCCACACTGAGGAAGGAAGTGATGGCCCTGAAGATTATGAAAACGTGAGCAGAGGGTGCAGGGTTGAATGGAAACTCGGCTTGGTCAATAGGGGGAAATGGGGACAGAAGGCCTAAACCCCGAACCCTCAAAGTCTTGCATGAATCAACTGAACAGAAATCCAATGTGAATCAATCCATTGCCCTTTTGCTTGAGGTCACAGAGTGCTGTCTGTAGGAAACAGAATGAGAAATTCTGATGCAATGTATACCGAATAGTAAACCAGCAGCTAATACTAACTGAATGGGGCACAGAAAGTCACTTTCAGGTTCATTTTGCCAGTGTTAGCTCCCACTTTGTTTTTTGGTCTACGTTGCATCAGATTTTCTTGTTCTTTTTCCAACAGACAGTATTTGGTGACCTCAAACAAGGATATTGATTGAATCACACCGGATTTCTCCTTTAATGATTGGCCGATTCATGTAGGTTAAGCCTTTGAGGATTTAGGACTGAAGGTTAGGGGGGGACATTGGAATTGAGCCATTCTTGCTCAGTTGACTGCTAGCGCTAATGTTGCCAATGTTTCCTTTAGGAACTATGAGCACATAGTGAAGGCCCACCAGAACAACCCCCAGCAGGGAAACGAGCAGGTGTCGGACCAGGTGAAATTCAGCGTGTTCCAGAGCATTATGGACTCACTGTTCCAAAGCTTCAGCGCCTCTGTGTCCTTCAGCAGCTTCGAGGAGCTGTCAGCCTGCGTCTTCAGGTGGATCGAGGAACACTGCAAGCCACAGGTAACACGCAGACATGCACAGTACCGAGCTGTTAAACCTAATCCAGCCTGTCCATTAGGTTGTGTAAGAGGCCAGTAACATGGCTCTAGGTTTGATATTCAGGACGCACGCGTACAAAAGATAGTAAAATTAGTTGATCCAATATATTACCATCTGACTGACAAACATACGGCTGCAGTGTTTCTTTTCTGCGTTTTGTACCAATAATCTATGGCCCAAGCCTTAACTCCGCCCTGAAGACTAATCCTTGAACCCTCAAAGATTTAACAGACTTACGCCCTGTCCCATTTCTACCACTTTCACTTGTTTTTAGCCCAGCACTCGGTTTTGCACGTTCAAGTGTAAACATAGGGGATAACAATACTTTTCAGACCAGGGGAAGTGCTTTTCTGTCCTTAAAACCACCCCTTAAAACAGAGGGAGGTCAGGTGCAGACTTCAAACTAAGTCTAGGGATGATTACCCAGGATACCTTGTGTACTTATACAGTGAGAGTCAGGAAAACAGTAGAAGAAAGATGATGGCCAGCTCGGGAAAAGATGAACACAACACATATGGTCACAATTAGGCATGCAAATTTGAAAATATATCGGTGATTGGGTTGATGCAAATGTTAAGAAATTATGTTGAGTCAGAATATGAACGTTAAAATAGACATAAAAATTATCTGTCGAGAGTGTTTTGATAGGACAAAGTATCCCGGGGCCAACTGACATGCCAACCAACGGCAACATCTGAAATGTGGGCAATTCCCTTCCCAAAATCTGCACTAATGTTGAATTGAGGATAAGGCTTACTTACACCTCAGATTCTGACAGTGGGACAGCCCTAAGCCTTCACAAATTCAGCAGGAATGTGTATCATCATGCTCAAGTGTATGAGTCTGTAAGTGTGGACTTTGTGACTCGGCCAATGCTTGTAGCCTAGGTAAACCCAGACAAAACTGCCGGCAAATTTGAGTTTGCCCTGTTGGCTGGTCAAGCTCATTGCAGGCCATTTCCAAATCACTGGAAATCAAGGAACCACAACCACACATCCGGCTGGTCATGCTTATAGAAATGGGTACTGAATGAGTCAACTCTTGACCCACTCTCTGTCTCGACTGAGATGCAGTCTGGCTTTGCCCACGCTACTACACCCAAGTTATTTCAGACTATGCAAATATTATAAAACAAGTGTCATCAGTCACCAGTGTGCCAGAATGAGTGTACCTGTGCAAGAGGTGTCTTGAAAGATGCTTCTGTACCCAGTAGATGGGTAAACCAGTCTTTCCTCTTATGAAAGCCACTGTGGTAGTTTGTGTCACTGTCTTCAGTGGTATTTATACCCGTGGGAACTTGTCTCCCGTCTCTTGTAACAGACGCTGAGAGAGTTTGTGGTGGAGATCCTGAGGCGACTCAACGCTCAGCTGTACTGATGGTCACGGGTGGACGCCGGAAACCGGTTCCGCCCCCCGTCTGTCATTCATGCCAACGTGACACTCAGCAGGGAAAACACACACACTCACTCACACACACTCCCTTCTTACACTACGCACACATCATCAGACACACACCTTTACTGGCTGTATTATATAGCTGTGGTGGTTATGGTGGCTGGCTGGTGCTGTATTGCGGCCCCCACTCTCTCCACAGGTTCACAGGCCTTCTGTGGTTGCAACCAGCCTTCTGTTTTTGAGCAAACATGTTTCAGTAGCATTAATTGAAATATTTTAAGGTGAGGATTTAAGGGCTTGTTTACACGTATCTGGATATTTTTATCAGTGGATACTTTTTATCTGTTTTGGCCTTTTGTTTACATATAAACAGAGATTTAGACACCTCAAATAGATATTTTTTAAAACGCCCTCCAAAGTGGAGATATTTCAAAACACTGGATTCTGTGTACACATGTAAACGCTGTTAAAAAAAGAAACGGGGAAAAAAAAATATATATATAGTTTTTTTGTTTGTTTTGTTTTGATATATCTCCGTTTATGAAAATATACAGATACATGTAAACAAGCACTAAGACCACCTGCTGTATTACAAAGCTGGTTGTGGCTAACGGACTCAGTGTCCTCCAGGACACAGCCTTGTTTTTTTTTTTTGTTTTTTTCACTCTGGTCTTAGTGCCCTCTTGTGGTTGGTGTGGGGAGGGGCGGGGTTCTTCTGGAGCTCCTGTGTAGTCACATGATGCAGCTCAGTGTTCACTGCTTCAGTGTTGTGTTGGATACTTCTGTTGCCACCTATCTCTCTCTTTGCCTGCTGTGCGTGTAATATTTGTGTGGCTATTCTTCATGCAGCAAAGGAAATGTCTGACATCACATCCAACATAATCAAACAACCATACACATTTTTTTCTAGTTTCTTTTTTTCTACTGAATGTCAAAAGATGGTGGAAACACCTGTCTTGGATTGAGGTAATTTGGAATTTTGCTTTCTGTATAAGTGGTTTTTAAATGAGTTAACTGAGAAATGTTTCAGATTGTCAATGTGGTGTTTGTGGTTTGTTTTTGCTGTTCTAAGTGTACCTATGACTTGTTACTTTCAACTGTTGAAGCACAAAGACGCTCAGTAATGAAAAGTCATGTCATTTTGCGCTGACTTTTTTTTATTCAACCAAAATAAATAAAAGACTAAAGAATTTTGCAGCACAATCCAAAAACCAACACAACTTGAAGGATGATTGAATATGTAAGGGAATTAGGATTTAAGAATTTTTGTTGAGTTTTTTTTTTTTAAGAAATCCAATGCCAAAATGCTAAAGGGAAATAATTAAATAGAAACAAATCAATGTTGGGTTCAAATCTTCTGTGCTGGAAATAAACTCGTGAAATTGTATGCTGTTGTTGACAAGAGCAGTTTAAATATTTTTGTATGAATAGAGTTTGTAATTGGAAATAAACAATATTAACTGTTCCTGTCTATACAGCCATCTTTTTTTCATAGCCAACTCTTGTTGCCATGCTATAGTCTTTCAGCAGGGAAAAGCTCAGTCCTCACTGCTAACTTTGAACTTGTCATAAGATCCCAGTCTGCCACTATATGAAGACTGCTGTGACTGTTGCTGCTGCTGCCATTTGTTCTCTCCTCTAGCTTTCATACAAGCATTGCAGTCAGTAGGTAGCATGTATCCATGGTGACCGAAGAGGACAAACACTTAAAATCCCCAAATTCATTAAATATCGGGCACGGTCACTTTGTAGTCCTCATCAGTTTCCACACCAACCTCCTCCTAAGAGACAAGGAAAGACCATCTACCTCAGTGCTCCTCCTTCAAACCAACCAACCTCCAACCAACCTCCAATTAAAAAAAGGTCACCTATGAATGTCCACGAATTATAAACGGTCTGTTTCACTAGACCTTTAAAGCCCAGCAAGGGATTTTATGAGCAGAATTACTTTGCTGACAAGACACAGCTCTTCAGAGCCCATCTTACCATGAAATGTTTCTTGCTCTTTGGATATCCCTCCAAGATAGCACCCATCATGTCCTGTGCCTGAGAAAGACAAACATGTAGCATTTAAGCATGTGTCACACCAGCATCACTCGGAGGTTTCCTGCACATCGGAATTATTTGCCACGAGGCAATTAATATTATTCAAAAGAGAATATTTGTGCAGGAAAAAAACAAAGTTACCAGTCTCTTCCTCTTCCTCCATTCCCTCACATAGAGTGTCCTGGCTTTGTAAATCTGCAGGAGTTATTGGAAAAAAAACCCACAGATACTAATGGTCTGTAATTTATTGGCATAAATAGAAATGTCCTTAAACCCTTCCATTGGTATACCAAGCTGATTATCTAGACAATGCCATTAGTGTATTCACAGTGTCATTTACAGAAGAGAGCTGACCTTTTCTCGTTCCTCTGGTGAAACATGATTGGTTGCAGACTTGATTTTCTGCAGGCGCTCACTGTATGAGGCACACTCTTGCTTCAGCTCCTGGATCTCAGAGCTCATCTCCTGGGAGGTCAAGGAACTATTCAGCTCCTTCAGCTCTATCAGGTTAAAAGTCAGAAGCCCAGTCAATAATGTTCTTTTGGATCCTGAGGCATTACCACCATGTGTGTAGCAGTATGTTATGTTATGAATTAATAGGAATGCTGGAATATCGGCACCAGCATGACATGATGAAACTCACACCCCCCCCACACCCCCATACACACCAGACTCCAACTGCCTGCAGCTTTGTGTGACTTCCTGCACCTGTGAGCTTAGCTCAGAGATGCGTGTGTCCATGGTCTTCAGATCACTGTCGGTCACATCTGTAAACTGGGCCTGGAATTACGCAACCAATCGCTTGTATCCAATCTCAATCATAATCACAAACTATATGACCTGTAAAGAGAGGATAGATTGACCTTACCTGGTCTGCAAAGTAGATTTTCTGCTTGCCATATGTCTTCTCCCGGATCTTTCCCTCCTGGGCCAGTTGCTCCATTGCCTTGACCACAGCCTGTAATAAGGGTTCAGCAACAGCTGTATAACGCGCAAGTCGTTTTAAGAATGGAGGAATGAAACCACAGAATACTCATTTCTCGGTTCGATAACTTTTAGATGAGACCCACAACATCTCCAGCAGCTTTACTTAAATCATGTTATGTAGATTTTGCACCACTGTAGATTGTAGATTCAGCACCACTCACTGTTTTCCCAAACCCATGCTGCTTCTGTAGGTTCCCAAACACATCTTGAGCGCTGTATGGACGGTTCTGCTCATTTAGGTAAGTGAGGATTAAGGCAACCGCTGTCAGAAATACACACAGAAGTAGAGGGTTAAATAGTTAATATGGTTAAATATGTCTTCCTTTAGACATAATTCAGAAGTACTATGTATGGGGTAAGTTAAATCGCTGCGGGGATTGTAACGTTACTGATCTTTAAGCTACGTTAAAGTTTCTTTGGACTGGCTAATTTGTTAGCAAACGTCTGTAAAACAGTGTTATCGGGTAAGCCTTAACCAGTCGACGTGACGTGTGAATACCTGAGTGTGATTACAAGATTTTACAAACCTGTTGCATCTTTCTTGCTCATTTCTGCCGTCCTGACCACCAAACTACATGCAGCAGTGGTTCGCGTTGCATTGATTTCTGTAATAGCAGCGACTGTTTTCATCGAGTTTCGCGCGTCGTGGAGCATTGTGGGAAGTTACGTCAAAACGTCACACCAGTTTGAGTGTGGAAAAATCCAGCAGCAACTTTGAACACCAAACAGCAACCTAGGTAGAGGCCTGGAGCCTTGTTTAAAATGAATCGAGGTGGACCAAATCAGCTGTCCAGGGCTTCAAGCTTTGCATACGTTCAACAAAAGAATTTAAATGGCCAGACTGGACTTAAGAAGTTCTCAGGTACCCCTCAAGCTAATGTCTTCTCTGAGGGGTTTTCACGAGACCGCTATCCTGCTAAGCGAAAGGTTGGGTTAGATGAGATAGTGGCAAGATATAAAAGAGGACACACTAATCCTGTGTCAGCATTACACCAGTTGTCCCAGATACTTGGCTTTCAGTTGGATTTGAGAGAAACAGTCACCACTGGTAATGTTACAACTCTCTATTTTGCCTACTGTGCTGTGATTGATGGAGTGGAATACAAGACCGGAATGGGAGTGAATAAAAAAGAGGCAAAGGCAAAAGCTGCTCAGCTAGCACTGCAGGACTACATACCCATGATAGAAAACCAAGGACTGGTCAGTGTTGGTGGACGAGTACCAGGCCCTCCCCCTTTACCTGTAAAAGGACCTCAGCCTGCCACTCATGAGACACCCTCAGGGCTGTTGGTCCATGAGAGGAAAAAAAATCCTTTAGAGGAGCAAATTCGCGATGCTGTGAAGGAATCGCTAACAAAGCTGCTGGACATGTGCCCTGAGTTCTCAGGTTGTGGGAGCACAGTGGCAGCTTTTGTAACCCAGTCATCTTCAAGCTACGAGGTGGTGGCCATAGGAACTGGCAGTTTCAATACGAAAGAAAGCATCACCTCAAATGGGCGAGTGCTGCACGATTCCCATGCCGTTGTGACAGCACGTCGGTCGCTGTTGAGGTATCTCTATAGACACCTGCTGCTCTTCTACAGCAAGAACAGCCACCTACAAGAGAAATCCATTTTTCAGCAAGATGAGAAGACTAAGTTGCTTAGCCTTAAGAGTGATGTCACACTGCACCTGTACATGAACCAGCTTCCCAAAGGAGCTGCTCAGATTCCACCACACCTACGCCTGAATCCACTGTCCATGTCTGCATGGGAGGTTAACAATCAGATCAGTCTACATGTCACCATTGAGGGTAAGGTCTTCTCTGCTTTCTCTTCCACAGTTGACCAGATTGCCTCTAAGGTGGTCAGCATGTCCACCACAGATAAAATCACCCAGTGGCAAGTCCTAGGCTTTCAAGGGGCTCTCCTCAGTCACTTTATGGAGCCAGTTTACGTCCGCAGCATTCTTATTGGAAATGAGGGTTGCAGCAACCCTCGGGGCATGGAGATTGCTGTGAACCAACGTGTGGATGGCATTACTGCCAAGCTGCCAATTTACTACTGTGTGCACAGACCTCACATCAGTCTGGTGGCCAAAATAGCATCCTCTGGATGGCACACTGCACAGCGCGCTCTCAGCATCAACTGGAGTCAAGGGGACGTCTCCCTGGAAGTGGTCAATGGACTTGAGGGCAAGACCGTTGAGGAATCTCCTTTCAAGAGTGGCCCAGCCCTGGCCAGCCGTCTCTGCAAAGCAGCCATGTTGAGTCGCTTCAACTTGGTGGCTAAAGAAGCACAGAGAGATGACCTTGTCTGTGCTGCGTCATACAGGGAGGCTAAGATGATGGCAAAACCTTACCAGGAGGCCAAGTGTGTGTTCAAGTCCTACCTATCTCAGAAGGGTTTTGGATCATGGGTGGAGAAACCATCCGTCAGCGAACACTTCAGCATGTGAAGTCCTCACATTTCATGCAAAATGTATTGTGATTCAAAAATTATTTGGACTCTAGGTTACCTTATTTTGTGAGAGGAATCACAAGACATGAACGCTATAACCTACATTCTCCCTCATTGTTTTAGGGATATGCGTCTGAAAGTCAAGACCAAGTTTTGTTTAATTGAAATGAATGTTTTGCTCAGGTTTTGTTTGCTCTATTTGTTTTGGGGTATGTATGCACTGTTGATTGTGTTCTCTGCCATACCTTAGTTTGCTCACAAAATTCAGAGCTGAAGTGCACTTACAATTGAACATTTTACTATTTAATATGTTAACATTAACATTTTCTGCAGTAGCCAGTTAGGGAAATGAATGCCAGAGCTGTATCTAAAAGACGATGGAAATTTGTGTTCTTATATTTTTGACTTGGTGATTTGTTGAGTAGTGTAGTTACTGGCATGAGTCTCAGTAAACTGACTCACCAAGTGCATCCTGTGAATGTTGTTTTCTGTAAAAAGTTGCATCAAAAACATTAGCTGCAAAAATATTTTGTAATTCTTTTGATATTTCCTGAAGTGTTTGTTTAGAATCTTCAGTGCTCCTTTCCTGTTGGATCTACCGTGCTAAACTGTTAAAGGTGAAATCTGGTGTGAATCAGTCGATAGCCCTGTTGTTCAAGGTCACTGAATGCTATCTGTAGGAAAACAAGCCAAAATAATTGATGCGGCATAGACCGAATAACAAACCAGTAAGTATTGTTAACTGAATGGGGCATAGCAAAATGAAAATAAAGTAAGTTACTGTGCCTCATTCACTTTGTGTTAGTTGCCTGTTCATTATTCGGCCTATGTTGAAACATTTTTTTTTCATTCTTTTACCTACAGATAGCACTTGGTGACCTCAAACAGGGCTATGGATTGAATTACACTGTATTTCTCCATTAATAGATTACTGTAAAGTATTCCAAACATACTTTTCATCATTTGAGGAATGCAAACCACAATTGTGTTATCAAGCATTTGTAGGATAGATCTATCTTTTGCAATGCTGTATCTGTCGTACGTTCTCAGCATTAAAAGAAGAAAAAAAAACATCTTAGGTCACATGGTCGTTAAGTTGCTGTTTACAGAAATGGAAAGTCTGCTCTCCAAATACATTTTGTGTTTGCATTGTTATTCATTTAAATAGCATGAAAATAAATTCTGCTTGGTTAACTGAAAAAAAATAAAATCCACACAGGACTTCTGTTAAACATACCATGCTACCCTACTCAAGTTATTTATGCTTTCTTTAATTATAACCTCTCTATCTGGTAAAGTATTTTTGCTTGTGTAGAACTTGTCTAGATTGAATGGCATACATTTTATGGGTTGATGCCACTACTGTTTGAACAAAATGTCCCCTCAGTAGCTAGAGAACAGTCAGATTATTCTCCCCAAGCTTTCATGGCATCTCTGTTCCAGATGTTTTTATGGAGTTCATCACATAATATGTTGTCCTGACACAAGATGTAATTATACAGTATGTGGCAGAAGTAAGATTCAAGAAACTAAACAAACTCAAGCAAGGTCTTTCTTATCAAGCTTTTAAAATGTGATCATTGATGTTCTAAATCATTCCTTGGTTCACGGCGTTAATAACTTAGATCTGACTGTTTTTGAGAAACTACATAAAGGCAATAATTTTCATCCAGAAATACTTTTAATCAGAAATGATTTATTATTCTTGCACATCAAAACATATCAAAAACCAGTTCAAGGGAGAGAGAGGGAGGGAAATGTGTTTAACGATACACGTTTACAGAACTATACACTCATGCCAGAGAATGATCTTTCATCAAAGAACTAAAAGTCCCGACTAGGGCTCAGGCAGGTCATCCAGGCAGGACTAACACATGTATAGCCTGTCAACAGACAGACCTCAATTCAGTTTGGGCCGCAGACTAACAGGCCCTCCTGGGATGAGGGTTCTCTTCAGCGGCGCAAACTATATATATTATATTGGATTTATCACAAACATTACTTTTATCACAACACTGCACAAATAAAAATATAATCTTTTGAAGTATAAACCAGCCTCCTTTTGTCCCATCTCTGAGCGGTCTTCAAAGTATATGTAGCCTATTCTGTGGGGATCAATTTACATAAGCCAGTTACTTTTGTCCTTCATTTTATCCTACAAGGGCTTTATTTGCACCTTTGTAACAGTGTCACATTTCAGCTCATTGTCTATCATATTGTCCTACATATTATAGTCGTTCAGTGTTGTGGCTGTATTGTTGTGGGAGGGGTTGGGGGAGGTGTTGATCAATTTTGCTGAACCTGTAAAATGTAAACAACTAAATTCTATATTACAATATGGATAAAAGTTAACCTGCTGGAATTATGTTAAATAATCATAGAACCACCCTGTCTAGTCAAAGTATGTGCAGAGAGATACTGCATCCTGGCGGTTCACAGTTACCATGGAAACAACAAGGATGGGATGTTGAGGCAGCAGGAGACTAGCCTCAATGAAGCTAGTGACAGGGAGCAGCCATCAATCACCCTCAAGTAACAGCAAATAATAAGTAAACAGCATATAGACCCTTTCACTATCATTTCTGGTCACTGTTCATACCATCTACATACATGCATCAAAATGTCTGAAATTAACGTGTTTGGGGGGGGGGGGGTATGAAGTTGGAGCAGGCTGTATCTAAAAACAAAGACAGGAATTGGGAACAGCTGAAACAGAAACAGTACAAAAGAATTAAAAGGGAAAAAGCAAAAAAACAAACAAATAAAATGGAGAGAGAAACTAACTTGCAACGGCTAAATACCCATAAGTGTGTGTTCTGTGATGCTTTAGAAAAGTAAACAGCAGCACGTGAATGTCAATCTTGGTCAACCAGACTTGAGGATTCCCAGATGTGGGTTAGGCGTAGGTCAGCCTGTTGGGTTTTCTGGACGTTTGGCAAGACCTTCAGCTCTACAGCAGACGGCAGGCAAGTCAGCGCTGAGACCAGGCAGGGGCCTTGGAAACAATTCTCAGGCTTACAATGGAGCTCTAATGTCATTTGTGCCTGAGGTGAATACCACAGAAACAAGTCCTCACTGAAGGGTATGGGTGCTTTCAGCAGTTAGAGAGAGAGATGTATGGGTGTTGAAGGGAGAGCAAGAGAGTGTGTGTGTGAGAGAGAGAGAGAGAGAGAAGGGTACAGGTACTGTCAGCAGATAGCCTCTCTGGCACAGACAAGTAAGGGCACCCCCTGCAGTACTGTCCAACAGCCATCACACAGTAATGGGGCACAAGGCTCACCTGAAAGAGTGACTCTAAGCTCATTTGAACAACTGGCAAGCCGCAGGACCAAGGCTTCAGTAGTTACTCATGTGAGAGTTACACTTGCACTCACGTGTGAAACTCATATCCGTCCTTTCCAAAACCATTCCAAGTCAGACGCCTGGCATCACCATTCAAAGATCACACTGAAGCATAGAGGGGCACACAAACTGATAGATGGGTCTGTGCACTGGCAAGTCACTTTGGATTCTAAGTGTGACATAAACAAGAGCATGATTCACCATCACAGACATCATTACAGCCTGGCTTCAGCTGCTGGGCAACAGCCTCAGTGACAAGCAGCAACTCCAGGACACCTGGCCAAATCCCAAATTTTCCTCCTAAACTTAGACAAGACGTAGACTAACTGGCATGAATCGGCCTTTGTGATTGGCTGACGAATGCCAGATGTCAGGGCTTAGGCGTGACAATGGGATGCAGTCTTTTCCCACTGACAAAAAGATCCCTGCAGCTTATACTGGGACAAAGGGAGCTGGTCAGTTGTGCTGGTTTGAGTAAGATTTCTGGTTTTTCTCCTTCTGTTTTTATCATTTAGTGTTATGTTGTCTGTTTATGTAGAGCTGTTTTTATAAAATAGTTTTTATTTGTTTCCTGTGTTCTATTGCTCAGCCTACAAAACAAGATATAGGAGGGATATACCCTGGTAGAGAACAGGAAGTTTAGCCCAAAAAAAAAAATTGTCCGAATGGAGGAAACGGCGGAGATGAGAAATACTTCACAGTGATAACTCTAAAGGCGGTCAGAGAACGACTCATGACTGCTGGGACCTAGAAATCAAAGTCAAACACATTGACAGTGCTGTAGACACACAGACACACACACACACACACACACAGGCACACACACACACACGCTCTTCCAGTCCTCATCATGATCTCATATGCCTGTGCAATTACATACTGAATTACTGTCCACATGTGCATTCATGCTCAAACCGGAACACAGACATACATACGCACGCGCGCGCACACACACACTTTAAGGATAGGTAGCGAAGATGCAGCCCTCTCCCCCTTGCTTTACTGAGGCTTCCCCAGCAGGTTAGACAGGAATCCAGCGTTGTTGCCCCCTGGACCTCCTCTGGCCACGTCTGGCCCCAGTGGATCCATCTGGCTCAGCTCCGACTGGTCCAGCATCTCAAAGTCCTCCCCGTCCAGGTCTGTGTCCAGGTCCGAGCTGGACTGGTGTCTGTAGCTCCTGGGGTGGGCCCCCTGGGCACCAGGGTCCCTGCCGCCACGCCTGGCTTGGCCAACCTGGCGGGGCTGCTGTGGCTGGGTGTGGCCAGCCAGGGCGGCTTGCAGCAGGCTAGTGGTGATGGTGCTCGCCAGCTGGCCCGAAATCTGGCTGGCGGCTGCCTGCTGCAGCGCACTGAGGCACAGCTGGGCGCCCTCCAGCTCCTCCTCCTCCTGGTCTGAGTCCAGGTCCAGCAGGGCCGAACCCCGGTGGCCTGACAGGCCTGCTGAGCCGAGGCTGGGCAACCCCAGGCTGGGGTCGTCGTCGTCCTCCATGAGGGTGGCATCTGGGTTGATGGAGGGGAAGTCTGGCAGGTCACAGGCAAAGGACTCCTCAGGGTCACTGTGTCGATCAAGGTCTTTAGATGTACAAACACAAACAGCAAAATCACAATAAGACAGGAGTAAAACATATTAAGAAATCTTGGGGAAAAAAAGCAGCAGAAATGTCATAAACACAACAGTCCTTTGAGGAAGGAATACATTTCCCATGATGCTAATGGAACCAGACCTTCAGAGCCTTCTGTGAGAGGGGTTTGACCCCTGGAGAGGTTGAACGTGCCATTCTCTGTGTATGAGACTTCAGCATCTGAATGCTCCGAATCGGTGAGAGCTAGTTCCTTAGCAACCACAGCATCATCAAACTAAAAAGAGGAAGCCAGAATTCATTTCAAGTCAAACCACACTACTGTCACTGTGATAACAACTAGACATTGTGTTTTCGCTTTCTCACACTTGCAGAGGTGAAAAAGTCAGCTTCAGAAAGTAAGAAAGCTGCAATCCATTTATTCTGCCTGTGCATTTAAAACACAGGGGAATTCACCAATTAGCATATCCAACTGGCTGAAAAGGAGTGCCAATTAAAAACAGCTGGTTTATATGAATGATTAAGCCAGATTTGTGGCAAACCTTTACTTTCTGAAGTGTAGCTCTCCCATCTCTGCCAGCTTGTCTTAATACAGTCCCTAACCAAGCCGTCAGATCCGGATTACCCCTACTTGAGACAAGAAAGTACAGAATTATCCAGCAGACTTGCACTTCCAAATGAGGGCCTGATTAAATTTAGAACATCTAAATGGATTACAAAATATCCATGCATTCCAGTGGCTCTATTTGATGTCCCAAGGACTTTGTGCAGTGTGATTATATGTGATCCAAGGGATTTTTCCAGCAATATGACTAGAGTGGGGTCGGTTGGATTTGAAAGCTGCGTGCTTTATATATAGTCTGGAGGATTTACCGTGGGACAGAAAGCCGCCAGCTCCTCCTCGCTGTCGTCAGCATCAGTGGAGGCTGCGCCATGGATGGGCCGGCGCAAGACTATAACGTGAGGGTCAAAGGGTCAAAAGTTCAGACTGAAACAATGTATTGCAGACCAACAGATGCTCAAATAATACTTTGAGAGGCACTGTGCTTCAGGTGCTCATTAACAACAGCTAGTAAGACACAGTGGGAACATTTAGCAGTTCTTAATCCTCTCTCTGCATGAGCTGCTATGAAATATCACATTACTGTAAATCCTCTACAATTATGCCCCCTCCCCTCCAAAAAAAACCTTTTAACATTTAAAGGTTAGGGCACTGGGGCATAAATATTTGACAGGAACTGGCATTTCTGTATTCTTGCACACCTAGGGCTTTTTACTTACACTGGTTGTCAATGGGCTTGGACATCATGTAGCCAGAGGGACTGAAGTCCAGCCACTGCAGGGCCGGCTCCAGCCTCACGCACACGCGCTGCCACAAGCGGTGGTACACGGCCAGCGGGCACAGCAGCACCGACAGCACTGCAGGAGGAATGAGAGGGCAGTGGAACATTTAGGCATTAGGTTGCATTAATTTTAATTTTTCTAAGAATGTTCTTAAATTCGTTCTCAAGGTCCTACTTAAGAAAACCTGTATTGGTGAATACAAATCTTTTTGAAAACTGCAGTGGGTTTTAAAGTGGGTGGGAAGTGGGTTTTAAAAACAGAATGGTTGGTGAATGAGGCCCAATAAAGATTCAACAACAGCAGTACAGTACTTTAGCACTGCCAACACCATTTTTCTTAAAATATCCCAGTCACACTTCAGTGCATCTTCATCTCAGCAGCACTGTTTGGGACAAAAACAAAATCTATCATATTGATACTGCTACCACAGCTGTGAGCTGTAGCACTGTTGTGAGTTTAGTTCCTGTCACCTCCGCAGGGATTTCACACCAAACAACAGGAGGGAGAACAAATCCCAGTCATGGATACCACACCATCTCCAGCTAAACTACCAGCAGCCTGTCGTTACACTTCCAGTCCTCACTGACATCCATCCAGGTCTCCTCCAGTCGGCCTGACCAGGTGCCCACGTCCATTCACAGCAGTTTCTCAGAGACCTTCTTTTGAGGTGGTGAGAAATCCCGTGGCAGATGGCCTTCAACGGAGCGTGGCAAATGTACTCTCAGGAGAATCATGAAGAGTTTTTCAAAGTCCTGGGTGAGTTAACCCGTACTTCAGTGTTGACATGGTAGAGCAGATTAATTCAATTCAGACTTCCATCACTTCACGGCTGTGTGCTCATTAGTAACTCAGTCACTTTTGATTAATGTATTAATCCTGGCTGTTTTCCTTCATTTCACTAATGTTTCGTATGAATTTCATAACAAAATTCCCCACTTGAAAATGGTTTGATGCAGATGCTGCCATAACACAACACTTGTTTTCAGAGTTCAACATCTGTGATCCCGTGATCCACCAGAGGATTATTACAATGTTATAATCCTACTCATTCTGTGTGTGTGTGTGTGTGTGTGTGTGCGTGTTTCATGCTTTCCCCAGCTGTGCCCGACACGCTCATTCGTATCATGCGGGATGTGAAGCCGGTGACGGAGATCAAACAGAATGGTGAGGACTTTGTGGTGACGGTGAAGACGCCTCTGCGCTCCACCACCAATTCCTTCACGGTGGGTCGCGAAAGCATCATCAACACTGTCGACGGCAAGAAGCTCAAGGTGAATGCCGACACAGCACAATGCCCACCACAAAGCAATACCCAAATATTACACTGTGTATGCTAAACTACTGCACAAACAGCCCACGGTTACACTAAAAGACATAGCGGGTGCATTCCTGGATATTAATGCACTGGAATGCAGAATGTGAGGAATGCACAAAATGAACAGAAATGCAGAAATGTATGTAACGCCATCAAAACACTATTTAATATAAGAGTTGTTAAATATTCAGTGAGCATCTGTTTGAAAAGATCAGTGCTGGTATTTGGTGGCAGCCTGCCACATGTGCACTGCTTGATTTATAATAGGCTCTGTGCACGGATGACGGAAAGTCCCAGAAGGACATTCATTTCAGAATTATCATTACCAGTAGACTAGATTGATATTAGGCATAAGTATTAGTTGTAAATATACTAGTTTACTATCCAAAGTAAGCCTAACTAATAAGCTCTCCATGTTCTTCGCCAGTTCAGGGTTCATTTTGTAGTTAGCTCGCAGCTATAGTCTCATTACTATAGTTTACCAACGTAAGCACTAATTACCAGAGACAGTCGACCATCCTGACACTTCCCTGTGCACGAAGGGAATTCTTCTGTGTGCACAGAGAGAAGGCAAAACTAACTTATCACTTCACTGATTGCTGTCTGCTATGAGCAGTGCATGGTGCACCTGGAGGACGGGAAACTGATCTGCATCACGGAGAAGTTCACCCATGTGCGCGAGATCCACGGCGAGGAGATGGTGGAGGTCAGTGGCCTTGACTCTCCTCTTTCACAGCTGCACTTGAGATAAAGCCGCATTGTGTAACGTTATACTCTCTACACTGTAGATTTTGAAAGATGATGAGACGACTAATGTAGAAGGTTGGCTTTGAATAGCGGCAGCCCACAGCCAATAAGAACTGTCTTTGTCATGGCTTTATGTGTGAGCAGAATAGAAAGTCAACATGACACTCGTGTGCTAACATGCCGCTGTGTACTTTTGTTTCCCATGGCAACACTGGTCTCTTAGACGATGACAGCCGGCTCTACATCCCTAATTAGACGAAGCAAGCGGGTCTGAACTGAAGCACAGGCACCAGCATCACTGAACAGATATTAAAACTATATTTGAATGACTATAGATATGTCTACTTAATAACTGTCCTGTAAGAGGTTTATATTTCTTACGTGTACCCATTTACTGATTGCTTTATTCAATGGTTAATTAAGAAATTAAAAGTCTAATACAACTGCCTCAGACAACTGTCTTGCCCTTTTATTCTGCAAAGACACAATTTTCATAACCCACACAGCAACTGAAATTAAGCCCATTGATTCACATCTCATTGTAGCTTGACACAAAACTGACTAAGGAATGTGGTCACTCTTTATTGTAACAAATCCCCAACTGTTCTCTAAAAAAAAAAAAACTATATTAAAACCAAAATCCTCCCTCCCCGCAAAAACAAAACAAAAAAAAAAACTCTCTCATGCCACCAGAATTGCATGCTTTTAACTACTAAAAGGTTGAGCAAGTATGAAAATAATATCATGGATGGTTTGTGTGACTTCTGAATCAGGTGTTCAGATATTTGTGCATACCTGCTGAGTAGGAAAGCACCAGTCCAGGAATATAGCGCCCCACCATGGCCAAGAAGGTGAAGATTCCAGAAGTCAGCATGCAGAACTAGTGCAAAACAGAAAGACATGTATTTTCTTTGTATTAATTGATAGTTGGTGGCATGAAACTATGTTGAGTGTGTGACTGGAATAGAACAGTTCAACTGTGTGTGTGTGCTGGCGTGCCATGACTCGGCAGATCCACTGTGAGTGTGACAGGACAGCTGGTTGTGATGATCACATACAATCAGGGCTTGCTGAGTGTGTTGGTGAACAGGTGACGGGGTGTGTGTTTTGGCCCCGTCTCACCTTGCCGGGGCTGCGACGCTTGAAGTTGACCAGACCGACGGAGCAGGACATGCAGGCCACCCACAGCTCGGCCATGTGCTGGCACAGCTCCGGCACGCTCAGGGTCCCCGGCTGCACTACGCCCCAGCTACACACCCACAGATAGCAAAATGGGGTTAGTGATGACACATAGTCATAGAGTCATAATAATAACTCCAAATCATCCAATCAGCAGCAGACATATATATATATATAGAATTCGAATATAGAGTTGTACCTTACCTTTCGCTTTCGCTCTCATCGAGTCTTTTGACTACAAGGGCAAATGAAACACACACACAAGACAGAATGAGTCTGAGAAATCAGCAGTCTTCACTGCAGGGATATGATACTATTTATATTGCACAGGAAGAGGGGAGAGGTATGGGCTGTACACAAAGCATGCACAAACACACACGCACGCACGCACGCACGCACGCACACACACCTTGTAGAGATGTCAAAGCACAGGCATCCCCTGGCAAGATTGCCTTAAAGGTCAGGACTGTGGTTAATTGTTTGAGAAGTAGAGTGATTAAGTGGAGAGAGGGTAATTAATGTCAGTGGCTGTGGTAGGTTGGTACACACAGCTGTGAGCAAGAGTGAACTTACACCCCAGAGAGAGATAGAGAGAGAAATCGAGAGAGAGAGAGAGAGAGAGAGAGAGAAGGATGAATGGATAGCGAAAATGATGAGCAGGGAGAGATGGTTAGGAGTGAGAGTTGAGCTCACCTCTGATTTCTGGCCAGATCTTATTCCTCCATGTGTCCATACAAACTGTCAGAGCTAAGCCCACACACACCAGAAACAGAAGTCGCAAAGAGGAAAGAGCAAAGAACCTGAGAAAGAAAAAGAGAGGTGCAAATCAGGCTTAATTGTACATATAAGGTTGCAAGTCTGTGTGTGTTTGTGTGTGTGTGTGTGTGTGTGTAAAGAAAGAGAGAAAAAAAAAAAAAAAAAACAGTCCACAACAGCTGCTCTTCTCTCTCCAGGTGATGAGGTTTACAAGCCCTTGATTGTGGGTGTGTTTGACAGGTCTGTGATGGAGTCTGCCACTTGTTATAAAGGAGGAGATTTATGTGTGTCTGTACATCTTGTTAAAGAGTGAGTGAAAGCGAGCGAGCCAGCGAGTGTGAGTGAGTGAGTGAGTGTGTAAACGCAGGTGTAACCTTTATCTTTGATGTGACTTGAACACTCTTAAGCCACATTTCAATCTTGCTATGATGAATGTCTTTTTGCTAATCCAAATAAAGAATTAAAATGTATGATAGTCATGTGTGGTAAATGGTCGAGAGGTAGGCTGGATTTGTGCCTATGCAGAGTACACATGACCATTTGAGCACACAACTGAAAAACAGCAAGTGTGTCAATGGCATGTTCTTTCCAAAGGGAGGCCAAACGCATTCTGCCTGACCTGCAGTGAAGCGGAACTAACTCGGGTCAGCTCAAGCTGCACCGCCTGCAGCTGACTGCACTACCTCAGTTACACACACTGATCTCTGATCAGTCCCGACCCCTCCACTCCAGGCAGAGAGACGGCAGCCGTTGGCAGGATGGTCTTATACTGTTGATCATGTGATAAGAGTCTACTTGCACACAGGCCTTCCAGGCTAGGTAGTCAGATGAATAGGAAAGAGCCCAAGCTAAACTGTGCCAAAACTTTCTTTTTTGAAACTATGTTTGCCCGGTGTTTATTTGGGACTGTCTGTTGATGTTTTCACAGCGATTGCAATCTGATGGGTACCAGGAATTCTAAAAGCTGTTGGTCAACACAAGCTGGTCGCTGAATGCAACTATGATCTGCATAGCAAGTGAATCATGCTGAGGGCTTTCTGGATCCCATCCAGAAAAGGGATCTCTATTCTGAATCTACCTTGGCCTGTGCACTTTTTTGCTGATTAGCCAACAATCCACCATTTGTTTTGAGGGAGAATTATTGGGTTACATTTGGAATTTGTGTCAAACATGCTGATTTCACTTCAGATTAAATGGAACTAGTCCTCTCCTAACTGCTCAGTGTTCGCTAGGCCTTTAGTGGTGAGCATCTCACCACTAACAGTCATCTGCCCACAGTGTTCTGGGTCAATCCAGGCCTCTCACCGGTCTGCTGGGAGGGCACCTCTTACCCTGAGAGAACTGGAGCAGGGCACACCGCAGCGTGGCAATGAAAGGAGAGGAGAGGACAGTAAGAGGAGGAAGAGGAGGGCGAAGAGGGACGAAAGAACTGTGACAGTGGAGGGAGGACAGCAAGGCTAATCCAATAAAGCCGCATGCCTGACTTCGCACCCCCCACTCCCTCCCTTCTGTTTTTCCTCCTGGGTGACTCTCTCGCTTTGCTCCATCGTCTGTCCACTCCACTTTGGCTCTCATTATCCTTACAGTCATGGCTAAGTCTAACACCCCCACCCCCCACCCATTCACCATTCATGTTCTTTTACTTTCCACCTCTCTCTCTTTCTCTTTCTCAGCTCTCAGAGCACACTTCCCACCCCTCTATCATCGTTTCTCCACCCAATGCTTCTCCTTATCTTTCTCCCTCACTCCTCCTTGAAGCTGTATCAGTGCGTTCATGTGCATGTGTGTACTAGAACAACCAGGTCAGGTCATCAACTAAAGCAAACACAACAAAACAGATTTAACAGATTAAAGCTGGACTCACTGGCCACAGCGCCACAACAGAAATAACTGCCACTGAGAGAAACATGATAAAGCACATTCTTCTGGAGATTTGGACCAGTCACTCAGGGAATAGAGGTATTATCCATGAAGCCCGAGGCCCTCAGAATGTCCACAAGGTGCAGTTAACACATTTGACCAAAAACAGGAGATACTGCTCTAAAGTAACACTAAAATGCATGTGTTTTCTGTTGTTACTTGAGCCTACATTTCCAGTTTTTCCCTGAAAGTTTAACTTTAGCTCTATTTACCGCCTTAGTTTTAATGGACCTCAAGGTCTACTCTAGACCTGCAATCACAACTTTTGCTTTAGTCGTACATCTTTGAATCTGATAAACCCTTCAGGACAAAGGCCAGAGGCCATGTGTCCCAGTCTAGTTTGATCTCTTAAGGCCATGCATTAGTCAACAGCTGGTGCTAACAACAGCTGACACTTGAACAGCCACTACTTCAGCTTGGCACCACATACTGAGCCACGGGCTAATGAGCGTCTGATAATATTCGGTCACGCTGGTTCCCGCAGAAGGGCAGATAAACACGACCTTTGTCCATGCGATAGGGCCACAAGCGAAAACTAACGAGACGCGTTTTCACTTCATTAAAGTTTCAACACCTGTAGTTGGCAGAAAAATACATAGAACAATAGCCTACAATTCGCCAGTCACTGACAGGCCAAATGGCTCGCACCTGTTTCTTGAGGGCCAAACCTTTTGGTTACAAGCAGACGTGCGCTTTGTATCTACGATGGATAACCACATGTGAGATTGCTATGAAGTGAAAGTAATTAAAATGTAAAGTTACTACCACCGTAAATAAAAACACATCACAAAGAGGTATACTGTGTACATATCTATGTAGGGTTATTGACCCATCTAACTTCAACACATGACCCTCACGCTAGCTGACGTTACTTGGCTAACTCTGAACCGAAGACTTACCAAAACAACACATTGACCACAATGTAGAGCAGCACGCTGTGAATCGGTTTTTCCCACACCAATACTGCCTGGAGGTAGGTCACCAGTCTCTCGTAGGGTCCCAACTTCTCTTGGAGAGAAGCTTTCACCGCTCGAACTTGGGCTTCTCTCTCGCTAGAGCATGGTCGACTTCGCATGCCCACAGTTGAGCCTTGCGTTGTTGAGCCGTCGAACCCTTTAGTCACATCTGCTGTTCCTGACTTGTACGCCATTACAACGCCTAAATGCAATATAAATGACTAGAGAGTAAACACGAATTGTCACTTCGTTTATCAAATGAGATATTAAAACAAATACGAAATAACGCGCTAGCTACCTGAAAACGAGCTTGCGTTAGCTTTGCTGCGTTGTTCTTCAAGGAAAGCTGGTTCTGGACGCTAGCTAGTGTTAGCTTGCAAGTTTTTCAGACGACAGCTCTAGGTAAAACTCGTGGGCCAAACGGATTGGCACGACATGTAAAAACATCCAGCATGATTACACAAACAGCAAACAGCCACAACTGTCAAAACGTCACAAGCAGGCTACTGTTTCAGAAGCCTCTGCTGGTCAAAACGATTCCGAGTGGATGTTTATCTTCCGTGTAGGATCCGCTAATGCTAGCTAGCCAGCCTGAGTGGTTAGGATTAATATCGGATCACGAAAATACCTCTATCCATGGGACCTTACCCGCGGCTATTGAAGCGAATACGCGCTCCACTTATCGTGCTAACGACAAGTTTTACTCCAAAATGCCTCCCTATATATAGCCATACATCTAAGCGTTGTCAATATGGCGTAACGTTAACCCCAAGCACCTTCGCTTATTTTCTCACTCAAATTCTGTACAAATCCTGACGGACGCCTGTCTCTTGCGTGCGCAGAGATCAGCCAATCACTGAAGCCCGTTCATAGTGCTCTCTGTTGTGAGGCTGGGAGCTCACCATTGAGTAAAATCATAATGCTAATCAAATGCTAATTTCACTGCTGGTATAAAAATACATTGCTAGACCATTTTTTTTAAATATGCATATTTTGTACAGTTTTCTAAGTTTACAGTTTCAGGCATCTTAGGATACCTTTCATGCCATTGTAGCAAGTGACCGTCAATGCATGATGCCAGTCATTAAATTATTTGAAAACAATGACCTTCATAATTGGCCGAAGCAGGCATTCAGAATGGAAAAATTAACTCTGTTGAAATTACTTTTACAGAATAATCTGGCTGTCTAGCTAACCTGGACGTTCACCCAATTGATATCTCTGTGTCTTTGGAAATGTCCTGGATCTTCTTATGTCTGAATACTGGTTACTGGTAACCTCAGTTTAGGCTCTTTTAGTGGTGTGGGCAACAATTTTCTGAATTATCTTTTAAACCCACCATTTCTTTGTTAGACTTCAGTTTGTGTTAACTCCTTGTCATGCTAAACAACAGTTACAGCCCGGAAAGTTTATAATTGGGATAATAATAATAATAAAAAAGATAATATTTGTCCAAAGCTACAGTTTGTTCGAATCATTAGACACTCTGTGGGACATAACCTAATTAGGCTACATTACTACACTTTGCCTATTACTACACTTTTACAACATTTCCTACTTCAGTTCACTTTATTGTCTCTGCTTGACTAGTCTAGGTTTCTCACAGACAATTCCCAGAATCTTTTAGGTACTGTGCAAATTGACCAAACGTATTGAACTGGGAATTAGATATTCTCTGTATACAGAAACAGCACTAGTCACATGGTTGATACAGCTAAAGAATTGGTCAATTTATGGGTGGAAAAAGAGTTATTTGCTACCAAGAGATTCCTAACTGTTGTAAATGAACGCACCCCGATAGAGCAGAGCATGCGCTCTTTAGTGAGGCAGGAAGCTGTTTTGCGGCATTTGTGATGTTGAAGCGGGAAGCTTATTTCTCCTACTGACAGTCAGCAACGCAAAAGGGGATCGTTTCAGTCGTCCACTAAGCGGACAACAATGCCTCGAGAGATCATAACACTACAGCTTGGACAATGCGGGAATCAAAGTATGAAAACTAATTTCTGTTGGCTATGGATCTCCCTCTTCAGTAGAGGCCTGTTGTGTACACCGTTAGCACTATTTTAGGTTGCTAGCTTGCTAGCTACCAGTCAGTTTGGCAATGTTAGATCGGATTCTAGGCTGACGGTGAGAAATGTAAAGGTAAAACTATCTACAGTAATTTACAGATTGTGAATGTTTGAAAACAACATTATTACTGTAGTTAATTCGTCTATTAAGTCTCAATATTTACTATCAACTATATAGCGTTAACCACGATCAAGCTAACATTAACGTTACCATCTGCCATATGACGTGAACGATAACACTGGGCATCATTTATTTTCAGAGACGTCTCTCTAAAATCTAGTCTTGTTGATAACTAGGTGATGAGTAGCAAAGGAAGCATCTAGGTGATGTTCGAGGTGTAGGCTTAATTGTGGTTTTGTATCGCACTCCATGCCTAATAAATGTTTTAGGATGTCACGTCTACATTTAACTTGAAACGTTATTCATATGAATTGGTTATCATCAAACTTGTTATTGTTCTGTTTGAAAGACTCTTCTCTACTCTGATTGACATTTGTGTGCAAAGATGTGTTGTAAAGTAGATTTGATATGGCCAGCTTGAGCTAAATGCAGTTAATGTTACACTTGTTAAAACCAGATTGCTTTGAGCCGTGTGAATTCACAGTTGTGTTTCAATGTTCTTTACAGTTGGATTTGAGTTTTGGAAGCAGCTGTGTGCTGAACATGGCATCAGTCCTGAGGGTATTGTGGAGGAGTTTGCCACAGAGGGGACAGACCGAAAAGATGTATTTTTCTATCAAGTAAGGAATGAAGAAATAGTAATGTGATTCGATGTCATTTGATTGTGACTAAGCTGTCAGTACTGTGAAAACATGGCATGGGTGTGGACAGGAGAGAGTGATCATTTTTAATCTGGGCCTACCTTTCAGTAGTCTCAAGTATGATTGTCTAACCAGAAAAAAATTATATGCCTCATACATCAGCTTGTAAATTGGCATGTGTCTGATCATAAGTTTGCTTTTTTTGGGTGGGAAGACTTCGTAATGTAATTTCATACCAAAATGGCATAAGTTGGCACTGGCATTAGGACTGCCATTTTGCCTTTTGCTGCAGTTTGAAATTTGTCCACTAGGTGGGGCAAATCAATAACAGTTGGTTAGCAATCTGGATGGGTGCCCATGGTAAACTCTATGGAATGATGCCAGCACAGGCCGACCTTGATCATACTAATGTGATTTATTGCAGTGTAACACTCCATATATAATGACTTCCTTAAAACATACTGACAGTCACGTATCCAAAAGATCCAGACTTCAGACTAATTAGTATCCGCTCTAGTGCTCTAGATGGCGTACAGAGAGGTAATAAACCGTATTTTTTTGTTTGTTTTTGATGTAACCTCTGTGAATATTTTTTATTGTCTCAGCCTATATACCCTCTATCCTGTGTAGAGCTGATATTTTTGTCATCTTTGTATGTTTTCACTACCGTCCCATCGTTTTGCGAATATTTTCTATTCTCATTGGTTTTATTTATTAAAAAAAATGTGTAAAAAATATCAAATTAAATATAGGGTTAGAGATTCAGGTGTCTTTCCAGACTGTGGTGGACTTACTAGCTTGGTTACATGTTTGGTTGCTTTTATTGTTTGTCTCCACAACACTGTCTCCACTGTTAGTATTCCACAACATTTATGAGTCATTTGTCTACTAGTCAGTGTTTCCTTAGAATTTGTCAATCAATGATCAAATAATTGTGTCATAGCAAAGTGGTAACAGTTTTGATTGTGTGTGGTGTTCATTCTTCATAGCTGTAACTGTTATTTAAATATGACACTGAGTTAATATTTTGTGTGTAATTTAGTATTTGTGAGGTAAGCAGGTGTCTCTGAATGATTTGCTTGTATTCGTGGGAGCTGTGTGTATAGCTGAGTGTTTCTGCCTTGGTGACTACAGGCAGATGATGAACACTACATCCCTCGGGCAGTGCTACTGGACCTGGAACCTCGTGTCATCCATTCCATCCTGAACTCACCATACGCCAACCTTTACAACCCTGAGAACATCTATCTGTCTGAGCATGGTGGTGGTGCTGGAAACAACTGGGCTAGTGGCTTCTCTCAGGTAATTAACACACACACACACACACACACACAGATACAGATGAGTGTCTATGTACATATTGGTTCATATAAACTGGTTGAACATGATCTGTCACAGGGAGACAAAATCCACGAGGACGTGTTTGACATCATTGACAGAGAAGCGGACGGCAGTGACAGCCTGGAGGTAAGCCTCGCCCACATCCCAATCACCTCCTCCTCCTCTCAGAAAGGTGTGCTGAGCTCAGGACAGTGACATGGAGACAGACAGGTCTGTGCTGCACTTGCTCAGCGAGTGGCTGGGTTCCACTAGCATAAGTATTGTAGCCCAGCATTACCAAGCAGAGTAGGTCTAAATTAAAACACATCACCATATTCACTAAATGATCCTTGTTTTGAAAAAGCTAAAGTTTTGTCAACCCCCCCCCCCCCCTCATAAACAGAGAACACATATAGAAGCTTCACTCTCATACACACACACACACACACACACGTGCACTAGTATAGCTACGCATTACTTCACAGGAGGGTGTCATTTCATGGCTATTAAAAGGTCTCCTCCCACTAAAACAGCAGTCCCCACCCAGACCCGCCTTGCTAGGTAATTACCGCCCCCCCATTTAAGAGCAAGTGGTGGTTAGTATGTGTGTGTGAGATGTGTGCACCTGAGAGGTTGGGAAAGTGTGTGTTTGTGTGTTAGAGCGTGCGTGCATATACGGTACACCTCTGAAATAATGTGTATGTTTGTGGGAACAAGTCTGTGTGTGGACTACATCTGTGTGTTTATATTGGAAGTGTGTGTGTGTGTGCGTGTGTGTCTTCTCTTAAAAGAAGGTCAGTAGAACAGTTATGGATATAAATACCTGTGTATACGCTCTAATTATGAGGAGTAGTAGTTGAGGACATGCACAAGTTCATAGATACACACTTTATTACACACACACACACACACACACACACTCTCACTCTCACATAAAGTCTGGTGTGTTTGTGTGTCTCTTAGGGGTTTGTGCTGTGCCACTCCATTGCTGGAGGAACCGGCTCAGGTCTGGGCTCCTATTTGTTAGAACGCCTCAATGATAGGTAAGGTCACAGAACATACACACACACATACACACATACACTCACATACTCCTGAGTGCCTACTGTCACCTTGGAGAGGTTTTATGTTCTAGTTTCCAGCATGCAAAGCCTGGGAACCAGACTCGCATCAATGAAGATGTAGAGTCTGGCGATGAGTGATTGACCTCCCATTTCAGGGGCGTAACTAGCAAGAATTTTGAAGTTATATTGAAGCATTAATGTCTACGAAAGTGCAACAAATGCATCATGCATCAATACACCATAGTTCTTAGGACATGTTTATTTTTAGAACAGATATTTTTATAAACGGATGTGTTTTTTTCTTTTCTTTTTTTTTTTTTTTTAATTGGGTCTCTTGTTTACACGCAAACAGAGTTTTAGCCACCTCAAGCTCCAAAAATCTCCAAAGTGGAGATTTTTCAAAACACTGGATTTTACTGGATGCATGTATACACACATCCGTTTATAAAAAATATCTAGATACATGTAAAAAGGGCCTTAGTTTGTCACCTCCTCTCCTCTCCTCTCCACTCCACTCCACCTAACCCCCCCCCGGTCCATTCCCCCTGTGGCTCTTGGTATGCAGATACCCGAAGAAGCTGGTGCAGACCTACTCCGTCTTCCCCAACCAGGATGAGATGAGCGACGTGGTTGTGCAGCCCTACAACTCTCTCCTGACACTCAAGAGGCTGACACAGAATGCTGACTGTGTGGTGAGAGCACATACACACGCACACACACGCACACACACGCACACACACACACACACAGAGACACACTCCAGAACATAGTTTCTTTTCTACATTAAATTCTAAACAGGAGTCTCATTCAGCCATTACACTCTCTGGTGTTTCTCTCTCTCTATCTTTCTATCTCTCTCTCTCTCTCTCTCTCTCTCACTCTCACTCTCACTCTCTTTCTCTTTGTCCCCTTCTCTCCCACTATCAGGTAGTCTTGGATAACACAGCTCTGAACAGGATTGCTACTGATCGACTGCACATCCAGAATCCTTCCTTCTCTCAGATCAATCAGCTGGTAAGATCACTACTCTTAAACATGACAGAACATCACATGACAGCCATCTACGCCTCTGCTGTCAAACGCAGAAGTAAACCAAAGGTGTGAAGAAAAGCAAATGATTATGAGCTGTTCATTTGTTTGGAGGGTGACATATTATCCTCCAGTTTTTGAATCTAAGACAATTGTCTTTGTCTCCACAGGTGTCCACCATCATGTCTGCCAGCACAACAACTTTACGGTACCCTGGATACATGAATAATGATCTGATTGGTCTGATAGCCTCACTCATCCCCACACCCCGCCTCCACTTCCTCATGACTGGCTACACCCCTCTTACCACTGACCAGTCGGTGAGTGAAAATGCGGGTGTGTGTGTGCGTGTGCGTGTGTGAGTGTGTGTGTGAGAATGAGAATGAGAAAGGAAGTGAGAAGCATTAATGATGATGCGTTTAATCAGCAGTTTGTCTTTCCCGCTCCTTTGTCACCTCTCATTTTTACCTCTTCTTTTACTGTTTTCACTCTTTGTCTCTTTCTCCCTTTCTCTCTTTCACTCTCTCTCTCTCATTCTTTCTCCTTGTGTGCAGGTGGCCAGTGTGAGGAAGACCACAGTGCTGGACGTCATGAGGAGGCTCCTGCAGCCAAAGAACGTCATGGTGTCCACTGGACGTGACCGCCAGACCAACCACTGCTACATTGCCATCCTCAACATCATCCAGGGAGAGGTGGACCCCACACAGGTGTGTGTGTGCGCGCGCGTGCGTGTGTGTTTGTGTGTGTGTATGTGGACATTGTTATTAGGGCTAGGCGTTATGTCGATATGGCGAGTAATACTGATCTATTTTTTATATAAACTTGAGACAAAAAACGCCATATCAATATATTTTCAGTTTTGCTTTGTGACAGTTTTTTTGTTTTTATAAATCTGTTTGCCAGTCTGCGTCCAGATAAACGCATCTTTCTCTAGTGAGCCAGTCAACTCTGCTCAATTTCTGCTCTACTGCGCCCCTTTGCACAACACACTTTCCAACAAACTTTCCAAAAATTAGGTTAAATTAGAAGAAAATAGGCTTTGTAATTTGGATGTAGCCTGTTTCCAATTAAGGATTACAGATGAGGAGAAACACAACATTATGCAATGTTCATAAATATGTTTTAAAAGGTAGAAGTGCAATCTATGTGCTCCTGCTGTAAATGTAAATGTAATGTAAATGCAAATGTAAATTTTGCAGCTTCGTCCCTGCAGCCTGTGAAATCTGTCATAAAGCGAGGTTAATCGTAAACGTCATTTAGTAGGCTAGTGTTGTGTCCTACCACAAGAACAGTGCTGTCCTAGGCCCAGGGACTCTGGTCCAGATCAGGACACTTCGTCAAACAGCACAGCTGTAGCGGCATCAATATAACAACGTTACAATCTCTGCTCAAGTTAGATAATCAAAAGAGTAGGTTAATTTATTCACCGCAGAGGAGGAAGCATAAAATGTCTGCTTTTGACAGTAACACTTAAGAGAGAGCGCATATCTCTCCATCTCGAGGAAAAATTAAACTAAACTTGCGCATCTTCATAGATCTGCTTATAAACTGAAAATAGGCCTATTTTTTCCATGTACATGGAGTGTAATTAAATTAATTTTCATTCTGTTTCTAATTGAAATTAGACAGGATATTGCAGTGACACAATGCATACTGAATTATCACACATGAATCACCATGAAATGCAGGCTATTGTATTGCCTTTGCAAAATGCATTGCATTTGCTTTTCCAAGTGTTACAAAAGTTAGCTGTGGCCTATATTGTGCATAAGCCTGTACCTGTAAGACTTCAATAGAAAGTTGAGCTGAATACATAGCGGCAGTAACATAAAAATGTCCTGTTCTTGACTGTAGTTTGACTGATCTGTACAGACCCCCTGGCCTAGGCTGTGGATGTAATTGTTATTTCCATCAGGGGAATTCTGTCATTTACATGTTTCCTTGAACAGGAAAAGAGAAACATTAACAATGTTTTAATATAATGATCTTTAAAGAAAACAGGTTTTGATATCATGCCTATGCCATTGAGCAATAATGAAATACTTTGCTCATTCTATATACATTATCAATATCGGTTTTGGTTCATATGGCTCAGCTCTAATAGTTATTAGATCTTGAGTGTTTATATGGGAGAGATTATTATCAACTTGGAAAGGCAAGAAGCTGTATTTTTCTCCTGTGACAAACATTGATGTTTGTGTGTACATATGCGCAAACTGTAGGTTCATAAGAGCTTACAGAGGATCCGGGAGAGGAAGTTGGCCAACTTCATCCCGTGGGGGCCGGCCAGTATCCAGGTGGCGCTGTCGCGCAAATCGCCCTACCTGCCCTCGGCCCACCGCGTCAGCGGCCTGATGATGGCCAACCACACCAGCATCTCCTCAGTGAGTAAACACACGCCACATCACAGCGGAACCCAGCTGTCTCGTCTCTGCCACAACAGAATTATACTCAGTTGCATTTAGCTTGCTGAGCGCTCACTATCCCCAAAATTAGACATAGATTTGTTTCCCTTCTGTCTAGCTATGCTAGCTATGTGGGTAACAAGGTACTTGAGTAAGTATTGGGAGAGGAATGTCTGAGGATACTGAGTCCCATGTTACACTGAATAATAATATTAAGGCCTCAAAAGAGATGGAAATAGAGAGAGGAATTTGGCTGTAAGAAGAATGCTGAGGAAATTATGCATTTGGGACATGAAGCTATTTTTCTGCTCTCCGCTCTCTCTCTCTCTCTCTCTTTCTGTCTCTCTCAGCTGTTTGAGCGCACCTGCAAGCAGTACGATAAGCTTCGGAAACGCGAGGCCTTCCTGGAACAGTTCCGGAAGGAAGACATGTTCAAGGACAACTTTGACGAGCTGGACAACTCGCGTGAGGTGGTGCAGCAGCTCATTGACGAGTACAGTGCTGCCACGCGGCCCGACTACATCTCCTGGGGCTCACAGGAGCAGTGAGACATACACACCGCACACACACAGAAACTCAAGGCTGTGCCTCTTCTAAAGGAGCGTGCACACACACACACACACACACACACACACACACACACACACAGTGGTGCCTCATCAAGAGAGGCCTACACATAACACACACACTCACACAAAGAAGTCTCTGGGCCTTCTACGTCCCTATGCCCCACTCAAGGAGTGGACATTGTTGATAACTGTTTGCTGAAGCACCTCCCAGTTGGTCCTGATGTAGGATCAGTAAGGGCCTTCGCGCTCCAATAATTTAAGTATAGTAGCCAGAATGGAAAGGCCTGTTCTCAGAACAGTCCCTCCTTCCCAGTCTCTCTCTCTCTCTCTCACTCATGTGTGCCTCAATATGCTCCGCAGCTGTAGTCAAGTGCTTGTTCAATCTGTCCGTCTCTCCTCTGCTCTCTCTCTCTTTCGCACAATCATCTCTACCTCTCAGCCTTTTTTGTTTTCCTCTCTTCCTTCCTCCTGCTGGTCTCTTTGCCTGTCTGGCTTGATGATGTCACTGTTGCTCTGCCATTGTGTGCACTGGAGATGGGCATCCCCAGTAACATGTACATAAAAGTCACAGTGACACCCAGCCTTGGTCTTTGTGTCTGTAGAGTCACCGACCAGAACTGTCTCTCTCTCTCTCTCTCTCTCTCTCTCTCTCACACACACACATGGATAAACAGAAGATGGTTTTCTGTTGTCGTTCCAGATCATCAAGTGACTACTCAGAGGTGTAAAGGATCATCTTTCTCTCACTCTCTCCGTTTCTCACTTTTCTCTCTCTCTCTCCCCCACCCTTTCTTGCTCGCTCTGTCTTGCCGACATGCAGGTTTAAAAATAGCTCAGGCAATCATATAAGAGATGTGTCTGAATGTAACCCTAGAGGGGCTGGAGTAAGACTGGAGACGGAAATGGAGAGGCAGGAAACACACACACACGCACACACACACACACACGCAGGGCACACACACGCAGGGCACACACAGAAAGTTACTCTCATTTCGGTCCTTCCTACACACCAACTACACAATCAGTCTCTCCTTCAGGAGAATGAAATGTATGCATACACAGGCATGCACACACTCACACACAGCTGTTTCTGTGCTGCTGCTTAAGGAACCACACAGAATTCTTTGTGTGTGTGGGTGTGTGTAAACCACTGTGTTTAATACAGTCCAGGTGTGGATGGTGGAATGGTGGTGTGTTCCACTGAGCTCTTAAAGTGCAGCCTTGGTTTGAAGTGGATCTGACTTGGGCAGGAAAGGCCTTCAGTTCAAATCTCCCTCTCAGCTCTCTCCAGCTTCTCTCTCTCTTTCTCACACACACCACACACACACACACACGCTCCCTCTCTGCTTCTCACTTACCCCGAACATGAGCCTGGTGTGCGTGAGCTGGAGCGCTCTCTGACGTCAGAGAGGCGCCCACACACACGCACGCACACGCACCACTCTTCCTGGTGCCCTCACTCAGCTCACGCGTCCCAAATGTAAATACTCAGCTGCTTCAAATTTCCTTGAGTTGTGATATGATAAAAATAAAATGGTTGTCTCTTTTTTTTTTTTCTCCAAGTGTGTACATGGTCATTATTTGGCATGTGATTGTGTGTTTGTGAGTGAGTGTGAGAGTGTGTGTGTGAGAGTGAGTGAGTGTGACAGAGAGAGAGAGTGTGTATATGAGTGAATGTGAAAGAGAGTGTGTGTGTGTGTGTGTGTGAGAGAGAGAGAGAGTGCGTGAGAAGGATTGCAAAGTAATAATAGGGTGTAAAATGAAAAACATTGTAAACTTGTGAGGGGTAACAACACTTTTATGTGTGTATGTATGTATGTATGTGTGTGTGTGTGTGTGAGTGCAAACAGGAAACATCAATACTCCAAATTTGGTAATAGTCTAATGGTTCTTATTTATTTGTACATACAGTATTTATAGTTTGTTAGCTATATTATTGCACATCTGAGTCAGCTGTACAATCAACAGTGCAGTAGTGGCCCATAAAACAAGTGACATAGGAAAAAGTACCGAGTGGCAAAAAAACAATCCGTTTCCGAGCTGGAAGCAATAAACAGTCTGTTTAGTTTCCCCCCTTGGCTCTCAGCTGCCAGCAGCTGCACACACCGTTCTGACTGCTCTGTGTCTGTGTCTGTGTGTGTGTGTGTGTGTGCGCGCGTGAGAAAGAAAGCCTGTGTTGGAGGGAAATTCACCCTCTCTCTGTGTAGAAACAGAATCAGGCAGAGGAGTCTCTTGGTTTGGCCTGTAGGGCAATGTAATGTAGTGTGAGCTAGGAGGGAATTAGTCAATCACAGAAGCCTACGGAAAACTTTGGTCCAAGCTCAGCCGTGCTCTCGTGGCAGAAGGGCCGAGTCGTGATCACGTCAGATCTCACACACACACACACGCACACATACACACATCATTCAGTGAGGGGTGTGGGTGAGAGTAGTTAAGAGTGTTTTATAGTTCTTTCCAAGCGAATATTAAAACGTAAAAAAAGGAGAAAGGTACACATTAAAAGTAGAAAAGGCCATATACTCAGACCCAACCCTTTCCCCTTGGGGAGATC